>JAPDEI010000027.1:0-513530 GCA_027569055.1 Aspergillus baeticus
TAAACCACCAAGATATCTTGAGTTTCTGACAATTGTATGTGGTTGAATTGCTTCATGGTTGATATCGTACATGGTGGTGATTTCGGGCGGCAGGTCGGACTGGGCGTCAGGTGATCACCGATTTTACAGCCTTTCGACCCTGCGCTGAATGTGATGAAGTACTTCTTAACCTCTTTTCCCCTGTCGCAAAGCCAAGGCTCTGGTATAAATTCCTCGGGCTCAGGAAACGCTGTTTCGTCCCGGTGTGCGAGGTATGCAGGTAGCGATACGAGCGTTTCCCCCGCGTTCCATTCGTTGTTAATGCGCATCCCATCCGCCGGTGTTTTGCGCTGTAGACCGGAGGATACGGGTGGTGGGTGGTGGAAAGCTTCGTCTAGACAAGCTTTTAGGTATGGGAGAGTACGTATCATCGAGCTTTTCCGAAGTGTCTGCATTTTGCTGGGTTCTTGAGCAGGTAGTATAAAAGATGCGTTAGTTGTATTGCTGTGGTGTCGGAGCCGGCGTTCACTAGGCAGTGTTAGTATATATATACATAGAGGGCCCTGCTGCTAAAAACTCACTGAAGATATTACACCCTGCTTCGTCTTCAGCTCGAGATAGGCCTTCAAGGGAAGTGAAGAAGTCGTCATTGTGTTTTTCTTGCAGTCGTTTAGAGACTGAAAGACGGATGATGCCATCAAAAACGTGTTATTTGCAACCTCTCGAGCAAACTAACCCCATACAATGCACATCAGCCACTTCAAGAAGGGATAGCCCCGATGAGACCAGATAATAGGCGCCTGGGAACGCCCAAGGCCCTTTAAGACTGTCAATAAAGGAGACAGTTCTGAGAGTCCTGTCTTCATCCTCGCTTTCAACATGATCATTCCCAGCCTCTGGCTCAGCCCAATGTCAGCAATGGCTTCCACCGTGAATAGATTCGCCCAAAGCCGAAAATCCACCGGCGACGAAGATGGTGACGCAGCAAAAAGCTTATCAAACTGCGCAATAAGCCTCGCACACTTGTCAACAATCTTGTACTCCCAGTTGGCCAGATGTTTCGCTGAGAACGCTGCAGTTAGCCTCTTGCGCTTCTGGACATGTTCCGCTTTGTTCACACTATCGAGGAGATTGCGGTGGGCTCCTCCAGGGATTAGATACACGTCGCCCTTTGCGCATGGCGTCGAGTGGCCGTAGATGTCTCTGATAGAGTGAGTGTCGCTAAAGGATAGAGAGTTTGGCCTAATGCGGATGATGGAGTGAGACTTTGGGCCTGGGCCAGGTATTTTGTTCGAAAATCCGGCGCTCGATGAGCTTGGAAGATGAACGAGATGTTGGGGAAGTCAGAGAATGCATTGAGGCCGGGATATTTGCGAAAGTTCTTCGAGTCTCAGAAGTATAGAGTGACTCGGTGGAGAAGAAGTAGGACTGAGGCAAGGAGAAAGAAGAAAGAGACCAGAGCTGATACCATTGTGATAGTCTTGAGACAATGCCTCTCCATACCTTGAACATAGTAAAGACCCCTCTTTATATGCAGCGGTCGCGGCGTTCTCCGGTAGATAGCAGTGGCAACCCGCATTGGTATTATGTCAATAATGAGCCAATCTCCTGCAACTGAGTACATTATCTGAATATGCAGGCGACGAGTAAATCCAGATCCCTCTTGCGAAACGAAAAGCGAAGATCCCGGGTATACTACTCAAAATGCCATTTTAAAGTTGCGTCATGAATGCTGCATCATCGCCAGCTCACAGGAGTTAGGATCCAGACATTCTTAGGCTCCCGTAAATGCATATTGCTCAAGGAGGTATATTAGCCGGTGCTCATCCATAGGTCCACGGAGGGGTATGTTTTGCAAAGGCTCGATGAACGAACCAACGGATGAGATGACTAGATAAGGAAGCTGAGTGCAGGATTGTAGTTCACCATTGGTCGGTTTGATATGAATACATCGTGATGCTTGGTGGTGAATCACGGCCTTCATACTCCACCCATAAGCTGTCGATCAACCTGACTCTTCGTATGAAAACTAGTGCACCTTTGAATGTCATCAAGAAAGGCAGCGACACCATTTCTAAGTGCATCATTGTTGACATGTTTTGCAGCTGTAACCGAGTTACGGTGTATATCAATATCTGGATTCTCTTCGTACCATGGCAGAGCGGATGAACGATCTGGAAGGCACGATAGGGAGATTGAGATAATTTCAACTGAATGGTATTCAACATGCCCCTGCATAATCTCAGCAAGAAAGAATCGCAAAGGTCGTTGAGTATATCCTACCTGAGCCTCGTTGCCGTCTGTAGTTCCCAGGGTAGCTTGCTTGCTTTCTACCCACAGAAGAAGCTTGGATACATGGTAGAAGACTAGTGCGGCAGCTTGAAGAGGGGTTAATGTGTGTTCACAAGGTATACAGGTTGGGTTCTAGCAAATTTCGGCCGCGGAAACCAATATCGAGTGTTTCCATTTTCCATGAATCGAATGCCCTTCCAGTGCGTCGGGCATAGTGCAAACCAGCCATTTAATTCCTCATGAAGAGCCAGAAGCTCTTTGCCCCTCATCCTCTCCCGCGTGCCCGCCTTTCTGCCGAACACAAAGCCAGCAGTTTCAGCGCATAGGCGTAGGGGGTCGTTACAGCATGCATCTTCTCGCAGCTCAGACTGCCAAGGATCAAGCCTAGGCCACAACTTCGGGTCATGCGCCGTGGGCACCCCACGATCGAGCGCCTCGCCTACCTCATGCCGAGCGGAAATCCAAAATGAGGCAAGAGCTAGCCTAGTCGTTGGCCTAGAGAGATGGAAAGCGCCAACGATTGATTTGGCTCCCTTGAAATGTCTTTAGTAGTCGAGGCCTGGAGATGCTAAGAGCTCGTGGCTACTTAAGAGCATTATTGCGACGATTGCGAGTTCCATTACTTTTGGGTACCCATCAAGGAGGTCTGCGAGCAGGTGCACGCTTTGACAGTAGTATCGTTCGGCTATCGGTTTCCAAGTCGTTAACGAGAAGGTGAGGCTTAGCTGGTGCGCTGCAAGAGCGCAGATTGCGCTTAGTAAGAGGGGTGATGAGGGAACCAGGCTTAGGAGGTGCCCTTGACAAGTGTTGTCCAAGTCGAATACATCCATTCACGGGCCGATTCCTTTCTCATATACTCGGAGAAGATGAGCGCTTTCCGCATCGATAGTCGGTGCTGAAGCGGAAGGCGAGGTCCTGTGTTCCAGGAGAACAACCGAGTTGTCTTGAAGTACTAGCTGGAGGCCATCACTTGTCTCCCCTTCCTTGGATATGGTCGATGAAGACCATTCTGACTCAATAAAGTCCGTTTGTCAACACTGCAGACGGGCCCTGATGCAGTTGCCGCAGACAGGCTTGCCCTCGTCACAGCGGGTATGCCGCAATCGGCACGTCAGACTGTCAAATATCAGCAGATAGTGGGTAGAATAGTGGGTAACTGAGCTTCATACCATCCTAAAGTTGGTTGGATTTTGCATATAACGAACTGATGGAATGGTTCCGTACCTTTCCTGGTGCGGGGTACAGAGAGAGCGCCGTGCTTTGCGTGGTTGTGATCTATTGTGTTCCATCTGTATCTGGAATAATATTATAGGATCCAAAAGTGTATCAGGATATCAGAGAGAAGAACATTAAATGTTTGATTAGTTACCAGCTGTTTGTTGAACTGTCTTCGCGGTTGCCCAAGCAAGGGTCTCTATGATTGGAACTTAGGTTTAGGTGCTTTATGTAACTAAAGCATGCACTGCTGATTATGGACTTGGTATCTTTGAAACTAGAAATGTACCGTGTATGATTCGTTGTACTCATTAACATCTATCTACCTACAAGCCGAGGCGGCAACAACAACAATACCGTGTCTCTTATTTATGTAGAACGACTAATCGACGTCTTTGCAAGCCTCTCTAAGCATGTAAGGACACCTACACTTGGTTAGCACAATCCTAACTGCCAAAGAGAGGGGATAATGGGAGATAGGGTATACCTGCAACTCCCTGGGTCAGCGTGGCTCGCGCCTCTGTGCTTCTCGACCCGAGAGTAACCGTCATTGCATAGCTAACTGCGTGCGCACTCTCCAGTTTATTCGCCCACCGGAAGACCGGCTCATCGTCGCGGCTGTCTCCGATGGCGAGCAGCAGATCTGGTCGGCCTCCACCATCTGCCTGTTTGAGGCAAGACCGCCAGGCAAGTTCCGCGGCAGATGATTTATTTGTGCTCGTTGCTTCGACGACTAGGACTCCATCCACTAGGATAGCGTGCACGCCTTGGTTCGCGCAGGCGTCGTTGATGTGGTCTGCGCACTCGGAGGCCAGGCGGCATGCTGCTGGGCGGTCCTCTGCTGCTTCGTAGTGGAAAACGAGCGAGCAGTGGCGCTGTTCAATCCAGCTACCCTCAGCTCGGTCTTTGTAGTACTTGAGAATTTGTTCAACCGCAGTCTTCCACGCATCGGTTTGCACTTGGTTCGTCAACTTTGACCACGTCTCTGAGTATGGTTCGCGGACAAAGCACCCATTTTCCGCGATCAATCCGAGCCCCGAAACTAGGCGAAAGAGCCGTTCTAGTTCCTCGGGCATTCGTGCGCTCATCACGTACACCACGTTCTTCAGGTCTTCAGTCAAATCCGCCAGTGTCGTAATGGCTCGTTGTGGCGTCGTAACTATGATGCTCTTCGGGGAGCCCCATGACGCGAGTGTACCTTCGTAATCTAGAATAATAAGTCGTCGCTTCGCTTGTCGATACCGTTCTTCCAATTTGTTCATCGGAAGCCGCGGGACAGCCATGATCTCGCGCGATGACTGCTCGTTCCAAACCCTGGTCAACGTCTCGCTAAACGACTTGACCCAGTTCGAGGTCGAGTTCTGCAACACAGACTGGTGCAACTGTGTCCAGACCCGTTGGCGCTCGTCTTCGCTGCGCGAGAGAGCTGTGTTGATTGCATCCGCACATTGGTGATAGTCCCAGGGATTAACAAGCAGTGCGTGGTTCCCGAAGACAGATGCACTACCTGTGAATTCACTGAGAATCAAGGATCCATATTTTTCGGCGCCATACTTCCCATCCTGGCAGTACACGAACTCGTGACTCGTCAAATTCATACCCTCACGAAGGCTAGTAATCATCATCGCATCTGCCACGGAAATCAAAGCAAGGTATTGCGGGAAAGCAAGATCTTGCTTCAAGAAGACCAGAGGTTGGTGTGCAAGAGTAGAGTGTGTCGAGTTAATCCGCATGACTATATCGGAGATCATGGCCTCTAGCTCAGGCTGCTCTGTTGTACTGGTGGCTACCTGCACAAGAACCACCCTTTCCCGCCACTCGGGATGCGTGTTCAAAAAGAGCTCATAGCTCAACAGTTTCTGCCGGATACCGCGTACCTGGTCGATCTTGTCCCGAGCCACGATGAGCCGCTTGCCTGCGTAGCGGTCCGAAATGGTCTGGATCCACTGCTCGACATCTGCTGCCTTTCTTCGCTTATCCCACGAGAGTGGGTCAATACCGATAGGAAACTTATTGACATTCACGAAGCGATCCTCCAGTTGAAGACCGTCATTGGTGGCTTCGACACTCAGTATTCGACTGCACGTTTGCAAAAAGTGTCGGCAGTACTCCTCCGTCTGGAACCCAACCAAGTTCGCCCCAAGCATACCCTCAAGGAGCTCTTTGCGAGGTGCGAGGCACCGGAACACCTCTGACGACGGGAAAGCAACGTGAAGAAAGAAGCCTATTTGGGCATCGGGGAGGATTTTCCGTAACATCGCCGGGACTAGAAGCAGGTGGTAATCCTGGACCCAAACGGTATCTCCTCGCCTCCAGTTACGGGCAATCCGGTCTGCAAAGGCCTGGTTGAGTTTGACATAATAGACCCACGAATGATCCTCGTATGCTTTACTCTTGGGATTGTCGGGAATTTGATAGTGGAACACGGGCCAAAGAATTGTTTTACAAAAATGGGTATAATGACCGTCAAAGTCGCTGTCGTGGACGTCGACCGTTAAGCTGTCGTACTCCCCTTCAAGTTTCTCAGAGATGGCCGCCTTTGTTGACTCGGTCAAAGCGTCGGTCGGCATGCCTAGAGTGCCCACCCACACTTTGTCCTCCAGTTGTCCGCTCTCGGCAGCGGACCGCACGGCGTTGCGTAAGCCCCCATTGCCTTGCTCCGCTGTCGTGATCATCCACTCGTTCTCCAAAAAAGAGGGTTTCCTGGTGTGATGCACACGAGAAGGTTTTCTCATATGGCTGGTTGGTGGCTGCGATGTCGGTCCAGTTTCCTTCTTCACTGAAGCCGCTTTCGTGGGGGGCGCCAGTTGTTGATGTTTCAATATTGATGGAGACGCCGCAAAGGCTGACTGTGGCTTCGGCTGGTTCAGTGCAGTCCTGACACCCCATGCGGGGGAGTGGGCTTCACTCTCTGTCAAATCATGTTTATCGTAAGTGTCGGGCTTGGGGAATGGGTATTCGGACTGGTGCGCGTCAGAATTTTTGAGGTCGGCAGTAAAGATGCGTTCGTAATCTGTGGTTGCGCCTGGAGTGAGACCGACATTGGAAGCCCCGTTGCGTTTCTCAAACAAGCTAACTGCAGGATTAGGCGTCGCGGAGACGGGCTCAGGCTGGGCCTTCTTCTCAGGCAGAGTCTCCGATGCCGGCCCTTGAGGAGATTCTGGTGAGCGAAAGCTGACCGTATAGGGAAGGAATCTAGTCAAGTTAGCAGGTACATGACACAATTGGTTTCGACGTGGGAGAGAGAGTACAAAGAGGCAATGTAAACGGTCATCCTGAGACAGACTAGCAGGAAGTGGATTAGGAACAAAGTAGGGCCCTCCGCTTACGAGGTTGTAGAAGCTGTATACAATAGGACAGGAATTAGAGAACTTAAGGTGGGGAGTGTCGACAAATGTACTCTCAAAGAGAGAAAAAATTAAGCAGTGAAGAAGAGGTGAAGAAATGTCGAGACTCATGGATACGTCATTGAATCGTCTTTGTTTTATAGCTGGACCCAACCAAGCCTGACCAAGGAACAGCACCAGCAAGACTGGCAGGCCAATATTCATCCCGTCAACAGTTTTCAAGGTCTTTTTTTTCTCGATTAGAGAGGAATCCATTAGAATAATAATGATGCGTCGAAATATTGACAAGACCGTTTCTTCCTTCGGCCCCGCTCCGCATCCTTCTCCGATTGAGCCTTGGAATTTCCCTGCACTTCTCTTCCCCGATAAGCGTCGTTATTGAATAGTATCCTGAAATTTACAACTGGCAATGACAGTGATGGAATCATTTCATCTGCTACATATGGGGTAGTATCCACAATCCATGGAACCGTCCCTATGAAACTGGTAACTAGATCTTGGCAGCTAAACGCCGATTCCATTGACCCGGAAATGATTGTACAAAAGCATGCGGCAAGGATCATAAAACACAGCCCCGTCAATGAAAAAAAAAGATACAAACTCCCATGCACCAGGGAAGTTGCCAAATAGCATCAGTGGTATAAGATATGAAACCCATGGAGGTATAAGGGGAACCAAAACAAGAAGAATATCCTCCCTTGATAGGAACATCGTGTCATCAAGACGTCAAGATAAAAACACATATGTGAAGGTTATATCATGGCACAAGAAAGCATAATGGCCGTTCAGGGGCGTATTAGGTCAGAGCAAATGCCCTTATTAACATGTAATACCCTGCTGAAAGAGGGTGTCGCTGTACATGACGAAGTGCACTGTATCACCGCTGCACGGTGCTCACGGTCCCTGCCTCAACCTGGGGTTGTGTAGTACCGGAGCTAGGTGTAGCCATTGCAATTCCACTTGATGATGATGCCAACTGTGCCCTTAGTGTTGCCACCTCTGCTCTCAGCCCGGTCACCTCCTCTTGGACTGAACGCACATAAGCCCACAGTTTATCCACCTGGTCGCGCTGCTGTTCAGAGGGAGCCGGATCGTGAGAAACATGGTTAATGATTGCTTCCGAGGGCGCATGGTTGCTTGAGTGACTATGGGATGGAGTATGTTTGATGGTCGCCGCTTGTGGCTGCACTGAACTCTGAGAATGAAGAGAAAAGCGATGTTCAGAAGATCCCAACCCAGGTGGTGGGGGGAGTTGAGGGGCGCCAGGCTGGGGAGGCGGAAGACCTAAACTTGGCGCAGAGTGGTTGGTGAGAGGTGGCTGAGAGGGACCTGCCCGATTGAATGTCTGCTGCTGAAACGAGTGTGCAATACCAGGTGAGTGGGGACGATGATGGTGAAGTTGTACACTACTTTCCGGGCCATGGCCCAATTGGTGTGAAGACAGAGCATTCGGCGACAGCGGTTTTGGACTTTCCGTCATGTTTTGAGGCGCAAAGGCGGTTGACTGATTTGTGGAAGGGAACGCCTGGGAGATGGGAGAAGGTGAGCCACTGGAGCCACCATGGCTTGTCGGAGGGGGAAACAGTCCGCCAGGGGATGGTCTGCTGGCGGCGATTGGGGGATATGTGCTTGTTTGGCGCGGTTGGTAGCTGCTCGCACTATTCGAGCGGGCAATAGAATCTGTGGGTAGGTCATGTTTCTTGATGCTCGGCATATTAAATCGCCGTTCATCCTCCTCGTCCATACGTTCTGGTTCGGCATATACGAGCCCGTCCATGGCATCGTCGGCGCCTGCTGCGCCGCCGTCGCCGTATTCGTCTTCGGGCGCATAACTCCCCATGCTTGCTCTGCGCCCAGCGCATCCTCCCTGGCCCTTGTTGTGACGGGCGAGTGCGTCACCACGAGCAAACCTGCGCCCACACTTTGGGCAGATATGGGGTCTCTCGCCCGTATGGAGTTTCGTGTGTCGTTTGAGATCATGGAGTCTTCGAAAGCGGGATTGGCAGGTTTGACATACAAAGGGTTTCTCTTGACTGTGGGTAAGTAGATGACTCTTGAGATTATGATGTCTCGTGAATTCTGTGGCGCAGTATGGGCACCGATGCTTCTTGGCAGATGGAGACCGCTGACCAGCCTTGCCCAGGCCAGAGCTTGGTAAGCTGAGTCCACGTCTGGGGTCGTTGAAGCCTCCCGTAGGCATTGGATATGAAAATGCCTTGTTACTGCTGTCCTGGTGTAGGTCGCCGTCATCGCGATGACGGGGACGATCACCGTCTTGAGAGATGGAATCCTCTATTGGTCCAGGACTTGCTACAGTCGAGGTGTTCATTAAGGATGTGCCGTTGTCTGTCGTGGTGAAGACGGGTTCGTGTGTATCCCCTGAGACAGGATGAGAGTCCACCTGCATCTGGTCTGAATGCATTGCTAGTGAGTCGCTGATGGAGACAGATGCCTGCTTTTCGCTCGCCCCAAGAGCTTCTCGCGCTACCTGCGAGCTGTTCGACTGTGATTCTCTTTGAGGTTCAACAGACTGCTGAGAGCCATTGGTCGCCGTTGTCGACATAGTGGGCAATGATTCTTTCGAGCGCGTAACGTTCAGCCCAGCGCTAGCGATTGACGTAAGGTTCGAGTCGGGCTTGGATTGTTTGAAGAAAGTAACTGATTCCGAGGGGCTCGAAGGCGCGGGCAACGGGTTAGAGATAGCGACGGGCTCGTTGTTCGACTGCATCAACGCGGCCATCGGTGCCGGATGCTTCACGCTACCGTGGAATGGTTGATGAGGATAAGGAGGAGCTGCGTGGAGGGAAATCATGTCAGCAGACTGGAGGTTCTCTTGACTGGAGGATGCTCGTGGATGCGATGACCATTGGCTGAGTGGAGTAGCGAGGATAGAAGGACATGGATATACAGGGAATCAAATCTGGAGGAGGAAGAGTCAAGTAGGATGCAGAGGTCGAGGGGGCAGTGAAAGGGAGATGTATGAGAAGAGGCACTGTCGCGTGGGGCGCTCACCAGAACCCGAGTGTGGCGCAAGCTGACGGAGATATTCAGCCTCTGCGATGTCCAGTCAAACAGTTGGGGGCCGATGAAAATGGGCTTTGCGTGTAAAAATAGCGATTAGCCTTGCCAAT
The DNA here is from genome assembly GCA_027569055.1 of Aspergillus baeticus. Taxonomy (NCBI): domain Eukaryota; kingdom Fungi; phylum Ascomycota; class Eurotiomycetes; order Eurotiales; family Aspergillaceae; genus Aspergillus; species Aspergillus baeticus. Next base: position 9,965 of record JAPDEI010000027.1, read on the forward strand.
AGGATTGAAAGGTCTTTCTGTCCACTCGATAAGAGCGTGATGTGGGTTCAACCCATCTGGGGGAAAGTCTTCTGAGATCGTGGCGGGAGCGCGGCGGGATCGGGATGCTCAACTAGGCTGCAGAGCAAGGAAGATGCCGCGACAAACGACAGTCAAGGTAGTAAACATGCAATTCCCCGTCACTATGACGCGCTTATAGTGTAAGCGATGAGACTGAAGGGGGCTATTGAGAGTATCGAACTCAAAAGGCAGACCCGAAGACGAGGTGATGGGATATGGACAAGGGCCAGGAAGCTGTCGGGAACAACAGATGATATACGGGAAAAGGTGACAGAAGACGACAAGGGAGAATTTACAGTATCCAGTAGCAGCCGAGAGACGCAAGATGATGGACAATAGTTCGAGCCGATAGTGGGTTAGGAGGCATGGATTGGTGACCCGGTCGATGCAGGAGGAGTAGGAGCAGCTCGGCGGCTGGTAGCAATAATGAAACGGGCTGTTTGGGTCGATGGGTCTGCGTCGGGTAATTTGCAGATAAATGGCGGTGTTGGACAGCGCAAATGGAGCTGCTGGGAACGGTGGAGAGCAAGAGAAAAAGAAACAAAAACAAGGACAATTGCGGTATGCGTGTGCGATCGATAGTCGGAAGCCACGAATCAAGCTCTTGGGGAGAGAGAAAAGGGAAGAAGGGAATTGGAACTGGACTACTGGAGTCATGAGCTTCAACACGAGGAAGGAGCGACAGAAAGTGGCTGTCAATCTGTTACGCTTCGTAAGCTCATTACACGCGGCTCTTCGCCTCAATGTTGCAGGGGCCTACCCCGGATGTAAATTACCGAAAAGCCCTTACCAGTTGCCCAGTCACTGCCACATTTCAAAGTCCAGGGACAAAGCACCTTGAACATTGAAGAAGTGCGTGAATTCTGAATGAGAACTTGACGACGAGTTTTCTGCAAGGAATGATTTCGACTTCAAACTTTTCCCTGTAACCCAACCCTGTCTCCTTCTACTACCAGTGAAATCCCGCTACCTAGGCTCCAGGCCATCAGTCACCAACATTACAGCGACACTAGCCACATGACCAGGTTCTAATACTGCTTATGCCCTTAAGACTGATGCGTGGGACCTGGGGCAAGATTCGCGAAACAGAAATTCTGCTTCTCCAGAGCCTCTTTCTTCTTAATCCCCATGACACAGATACTTCAACACAGGCTCTCTATTGGCCACATCAAAAACCTACCGTGTACTCGCTGCATGGAGAGACCTTGCGACAAACTGTCAGCGAGGCACCGCCAGATGTGTGAAGATCAGGGAAGCAAGAATGAGGCGGTGTCAGATGCCTGAAACAAGAAATGTGGCGGGCGTTTGAGGAGAAGCTGTCGCCAATAATATACACCTATCTTGGATGGCTATGGTGAGGATCGTCAAGCGCAAAGAGTGGCTGAGCGAGGCGACCTGGAGGCTGTGTCACCCTCGACTGGCTCATTCGCACCTTACTCGGCGCACCTTGCACAATTGACCCTTTCAAGTCGAGGGTGTCTCATCCAATGTCGACGGATTTGATCTTCTGGGGGGCATCGCCCTCTACTTCTCATGCAGACGATTTATACTCAAAAGGTCTCCGTCAACAAATAGGATGCCCCAGGCCAGAGCATGAAGCAGACTGACATCTCAGAGCGCATAGCCGTGGGATGATTGGCGGCTTCCTTGTCAGTTTCTGCCAGGAGTGAGAGATATTATTAACAAAGTGAAGCCTCGTGAACAACGCCCCCTCCCCTCCCCTTTCATCTTGACTATTGGAGGGACGTGCTCGTACATTGGGTCGATCTCAGTTGTATCACATCTTTTGGCGAATAAGCCTCGACACTCGGGTGGTTGATGCCAATACCAGATTCATGCATCTAAACGGCGAAGCTTGTTAGGTGATAACTCTGACAGGCCGCTGGTCTGTTTCTTGAGGTACTGATGTGGTCTTTCAACCTTCGGTATCCACCTACAAAGATCCCAATCTCTCAAATTTTATGCAATGCGAGAGTGATATGGTGAGCCGAAAGGAGGTGTTGACTCCAGTAGCCTAGGAGCCTTGCTGTTGGAGTAGTTTCAAATGATTGCTAGTTGATGACATGGACGCTGTGTTGGACCCTTGGTCTGTCCAGAGATCCAGACAACTCAGATGCGAGGGTGCTACGTAGCTGCAGGCAAACAGGCTCGAACAAAGAGAAAGTGTGAAGAACTCTGCAGCTGGCCGGGCGTGAGATGCCTAAGGCACACAAGCTTACCTTTTAGTACGCAGTACGAAGTGCCTTCGGTCCTCCAAAGTCTCTTGGCTTCGAAGTTCCCGGCTCTCTTTGGATTCACGTTCTTGACCCCATTGATAATAATTCTTCAAATCTATCTTTAGACCCATTCCGTGTCAGGATCCCGAAGCTGGCATTCCCAAATGGCCTCTCAAGAACCGACCAAACCACCCTTCCTGGAGGCCAGCGGTTCTGTACGCTTTATGGTTGGCTGGCTTAAGAAGCGATCAACCCCGGCGCTAAGTCGCAACACCAAACAACCCATCCCGCAACGATCATTCGCTCCTGGGGTGACAGGCCTGCATCGAAAGTGTGAGCCGGGAGAGGTTAAACAGCTTAGTGCCGTCTGGAGTCTGGGTGACTTCCGGCAATCTCCACTGTGATAGACCAGGGCAGCTGCTCTAGTAATGAGCGGGCCATCCAGTCACAGCGCTGCTCGCCCATCTCTTTCTGCGAGTTGGACCAGCCGCCCATGTTCCTGGCCAGCCATTGACTTCGACTCTGCCAATCAATGTGTCATTCCTGGTCGCTCTGCATATTGCTGGGCGCTTACTGCGATTTCACACGGCTGGATGGGATGTTGTCCGAGCATGGCTCCCCTCCCCACTCGTTGCGCTACCGTGACTGCCGCCCAGCATAGATAATCGTTGCTGTCACGCCGCTCCAAACCATCTTGTCGTTTTTCCTCCGTCTCTCCTCTTGCTTTTGAACGCAACACTCATTTCTAGGTTTGACCACTGGTTTGCATCTTGGTGCAGCAGCGCAGGGTTCGCCGCTCCGTCTCCAAGAGTCCATCTACACAAGCCAGTTATAAGGGAAAAAGAAGACAGGTTATTGGAGGCTTCCCTCGAGCAAGGTTTGTGCTCTAGGGCTTGCAACATAGATGCAGCTGACAGGAATAGTGAACTCGGTTGTCCATCACACCTTGATGCCCTCGCCCGCCTGATTTGGGTTACCTCGCCTCACTTAACGCAGCGCTCACCGAACGATAACGAGATCTAAGACTGAGAGCTGGCTCTCATCGCTACTGATTTTTTTCCCCTTTCCCGCTCGAGCTCGTCCATTCTGTCTCGTCAACCCTAGATCCAATGTCCAATTCCAGTGACAGCGCAAACAACTCGCCTCAAACTTACGAGCCAACGTCTCCCAGGGAATTTGTTGGTGGCAACAATCGGAGGTCGATGGCGTCGGCAACGCAACCTACTATTATCGGGGACGAGAAGGTTCCTTCAGAATCAGTGATCGCACCGATGAAAAGCCCCCGATCAGCTCGATTCGCGGAAGCCACTACTATCCATTCGCCTACTGCGCCGGGGAGTAGCCGGTCCCCCTTTGCGGATCCTCCAAATCAGTCTCAGAATCCTCATGCCATCTCGGATGTAGGGTTCGGGTATGTGAATGCGCAAGATCCTGCTCAGCACACCCCGCATCACGCGGTACCAAATTCCCCCCTGAAGAGCGCTTTGAGGGTGCCAGGGACGCCCGCACGTACCCTGAACCCTCTGAGCCCAACTTTCCGGGAGGAGTTTGCAGTAGAGAAGCAAGAGAGACAAGCCGAGAAAGCAAACGCAAAGGATCTGGTAAGACTACTTCCTCTCTAAAATGGTCCTAGCTAAGCCCTAGATAGGCCATCAAAGTACGTATCAGAGTCGCCAAGATCTTCCTCCGTTTCGTCAGCTTTGGCTGTAGCATAATCGTCCTTGCCATCCTGGCTACAACCCTGACCATCTTCCACGCAACCCGAAATCTGCCTTCAAGAAGCGGCACTACGCCCTGGGCCGTTGGCACGAACCCTTGGCCACAGTACCTACTCCTCGCAACTGCTGCCTTGGGTGTGCTTTCTTGTATTGTTGTCTTTTGGACCTGGAAGAAACGCGGTCACAAGCGCGCCGAAAAGGTTGCTGTGTACTACTCGATCTTTTCGGTCGGTTTCTTTGGCTTCACGCTCATCCTCTGGGTCGTGGTAGGAGCGATTTACCAGCACTCAAAGTCCAACGGAAACGGTCAGGACTTGTGGGGTTGGTCATGCAAAACGGGCAATCAAAGATCGGTGGTGTACTCCAATGATATTGACTATCCACTACTGTGCCGTTTACAGGACTGGGGCCTAGTTTGCGCGGTCATTGAAGTCGTTATTGAGGTCTTGATTGTTCTCATCTACGCCGTTGTCTTTTACCGATTCTGGTCCAAACGACGCCTCGCCAAGTCCATGGATCGTCGAGACAAGGCCCGGTCAGACTTGTATCTCGCCCAACTTCGACTGCAATCTGCGCCCAACACTCCGGGCTTCCCTTACACCCCCAAGTCCCCATGGGTGTCCACATCAGTGAAGGACCCGTACTCCGCAGCAGAAAAGGGAGAAGCGACGCCCACGCAATTTGCGACTCCAATTTCGCCAACGAGACCCCAACCCACCTTCCAACTCCAGCCGCCTCCTATTCGCGTCCAGCACGCTACTCCCAAGACGGAGCAAGGAGAGTTTTCTGCTCCTTCTCCCACCCCAACTCCTCTTCAGGAACACATGGGCGCTGCACCGGGCGAGCGAATGTACGAAGCTGTGCCTATCCCAGGGGCCTATGCTAGTCCGATGACACCGAGCTTTCCTCAAGGAGTCCGCCAGTAAGTTAGTAGGTTGACGAGGTCACCCTCCCAACACGAAAACTACTTGCAATCCTTTCGACAAAAGCCAGTGGAATTGGTCCAGCAAGGGCCCTACCAGATTGGACCAACCAAACTTTGTATTTTTTGGAGTTTGACGGGCGGGGCATACATTTCCATTGCTGTTTTTGAAGCCGATGGAAGCCTGACTGGACTTGGGCGACCGATATGCTACACTTATCTAATATACTCTTCTTACTTCTTTTTTTCTCTTTTGTTTTGGGTGCCGTTGATGTCGATATCGAAAGACCGGCAGTTTCAATCCCCCCCTCTCCCACGTTCTTTATGTCTATGTCTATATGCTGCATGTTCTACCAAGTTATACCACTGAGCGAGTCAAGTCGAATCCATATCAGGATCCATTTACCTGGTTTCGTTTTTCTTTACTTAATCTTACGCTCGTTTATGTCGATAACGACCATGTCAAAAATAAAGCCTATAGCCATAAAATATATATTGCGATGGGTCAAGTCGGTCTCGCGTTGTTATGCGTAGCTCTAGCTTTGGTGGATGGGATCCATGTAATACGTAGGAACAACAAGACGACACCTTGGCTGATTTCTTAAGCTATGCCCCAGATCAACGCAAATGGCAAGTCGATATGAATATGAATGGGTGCTAGAACTAAAGAATATTGGACCCAGAACTTTGAAAAAAAAAAGCTAAAGTTGATCCTGAAAGAGTATAGAGCCCGCCAACCAAACTCCTGGAAAATGAATCCAAGCGCATAAATCAAGATTTAAACGACATCAATCATATGGCCCTCGTACCACTAAGACTGAACAATAGGGATATCAAAATATTCACTGTACATCGAGCAAACGGTAGCCTCATGCAGCCGACTCATCGATTATGGCGTTTTCATCCTTCATAACGAAAATCTCTTCGAGCCGGCCCGATCCGAGACCGTTAGACGCGTCGTCATTATGTAAGACGAGGCCTTGTTCGTTGGCGAGATGGAGCAGGCAAATGAAGCCATATGATGTACTGATATCACGCAGCGTCTCCGGGGCGTAGACAGATTTGAGTGAATTCATAACGTCAGTGAATCGTAATGTCCCATTATCTTTGGGCCCCTCAAGATCCGAGGATAGTCTGGGGCGTTTCGGCGTAGGAGTTGGCGGGCCATCGTCGTCGGTATCATGGGGCTCTTCCGGTGCGTTATTGCTAGATTGAGGTGGTAATTCCAGCTCGGATATCAAGCGATCACCCATACCCTTCCACATTTCTGTTTTGAGTCTACGAACATCGACCTTTTTCGCAACCCGCGCGTATGCGACATAGTCAGGTCGTGCCCTACGGCCACCTTGCGTGACTAGCTGTGACCCAAAGCCGCCGCTCTGAAGATTTGACCCTCCAGGGGTCGCGCCCACCATATTTAACAAGGCGGCAAGACCAGTGGGCCCCCCAGCTTCCCCGGCTGCTGCACCTGCATCGGGCGCGGGAGATAGCATTTCTCTCGCATCAGCAAAAGGAAGATTGTCATCGTCATCATCCATTCCAATACCATTCGGAAAGGCAAGGCCATCATCATCAGCAAAGAAGTTGGCATCATACGCACTCGGAGCAGCCTCCTCGTTGCCGGCACTATCTTCGGTCTTGTGGTTCGCCCAGAATGCTTCATCCATATCACCATTACCAGAAGTTTGTTCCTGGCGGCGCTGGTTGAAGCTTCGTGGTCCAGTCAGCTTCTTTGAGCCCATCTTCGCCTTTGGCTTGAGGAAAAGACGAAGAAGCTGCCGCGAGTTAAAGTGCTTATCATCTGGAAGCAGGTTGCGGCCTTTCGTCTTCCACTGGGTTTTGGGGAGTGAGATGGTGGAGTTGGAGCTGGCTGGGGTGTAGATTAGCTCAGCAATGGCTGGGTCAAGCGGCGCGGAAAAGTTGATTTCGAACGGTTCTTTTTCTTTTCGCTGCTTGGGTGCTGCGCTTGCAGCATTGCTAGCAGCAGTCTCCTTGATACGGCGAATCTTCCAATGTTCTGGACCAGCCCAATTTTTCTGCAAGGCATTGTCAAAGTAGCTGAGAATGTTCTCGTGGTCCCGACTATCAGGCTGATGACGAAGAGATATGGCATAGGCATCATCGTCATCCTCTCCCACATCACCGTCTTCGCCTTCAATGTCCATGCGATGGACCTTGAGCATAGGCTCGAGAGCGGCTTCACGAGCCCAGGCCTCACCACCGTCCCCAAACCCAGCATCATCACTGAGGTCAAACCCAGCCAAGCTAGCATCGTCATCATCGAATCCAACAGCATTGTCATCGTCTAGCATAATGCCGGATGCTTCATTTGACGGGTTTCCCTCTTCGTGACCCTTATCATGGCGCCACTCTTCAGGCGCTTTCAATAGGGGGATGTCTAGCGACCCACTCGGATCACCGAGATCAAAGTTCTTGAGGGACGGGCAAATATCTTGGGACTCGATGAGATCGAGATTTGGAAAGAATTTGCTAGCCAATGGAGCAATATCAATTTCCACGCCTGCATCAAATGAATCGTCACGGCCATGTTCTGAGGGCTTGGGTTGCGGAGTAGACTCGGACTGTTCGGGGGCTTCTGACTCTGCTCTTGTGTCCTCTGCATCCTTTGAAGCTTCCGCAGCGTCATCGCTACTGTCAAACACGATCCGACCATGTCCGTCGATTGACAGATGGTTAAGAAGTAGGCCCTTGGCACCACCTTCGTCAAAATCTGCAGACGCCTTTTTGAATAGAGGATCAACCGAAAACTCGAGCTCGAACTTCTTGAGTTGCAGGGAGGCAAACGAGGGGGCTAGGGTGGCCTCATGAGCTCGCTAATACATTGGACAAGTTCCGTTAGTTCGGCAACCTAAAAGAAAGGGATATTTTCCATACCTTCCGCCGCGACCTTCTGCTACCGCTCTCCTCTCCATCCTCATCGTCTTCAACGCCTTCGCCCTCCACCTCGGTATCGCGGGCCTTTTTATCCCTACTGTCGGCTAGACCACTAAGAAGCTTCCCGGTCTCAGTGGCTACACTGTCGACTCTGCTTGTGTAAATTTTGACGCAACCGTCCAATGTACAACTAGCCTTTTGGAAATTCACACTGTCTCCTTCCTTTAGAAGTGACATGTCATGGAAATAATCGATCAAGGCAAAGTTCCAAGAGTTTGTGGCGTTGATCTTGTTATCGGTCGCCATTTTCATCCATTCTTCGAAATTCGCAAGGATCGGCACGCGCTTCATCGGAGTGACCCCTCGGCGCCCATGAGCATCGCTATCTCGATTACGATGGCCGGAGCCCTGAGGTGTAGACGGACTCATACTCGATCGATCATAGGCAGTGTATCTGCGCGGCGGCATGGGTGTCTTCACGGCGGCCTTGATTTGGTCCATTTGGCGGTCATGTCGAGCCTGCCTGGCCTCCATACGGGCCGCCTTTTCCCCGATATCATCGTTTAGAGGAATCCTAAGCAATGATAAGCGTCGCCCAAGAGCGCACATTACGAATATACATACTTTAAGGGTGAGTTCTTTTGGGGAGTGGCGGCGCCGTTTGAGCGGCGATGTTTCGAGACGCGGGGCATGGTGGATGGCGGTTCCCCAGCAGCGGCGAGAAGAGCAAGGGATGTATCAGTCGATAAAGCGCAGTCGTCGCGACACGCTGGTAACAAGGTACCGGGAGTCCCCAGGAAGAGGGGTGTCGGGAAAACAAACGGATATTAGCGATGAGGGCCAGAAGCAATCATGACCTTTTTCTGAAGCCGCGCCGTGGTGTGTCGGTTGAAATGAGATCTCCAAGTCGATGCGAGCCAACAAGCGACACCGAGCGTCAACAAACAAGAAAGTTGTGGTTCTGCCGTGCCACAGCAACAATAGCCACGTGATATGTTGAGCCACAAGATGATTTTACCATACGATACAATACGGTAAGATTAGTTGCTCTACAAGTATCGGTTCAAGTTGCACAGCCTCCACAGCCGTCTGTTACTGCTGACATCACAGAACAGTCGACAAAGCCACTTTCTACACCGTTGTTGGATGCTGGTACCACAGCGACTTTGTGTCTTGCTGCCTATTAAGATTAGACTCTATTATCTGTATTATCAGCAATTCTTCCTTCTTCTAGTGTCCTGGTTCATCCACCATGCTTCAGGCACATCTATCATTATGTTCGAAGAACTGACGGCTATCTTTCCCCGAGTTTCGGTTCGGCAAAGGCATCAGTACTCGGTTAGACCTTTTTACTGGTCTCTCCTGATCTTCACCGTCCTTGCGACTCTCAGCTGGGGAGCAGGGCGGTGGAACAGCGAGTCGTCAGCTCGTATCTCTGCTCTGCTCGTAAAGCGGGATAACCCACCAGAGGTATCTATCTCCCCGTCCCCCCCCCCCCCCCCTTCTTTTCTAAACAAAATTCAATGCTCTGGTATCTAATGTGCTTAGTGTCGCCTAGTCCGAAATTCACACGATAAATGTGCCTTTGTCCGCGCGAACTGCCTCGATCACGAAGATGGCTTCTTCTCCTATCTTCAATTCTACTACTGCTCCCTTGCAGATGCGAAACCGGTGGCCTTTATCGTCATTGTGCTCTGGTTATCCCTGCTCTTCAGCACTATCGGAATTGCGGCCAGTGACTTTCTATGCATCGACTTAAGCATGTTAGCCAGTTTCCTCGGGCTCAGTGAAAGTTTGACGGGAGTGACCTTTCTCGCCTTTGGCAATGGCAGTCCTGACGTTTTCTCAACCTTTGCTGCCATGAGATCGAACAGTGGGAGCTTGGCTATTGGAGAGCTTATTGGAGCTGCGGGTTTCATAACCTCTGTGGTCGCCGGGTCAATGGCTCTTGTTCGTCCATTCAAGGTCGCTCGCAGAAGCTTCGTTCGTGATGTTGGCTATTTTGTCGTTGCAATCAGCTTCAGCATGTTTCTCTTGGCCGACGGACACCTTCACGTCTGGGAGGCAGCTACAATGGTTGCCTTGTATTGCTTCTACGTTGTGCTGGTTGTGACGTGGCATTGGTATATTGTCCGACGGCGGCGAGTTCAGGAACGGAATTTAGCCGCACGTGCCCATTTCCATATTCCAGACAATCAGGAATTAGACATTGAAGAGGTGGAAGATGATGATCCCGGAGTTGCTTCGGAGTCGACCAGTCTTCTACGTGGCGCGACCGTCGAAGATTTTAACGCTCTGGAAAGTGCCGATGCGCCGGCCTGGAGGGACGCGGATGAAGACGACGAGACCCGCAATCGGCATCTTGCGGAGATCCGAGATAATATGCGCATATATCGACCTTCTGCGCGGAGGCGCAATACGTTCAACCCTATAAGACCGAGCTTGGTGGGCGCTTTAGAGTTTCAATCAGTTCTTTCTTCATTACAGCGCTCGAGGAGCCATCACCGAAATCATTCAATAAGTCTTGAGAGGTACTCAGACGCTCCGGCAAGTGCGCGAGACCATCGTTCACAGCCTGATAACATGTCCATTGCATCACACCCCCAAAGCGGCCGCTCCCGTGCCAACAATCTCTTATCCCCCGAATACGGGACCACAAGTCGCATCCGAGCAGTGTCTGCAAATGATGCTGTGGGGTTGAGATTGGATACCAACTTCTTCCCCCCTAACGGTACAGCGCACCCCCAGTTGACCATTAGCAGGCCATCCGTCGATGAGGTATCTAGCACGACGCCTACACTCGAGGCCCAGTATGGCACGGATTTGACTCAGTCGCCCATGTCAAGCCCATATTCTTCTCGCAGCCCTAGCCCTGGTCGCAGGCCAGACTCCAGCCTCCAAAACTCGGCATTACTCGCTCCCCCTGATACTTTCCATTCCCCCAACTACCTAGATGCAGCAGCGCATTCGCATTCGCCGCAGCAGGTATCTCCTCGCGGTACTAAATATCCCGCGGATGGGCCGCCCGATAGCATAGCTAGCCCTACTAGTCCCTTTCCTATCTTTCATGACCGGGTCAGGTCCCCGTCGCCTCGCCCGCCAAGTATACGCCTTCCTGGGCCGTCCAGCCCGATAGAGTCGCTCCAGTTCCACGAAGCTATTTTTGATAGAAACAGCCGGCGTTCTACGTCGTTGGGCTGGTGGCCTCGATCTCGATCTATACTACAGCCAATTATCGCAACGCTCTTCCCCACCTTGGACGGATGGCAGGCAAAGACAATTTGGGAGAAGCTCTTGGGCGTTGTTGCAGCTCCAAGCGTATTACTCTTAACGATCACTCTGCCCGTTGTTGATCCATCACCGCCTGAATCTGATGACCTTCCTGTCATAGTGACTTCTGCCGACGATTCGGCCTCGCCCGCGCCCATTGTGCGCCTACCAGAGGATAGCCCACTTCTCCAACCTCAAAATGCAGGTTCGGCTGCCAACGGTAGCAAAATTCAGCCAGATCAGAGTAGACAGCGCTACGACTCAGAGCTTCCTGCCGTGCAAGAGCCCATCGACTCGACTCTCCAAGCAACCAGAGAGTGGAGTCTCTGGCTAGTCTATCTCCAGCTCTTCACAGGACCCCAATTTGTCGCCCTAATCACCTGGTCTGCCGTAGACGATGACTTGACTGGACGTACCTTTCTGTCATTTTCTCTTTGCGGCCTTCTCTTTTCGCTGATATGCCTCGGAGCTTTACTTGTCAGCACCCGTCAAGCTCGTGGCTCCCTACGGCAACCGCCCAACTCATGGCGCCCGATCTTGGCATTCCTAGGCTTTATTGTTGCCATCTTCTGGATTGCAACAATAGCCACGGAGGTGGTCAACCTTTTAAAAACCATCGGCGTCATCTTGAATATCAGCGACTCCCTCTTGGGCCTGACCGTCTTCGCCGTCGGTAACTCCCTCGGCGACCTTGTGGCCAACATTACTGTCGCCCGCCTTGGATACCCTGTCATGGCTTTGAGCGCCTGTTTCGGTGGGCCCATGCTCAACATTCTCCTCGGTATTGGCCTCGGAGGGCTATACATGACCCTGCACTCGAAGAAGTCTCAAACTATGGCCACGGCTGACATTACCTACGACATTGCCGTCTCCAAAGTTCTCATCATCAGCGGCGCTACCCTTTTGGCGACCCTAGTCGGGTTATTGATCGTAATTCCTTGGAACAAATGGCGCATGGACCGCAGGATTGGATGCGGTCTTATCATCCTCTGGTGTGTGAGTACATTGGGTAATGTCATTGCTGAAATCGTCTTTTGAGACGCGATCTCAAACTTAACACGCCTCTCCGACTGTTTCTCCTCTTTGTCTTGATATATATCCTTTTTTTTTCTTTCTTTTTTGGTTTATGGCGGCAGCGCGCTCTTTTGGATTTTTCTAGTCATGATACCTCTTGCTTTCCAACTTTTTCTCTGTCTTTCTACTTTGGGATTTTCGATTTTAGAACCAGGGTATTCTTCTGCCTTTCCGTACATATCTCTTGTTGACTTCGGTGTCACTACGACTGAAATGCACATTAGGGCATGATTATAATTATACTTGTGCAAAGAGGCTCGTTGCCAACAGTTATTTATATACATGTCCCGAAGTAAAGCTGTTAATCGACTTGTACTGAATAACAATTAAAGAGCTAATAAAAAAAAAGAACTAGCAGCTATACATATTGTGGTGGTAATTACCATAGATTGGCGATGATATAGTTAATTGGTACGAAATGCAAGGTTCCTAAAAAGAAACGCTCAAACGCTAATCTAACACATGCCCAGCGAAATTACTGGTGCTCCGATCATTGGTCTGAACCTTCCTGAGCCCCTTGCCTGCCTGGATCGATGCCAACAAGGCACTTCTATCACCGGTTCCAGGGGGTGCAGCGGCCGGGCCTAGAGTAGGTGGTGGGGGAGGGCCTGGAGGGGGTGGTGGAGCAGGAGGAGCTCCCATGGGCCGGGGAGGAGGGGGAGGGGGAGGGGGGTTACCAGTGGGCGCCTCAAAGCTGGGCGCTGGAGGAGCTGCGGCCGGTGGTGGCGGTGGGGGAGGTGGTGGCGGCGCTCCGCCAGGAACGGCTGGCTCGAACTCGGCCGGAATTTGGGGAACAGGAGGAACCACTGGATTATCCTGGACTGGAGTAGAAGACTTGGGCGGGGACTGGTTGTCCATGGCGCTCAAGGGCCGGGGAGGAGCCATGGTGCCAAAGAGAATGCTTGCGAGTTGCTTAGCACTTCCGCCACCAGCACGATCGTCGTCCTCATCATCGGAAGACTCAAAATCGGACCCAGCTACAGACCAGTCATCATCGGCCTCTGGACGCGCACGAGCTCTAGGGGCCAGTGGTACGGATCCGGTGAATGCTGGTTTAAGCGGCTCCTGCTGCTGTTGTTGTTGGGCAAGGCGGTGGAAGGGATTAGTGGACTCTGTCTTGGGGGTAGTAGTAACAGCAGCAGCCTGAGCAACTTCCGAGGGGCTCGCAGCCGGATAGTCTGTAGATTGTGACAGATTCTTCCTGAAATAGGGGTTCTTGGACTCAGTTTCTGGGCTCAGGCTAGGCGGCGCCGCTCGACTGCTCGCCGGAGAGCTTGGGGTGCTTGTGCGCTCAGGTTCGGGGGCTGGTGGTGGAGGCGGCGGCGGTGGTGCAGCAACAGGAGTAACAGGAGCCAAAGGGGCTGCGGCTAGGACTTGGCTCTGAGTAGGGGTGCTGTTCTGTGGCGTGGAGATATCGACCGGACCCTCGTCGTCTGAGGAACTCTCATCTAGACCCTCAAGTTCCTGCTGAAGTTGCCGCTCTCGTTCCTTGGCGGCTTCCAATTCTGCCCGTTGACGAACGAGTTTGGCTTCCTGTTCCTGGGCCGCTTTCTTGGCCTCTTCTCTCCGGCGCTTCTCCTCTTGTTTCTTAATCTTCCCTTGCCGAACCTGCTCCTCTAATGCACGGAGACGTGCTGCCTGCGCCTGTTGTTCTTTCTCGAATTCGTCTTCGTGTTGTTCGGCTTCGGCTCTGCGGTTGGGTTAGCGATTTGCCCCCCATTTTATCTATAAAACAGAAATTACGTACTCTAGCCGTCTTGTCTCTTCTTCCTGGGCTTGCTGCTCCTCCTTGATAGCTTGCTCGCGCGCCGCCTGTTCCACTTTTGCGGCCTCGTCAGCTGCTGCTCTCTTGGCGTCAGCCTGGCCAGTACTGTCAGTTCGACCCTTGCGCGTGGGCGGTAGCGGTGGCGGCTTCTTGCCTGCAGGCTTCACTGCCTGTGTGGTAGCAGGACGTTGTTCTTCGGCGATACGACGTTGTCTCTCTTGCTCACGCTTGGCATCTTCTTCCTCTGCCCGCTTCAACCGTTCCTCGCGTTCTCGCTTCTCTCTCTCTTGGCGCTGTGAAAGGCTCTCGGTAGCGTCACTTTGAGGCTTCAGGCCGGCAGCCGCCATCCGCTCGGCAATCCTTCGCTGGGCGCGCTCTCTTGCGGCGGCGACACGGTCCTCATATGTATTGCCAGGCAAAGAACTTGATGAGCCACCAGACTGCGGAGGAGGCGGACGTGCAGCAGTTGAGCTAGGGGCTGGCGACTCTTTACGCTGGTCAAGTGGAGACGCTCCTCGTGAGTCCCTATAATTAAATTCAATTAGAAAGTCTTATCAGCGAAAAAAAAAAAAAAAAAACAATTGAGTGGAGGTTGCTTACTCTTCCTTTCGGACATGCGCTGTCCGGCTTCCTCGGTTCAGATCATAGATAAAGTCACGAATAACGTCCTCGACGCCCAAAGCGTCTTCCCATCGGCGTCGTTCATGTTCCCGAGTAGACGTTTCGCCTCCTTCTTTGAGGCTGTCCTCTAGACTTCGGGCAAAATCTTTGACACTGTCTTCCACATCCCGTGTCATTGAATCGTTCTTTTCTCTCTCAGCCTTGACCCTGGTACTCTCTCCCTCTAGGCGACGGGTTGCGGTCTCTTCGTCATTCTGCGTGGACGGAGCCGGTCTCCCGGCGAGCTCGGCAGCGCGAGCTTGCATTCTAGCACGTGCACGTGCCTTGATACGATCGGCCTCCGTAACGGCACCACCAGGCCCAGTACCAACGACGTTTAGAGCACTATTGGGGTGGGCCTTGGCATCCTGCAGACGGAACAACTCAAGTCTAGCTTCGGCAATCTCCCGTTCCACACGCCTCACGTCCGACGCTACCTGGGGCACTTGATCTTCATAAGCCTGGAGTTGGCGACGCAGTGTCCTTCGCTCGGCCCCAGTGTCGAGGTTGCGGAGTGATGCATTTGGATGAGTATCAATGTCATCCTGCGCACGCCGAACCCTGTCCATAAGGCTTTCCGCTTCCCGACGATCGCGCCTATCAAGTGCATCCTCTTCTTCGGCGCGGTTCTCATCTTCAAAGTCAACTGCATCTAGCATAATTTGCGTTTCGCGGATCTTCTTCTTTAGCTGTTCAACCGACAACTCTTCCTCGGAAGATTGCGAAGCAGCAGGTGACGGAGTACGGCCGTTGTTTCCAACACGACGACGCGCACTGGAGCGGTAACCAGCAGAGGCGTCATCGTTATTTTTAAACAGTGTAGCATCTTTGCGGCCGAGTCCAGGGGATGTTGCACCGCCACGGAAGGAGTGATCCTTGAGATAGCTCACGCCTGTCTTTTGTGGCTGCAGGAATGCGCCAGTTGCTTTGCGGTGCTCGGCATCTTGAGAGAGCATCGACTTGATTGTGCCGATGGAATCATTCAAGTTTCTTGTGGATGGGGGGATGAGTTCTGGTGGTAGTCGGCTAGGAACAGGATAGCCGTTGAGCTTTCTATAGATCAAATGCATGGCAACCGCAAACTCATCCATGTTGAGTCGTCCGCGATTGTGGGGATCCGCAAGCGTCCAGACAGCCTCGAGATCCTTTCTTTCTAGACCACTTTGCCCCATGATCTCAATAGCAGTATCGCCACCAATAAACCCTTTGTGTAGGCCATCCCATGCTCTGAAGAGCTCGTCGTAAATTCGTTTCTCTTCCTTTGTAATAGCCCACGGAATATGTGCATTTCCGGAGAGGCCAACAGTGGAGAACCCACCTTCACGCCCTGGCTGGGGCATCAGCTGCTGCTTCAGGGCATCAATATTTGGCAGGCCCGATGAGGGGGCGTTGACAAAACCCCATTGGCCGGGGATTCCAGTGGGCTGTACAACCAACCCACCAGTTTGGGAAGGGCTGAGATTTGATCCGAAGCCCGTAGGCATAGGCGGCATCGAAGGACGAGGACCGGTGTAGCCCGTTATCTGGGGGTTATTCATGAGCCCCAACTGGGGAGGCTGGAGATTTTGTTGTCCGGGAAATCCAGTCGCCTGTGGGGCCAGACCTTGATTTTGACCGGTGAAAGACGGAAGCCCGGTTGGCTGCGCGGTGAGTTGAGAGAGGAGTTGCGAGTTGGTGGGCTGTTGAGGTTGGGGTTGTTGGGGCGCTGGAGGAGCTGATTTGTTCTCGAGCAGTGGCGCATCGAAGCTGGGGGCATTCGCCCTAGGGGCTGGTGCTATCTGTGTATCGGGTACCTGGAACGATATAATGTCCACCATGCTCGAGACTTCGTTCTTGACCGTTTCCGGAAGAGCACTCGGTATCTCCTTGCCCGTGATCCTAACATTGCAAAGGTACATGGCCAAGGCAAATTCAGGAAACAATAGCTGGCCGGACTTGGTGGTGTCGGATAGCACCCTATATATGCGTTAGACTTCATTTGTTTCTGGGGTTTGTACGCTTACCAGATCCGCGACAGATCATTCCCTGAAAGCTTCGACCGGAGCAAAAGTTCTTTTGCTTTTTCTCCTGTTAATTTGCGTCAGAACTAGCCCAGCGGATTTTTTCAGACTTTCCATGTGCTGCTCAACTAACCAGACATCGCCTGACTATCCCCGACAGCGGATTTGAAGAGTTGTTCAAACTTTGCCTGATCCTGCGCTGTAATAAACGAAAGCCGGATGTTGGGGATCCTGCCCCCAGAAGATTTTGGCGGCGGTGTCGGAGCGGCGCCAGAGCCAACCTGGAACGAATTCGCTATCTCAGAGGATGTCTGTGCTCCGGTTCGAAGGGGAAGGTTGGGGCTCTGCGAAACTTGTATCTGTGGCGCCTGGTTCTGAGCTGGAAATCCGCCATATTGGGATTGCTGGGGTGCGGCAGGGAAGCCTGTCGGTTGCGATTGTTGCGGCGGCGCTTGCTGTGCTGATGCTCCGGGGAAGCCGGTATACTGAGCCTGAAGTTGTCCCGTGGGGAATCCCGTTGCCTGTGGTTGTAACTGGGGTGCTCCAAACGTAGATAATTGTGGTCCATATCCAGTAGGCGGAGCAGCGAATCCGGTCTGTTGGGGTTGTTGCTGGCCTGCTGGGAATTGCGAATATGGGGGTTGCTGTTGTTGCATGTAAGGTTGCTGCCCTGGGCGGGCGCTGTTAGCCCCGCCCAGGAAGGTATTGGAGGATGAGTACATTAGGAAGAATGCAAAAGCATCAGATTGGGAAAATAAGTCACACGAAAAAGAGCAAGAAACAGGGCAATGGGCAAACAGAAAGGAGAGAGTTGTAGAGAGGGGATTGGGGGGGGGCAGGCAACGACGCTCAGGAGCTTCTTTGGTGACGCTGGCGGGTTCCTCGTGGAAGTGGAATCAGGGACAAGCACGCTAGCCGGAATTGGCGCTGAGTCAGCAGCATCTAAATTGCGACGCCTGGTACCCAAGCTCTACGAAATAAAGATTGGCTTGGTGCTTTTTCTTAAATCTGTAAAGAACGACGTATTGAGCGTTATCATTAAACTACCTAGTAATCATTCATACCGTTACAGCCATAGGTATCGAGGTAAATCACATGACGGAAACAGTCGCCCACCGAACCCAAGGTAAACAGATGGAACACCGAGGACAAGCAAGGACGTAGAAGGACACACAGAACCAGCTGCGTACATCGAAACCGAGAAAAATCCGCCTACTCAACTTTTTCTAGGGCCAGCACGGACTAAATACCATCTGAAGCACCGTTTTGCTGTTGCTGCGTAGCGCCGACCATCTTACGGAGCTCATATTCCTTGGTGAACTCACGGGAGAGGATGCCTAGGTCACGAACAAGCTCATGGCATGCGGTAATAACGGCGTCTTTGGGAGTGATGTCGCCATCGGTCTGAACACGGAGTTCGAATTTGGGGACAAGCGGGTGGGGAACCTAGCACCGTGTAAGTTGTGTCTTGTCAACCAGAAACAGCAGGAATGTTTTATTACTTTGTATGCAGCAAAAAGGACATGAGAGCTCTGCAGGAGGCGAGAACGGATCAAGTTTCCAAGAGTGTGGTCCTCCTTGTTGAAGGTGAAGATGGCGGACGAGGGAATACCTTGAGACAAGTCAGAGGTGCCAATTTCCCCAAGAGATGTTGAATTCAGGACTTACGAGTATCAATCTCCATTTCGACCTTGCTTTCGCCACTTGCAAGGACGAAGGATTCGTATCTATTTTCCAAACCAAGTTAGCATAATACAACAGCAACACCAAGAAACGAAATACAGAGATCAAATACAAGCGGACCTAGGCTGCTGGTCATGGGAAACCTGGACGGATGACTGGCATCCGCCACGGGTTGAATTAGAGTTAATGAGACGGGCAAACACAGTCTCCATCGGAAAGATGTGCTCGACGTGCTCTTTGGTGGGGAGCATGATGCAGGTCTAGGGAAATAGAGCAGAAAGCCCGGGGGGGTCGGCCAGACAAAGATGGATAGGTAGAATGAGGATTAAAAAGCGAACCAGTGGTGGTGGTGGAAACCAGAGGGCAAGTTGGGTACACGGGTGATGGTAAGATCAGTGGAAAGCCATTGATGAGTGGTTATCAGACGACCGTGAGCAAGAAAAAAAAACAGGGAACATGTGCAATTATCTCCATACAAGAGATATGAAGACCCCCCAGAGCCTGCAAACCCCATTGTTGGACCACATATCCAGAAAGCCCAGCTGCAAACGCCTCCGAGAAAAGGTACAGATAGAAAGTGTGGCTGCTTGCCTGCTACTTGGAAGACATATTCTTACCTATCTGGTGCGTTCATTTTGGCTTGAAGAAAACCAGCGGCGGCTCGCGTCTTCAAGTTATCTTGAATTTTCCAAATGACTAGGAGTCGAGTAAGGTGAGAGAACCAATATCAAACGCGCAAGCTGCGTACTATGAATCTTTGACAATATCCAAAAAAAGGATACGCTTTCCTTTGATCTCTTGAATCCAATTGACCGACGAGTCGTTAAGATACCCGACCGCAACGAGAGATATCTGTCCAGCAACGCAGCGGTGGTCCAAAGTCGCCTTTAAGAACCTTTCAATGAGGTAAGAAAGGATTAAAGCCGATCAAAAAGAAGATACTGAAGTAAGGATATGGAGTCGATGGTAAGGAGCGTGAGAATGATCGCTACAGTTTGCTGTCCTCCAGCTGGTGAGGGTAGACTCGATAATTTAATGAGATAGAAAATGAGATGAAAGTGTTGCCAAAGTGAAAGCGATGGCAATATATCACACTATTGAAGAGTGATGAGGGATCTCCCGTCTGGGCGCTCCCGTGACATTCAAGCACGTGACTATTCCTGCCTCTTTGTGTGTGAAGAACTCTTCTAAGATTTATCACTCTTGAGATTTTGCTTGTGCACAATAAGTCTCGCTGTACTCACCTTAAGGCTTCTAAATATTGGGTTTTGTAGGGTGGATGTTGTGGTACTTCACTATTGCTCGTCTTGGAGTACATCTAGCTGATCGTCGAGATATAAATCTTTCCGGGAAACCAAGGCTCCGAGTGTCCAGTCACTATATACCCTCTCTCCAGCTCCAAACATAACCATAATAAAACAAGCAAGAACAGGATGTGTCGAAGTGTATCACTGCCCATAGATTAAGGCACCCCTAGTCGCATCGGCGCCAATGCTAAACATCGCTACAGCGCCACTCTCCATCGCAGTCTCGGAAGCCGGTGGTCTCGTCTTCGCGATCTGTGTCCTCAGGAAGCAGTCTGGCTTATCAACAATCACCCGGAATCGCCCCAACAGCACACCCACACCGGCACCGGACTTCTTCCAAGTCGGAGAAGGCTTCTTTAACTTGGGTGCCGACTTCGCCAAGTCCATAGTCTCGAATCGAAAAAGGTATCAACCCTGCGCCGCCTGGTTCTTCGCACCAAAGTCTATACTAGATGGTCTCCCGCCATGGGCGAAGCAGGTGAGCACTGTAACCAACAGCAAGAGCAAGATCCGGGCTACAGGTTGGCA
This sequence comes from Aspergillus baeticus, assembly GCA_027569055.1. NCBI lineage: Eukaryota > Fungi > Ascomycota > Eurotiomycetes > Eurotiales > Aspergillaceae > Aspergillus > Aspergillus baeticus. The sequence continues at coordinate 30,063 of JAPDEI010000027.1, forward strand.
CGGTAGTCGAGGAGGTCGCTGTCGCACAAGCACTAGATCCGGATTCCGTGGTCGTACAGGGATCAGATGCAGGTTGGCCATAGCCTAGCCCAGCCAGCCTCAATTATCACAGCGGTACCAGAAGTTAAAGGATGCCGTTGCCAAGCGTCAGTCGAAAACCATATACCGCTACTCGCGGCTGGAGGCATAGCCGACAGGCGAGGAATGGCTGCATCTCTCGTCTTGGGAGCTTTGGGAGTGGTGATGGGGACGAGATTCCTGACAGCATCCGAGGGAAAGATCGAGGGCGGACACCAGGTGAAATCTTTCGTGTATCTGACGGTGAAATCACCAATGTCCGCTCTACTGTGTACGGCCGCGTACGAGGCACACTGAGCTGGCCGACACGGTATTATGGACGAGATATCATAAACAAGAGCTATATCGACGGCATAAATGGTATGAACGGTGATAAAACTAAAGCACTTTATAAGGAAGAACTGAAGAAGAATGACTCAGGTTTAATGCCAGGTTAACGACGTACGCTGGTACTGGAGTTGGCCTTGTGAATGAAAAAGCTCCTGATATGAAAATTATGTGATCTAAAAGGCGCAGGCTATCTTAACAACCTTGGAAGTCTGAATTAGAGGTGCTCACCCTACTAGCATGTGCATCTTATCAGTGGAGTGAGAAAAATCATCAATAATTAGATACATTGTAGCATGCAAGACATGACGCCGTATCTATGCAAAGGTAGAATTTTGGCGAGTATACATGAAGTGTCTTCAAATTAGCCTCTCGATTAACATATGGTGTCCAAGAAACTGGGGGAAAGGAGTTTTGTATACAGATCCAGCTCTTCAAATGCGCCAGACCCCAAATCTAGCGTCATGAATGATGTCTTCAGGTATTATAAAACAGCGGATGTTGGTGTGTATGCATAAAATAAAACAACGGCGAATAATGCCTCAAGATAACGCCGAAAGGAAAGGACAGATTGTAGTTTAAAACATATGTGCTCGCGCTCGTTAATGTACTGCGTTCAATAAATCTCCAAAGTTTGACGTCTCCTTCTTGACTTTCCAGTTGCTTCGTTTCTTCTCTCGTTTCTTCATCATTTCGGCCCATCCTTCGTCGTCGTCTTCTTCTTCAACTTGGACCTGGCTCCCGAGTGTTGAGGGAGCCGTGAGAGTCCTGCTATAGCTTGACACAGGGCGTATAGTCGGGTTCGGTGGGTTCGTGTTGGTCGGAGGGGATAAAGTGGACATCCTCCGATTCTCGTCGTTCCAAGGCTTGGATACGGGGAGGAAGTTGGTCGACTCGGCCTCGACTGGCACAGTAGATACGGGTCTGTAGCGAGGTGCTAAACCGACATTGCTGCGCTCTGATGGAGCAATCGAGGGAGCGTAACCCCCTCCTCCGGGTGTACCCGGTCTGTTCGCACCAGGAGCAAATGGTATGGGTGGGGTATTCAATCGGGACGAAACGTTGGGGTCGAGCATGCTCAAAGTCCTCTGGTTCGGTCCGTAGCCCGGAGGACCATTGGGAAACGCTCCATTGGCCACAGGCATAGACGACGGCCTCGAAGGGTTCACAGGGAAGGAAAGCTGGGGATTTACAAGCGATGGGAGCTGCTGCGGAGGAGCCTGCCCGCCCTGTAGCTGAATCATTTGCTGCATCCATTGCATCTGCATCTCCATCATGTGACCCATCTGCTGAGACAATTGTATCTGAGCTTGTTCTGTCGCAGATATTGCAGACGGACCGCTCAGCTGGTTCATATTGAGCATGGTGTAAGGCCTTGGAATACCGCCCATGTTTCCTCCAGTTGGCCCCTGAAGAATGGGTGGATGGTCATACATGGCCTGGGTGTTTGGGCTTCCTCGTCGCATAGCTCTGGCTCGTTCTTCGGTGGCAATGACACCGACCAACCCGCCTGGAGGAAGAGCAGGAGACGGCCCTGCAGCAGGTGATGGGCCACCATATACAGAGCCCCCTCCCCCCAGCGCGAGGGACTCTCTGTTTGACGGCTGGACTAAGCTTGCTCCAAAATAGGGGTCCCGGGGGAGATTCCTGGCAAAAACAGGCAAGCTGCTCCGGTTGCCGCCAACATCCGAGCCTGCGGATCCCAGGTGCGGCGGCTGCTGGTATGAGGCCCTTAAGTTCTGCATAGAGTTGGACGACATCAAGCGGCTGGGAGGCCGGTTCTTGTTAGGGAACCCGTGGGCAGCCAAGATCCCTAGTGGAATCTCCTCATCATCGTCTCCCTCGCTACTCTTGCCACTCCCGGCTGGGTTACCAGGGTGCAGAGAAAGGGTTGCCAGGTTTGGAGTGCTGGTACTAGCACTGTCCAATTCCGGACGAAGGGACGGAGAAGGAGCTTGTTGTCCAGTCACTTTCATCATCTGTTGCCGATACACAGACATATGAGCCTCCTGTTTCCGCCGTTGTCTTTCCGCTTCACGATTCTTCTCCGCCTCGTCTTCTTCGTCAAAGTCGCTTTCTGCGGATTCTTCACTATCGGACGCATCACTATTTGCTCGCTTCAACTCCTGTTGCTGCCGATAATGTTCAAATTGCGACGGTGTCATGACCTTGTTGGACGCAGACGCGGGTATGGGTTTGCTTTCGTACTCTGCAGCTAGTCGGGCATGAGCTGCAATGGAATTATCAAAACCGTCGTCATTATGTGCTGGCACAGGCTGCTGGGGTATAGGTTTATTCGTAGTTCCCGGACCAAACAGAGGCACATCGTCGTCCGCCTCAGAATTCTGAGAAATAGCCTGTGAAATTCGCTTGTTGTAATTCAGAGACGCCATGACCATTCTGGCATCTTCGTCATCGATGGCGACAGTGTCCCGTTTTGTACTGTATAAAACGCTCCTTCTTAGGCCCTTGTCAGTTGCCATGCTTGGCTTCTCAAGCGAGCGATGCGTGGTTGTGTTAGCAGGAACTGCGTTGGACATTGGTATCGATTTCCGTCGAGCACTCAGCGGAGCGGGCATTGGCGTCGAACTCGAAACATCCTGCAGCGCAGGGGTGTCTTCCTGCGGCGAATCTACAACAGTTAAAAGACCCTCCTCCGAGTGTCTACTGCCCCATGAGTATGGAGACGGTTCGATGGTCTTCGATCGATCCGTGCTTATAGGTGCAGGACGTCGTACTTTATCCTCATCTAGCGAATTAATGCCGGTCTTATGAAGCGGCGGAATAGGCTTCTATAGAAGTGACATTAGCCAATTAAACAACGGAGATATTGAACTCTAACCAGACTTACTTGTGCAGTTGACGCCGATTTATCTGGTTTGCCAATATTGTCAAACATGGTGCCAAAGTCGTCATCCATTCGCCCAATCTGGAATTCGGTCTCTAAAAGCTTTGGTGGAGTCGCCGTGCTCGTCGTGCTGTTCGTGGTTGCTCTACTCCGTGTTGTGTCCGGGGACGAGGCGCGCGGCGCCTGGGTAGGTGTTTTCGCGAACCTGCCACCGAAGGAGAAAGTCCGCCCAGCCGCACGTAGTGCGCTGGAAAAGGGCGGAGCCGGGATATCATGAAGGTTCCGAGAGTGCGGAGATTGAGAATCAAATTGCGTCTGCAGGTCAGTCGAACGGCGTCCGGAGGAGCTAAACCGGGTGGATGGACCCTCAAATGAGTTTCCGCCGGTCCTATTCACCCTCTTAGTACATTTGTCGGTGAAAGCGCATCAAAAGAGGGGCTTCTGGCCTCTTACAGATTTCTGACAGCGGGGCTATCGGGCCTCGCAAAGATATTATCGTCCTCTTCCGGAGGAGAATATGAAGGCCGTCCATCCCCTGACCTTTGGGTCATCAAATTTCCATCACTGAAAGAGCTTCTCTCGGCCGAAGGGCGTTCAAAGACCCGAAATGATGATTGAGGGGGGTTTTCCAACTCTTCGAGAGCGTTGCCGGATGATTTCCGTCGAGCAAAGCCCTTGGGCAGCTTGATCGGCATCTGTGCTGGATGTAGTCGTTCACGACGCTGGGGCAACTTTCAAAGATGAAAACTAGTCGGCTTCGCCCAACTCCCTTGTAGCTGCAATATTGCCAATATTCTCCACTTGCACTAGTCCTTTCCCATAAACGATATTTCGCAACCGAGATGAAAGGTAAATTAGCAATGTATAGTTCGGCCCAAAGCTGGATGTTTCAACCGGCTCGAATTTCGAATCGGGTGGGGCTTGTGTTTAGAAGACGGTGAAGAATGGGCAGTAGATACGTCTCGTGGTGTTGGAAAGACTGGGGCGATCCAATAAACAAGGGGCGGTGGTATTTGAGACTGCTATCGATGAGGTGGTCGGGAGGACGATTCAGTTGTACCGAGCAATTTTGTTGACAGTGGCTGCTCGGGGCGATCACATACCACGGGCTGGCAGGGCCTCAGATATTAAAGATTTAACGATTAGGAGAATTTCGCCGCGGCGGATACGAGGCGAATCTGAGAAGTAATCAACGAAGCAACGCGGTCAAGAGGGAGGAAGAGCTGAGGCGGTTCACGGGGAGGAGGGAGGGGGCCGGCGAAGGCAAGCGAGGAGAGAAAATTAGAAGTGAAGGTCCAGCGACTGGAAAATAATATAAACAAATACTGCTAATGAAGACACTGGGCCCGGGAATTCAACAATAAGAATAAGATCAATATGTACTACCAAAGGGCGAGGGTGAGAAATGGATTGAGGAAGCAGAGCGAGCGAGCAACGACTGAAAGGCACCGGCGGACCCTTGAAATGGGATGGATTGATTGATGTTGTTCAGTTGCTGGTGGAGCACTGCACTAGTCCCAAATATAGAAAAAGCGGCCCTGGCCCCAGGAGCAATCGGTCAACAATCTTTGCAAGATGCGGTCGCGGGTAAGAGGGAGAATCTAGGAGGACATATATAATTCTAATTCTACGCTGGAGAGCAAGGGATTAACACAGGCGACCATCGACCAGATTCTTGAACAGGAAAGAGGCAAGCAGCGCCCGCTGGCTGAGAGCCTCTTGAGCCTGGAACAGGACGTAGTGGACCTGGCTTGTTTATTCTAGCTCCCAAGAAGAGCGCGTAGTGCCACTCCTCTATTTTTCCAACTGTGAAATAGCCCTGCGAAATGCCGTCGATTGATTTTTTTTTTCTCGCTGTTTGGGATGGACGAGATAACTGACTTCAGCATTCAAAGGCAGCAGATGAGAGTCGTCATGATCTTCGTGATCATCCGCATCTTTTCCTGTCCATTATCGCTTCGGAGCATCCGGTTTTCCAGGTCCGAAAATTTGATTTGACACCTTTCAGAATCTCAAGGACTTCTCCACATTACTCTAACCTTTGGGATCAAACTATCTCTCCAGAGTCCCATACCCACCGCTTGTCCGAACAGCGTCATCGTAGCGAGATGGAAATGAAGGCCCCAAGGCCATGATGGCGGATGCCAAAGGGCCGAGCTTCGAAAGCCCAAAGTATGCCCGGTCGACGGTGAGACGCCTGGCAAGGATCGCCGAGCAAAGGCATTTAGTAGGTAAAATCCGGTCGAAAAAGGGGCCACCGAACCACGGTACAGAGCAGACTACAGGTCATCCGCGATCCGGCCTCTGGACCTACGTCGTGTTGCTATTTGGCGTTCTTTGCCATAATAATAGTCAATAACCTAAAACATTCCTGCGCTGTCCTCCAGCTCTTCTTTGCCTCCTGAGAGGCGCTACGTCGCTAGATCACACATCTCAGGGGAACCCGAAGCTAAATTTGTCTCGACTATAAAAAGGTACAGAATGTGGCTACAGCCAGCTTCATCTGAGACATTATTCCTCTAGATTCTTGATAGACCAGGCTTTGTCATTCTTCCTTCGAGACTTGTCTCTTCGAAAAAAAATCTCATTTATATCTTCGTCTATACTCTGTGCGTCCGTCGGCACTTCCTCGACATGAAAAAGTATCGATCTCAGTCAGCCTTAGCACACCTAGCTAATTCTCTAGTTTTGTGGGCCCGAGAGGCACAATCAAATGAGGAACTAGCACTCCCTAAATCGTACTCCTGCGAAAAACTCTGATCATTTCAATCAAACTCTTACTCAGCGGAGTGCTTGAACTTGGTGGACTCCCTCGGTGCTCATGTGAGAATCACCATTTCCAATTGGCCCACTCGCTCCATTCTCCCCGGGATCCTAGGTATGTACAGGTCTTCTTATCGTGGTGCTGCATTTCTTGATTCTGACTAGAGTCCTATCTCGACTTCTTGACTCGCTGGCTACTCCGTACTATGAAGTTCATAAGCCTATCTCAAGGAGTGTTGAGCTCAAGGTTGCTCTGACTGTTTATTCTTTGAAGTTTTTATCTAAACTTACTAGAGCTATGGTCTAAAGTCACACTAACGTTGTAAATGCTCCAGGTTGGGTCATGACGGCGCTAACTCCCGGCGCTTGGTGTGCAGGGGATGTGCGTGGCTCATAAACCACATGCCAGAGAAATCGATCTCTGCAGAAAAGCTACGCCAAGATGGAGCAGGGATTATGTAGCGAAGAATTGCCCTGCTATGCTGGGCAAAATTACAAAGCATATAAGTTCAAAAAAAGACGAGTCCCGGTCACGCAATCGAACAAAGCAGGCGAAACCCCTTCACTATACTCCGTAACCGCTTTTTCACAAAATAATCGCTTAGAAACTAATTGTTACCGGAAGAAGAGTTCAAAGCTGATCACAAACTAGACAAGATCCTGAGTGCGCAAGCCCCCAATCAACATAACTCCCTTAGGAACGCGAGCATCTCGCACGTTAAAGCAGGCAAATGCAACAATCTTTTGAATGGCCGGACAGCACTGGAAGATGCGGCCTACTAGGTAATCGTCTATGACAGTGTGGAACGAAACGTCTAGCTCTTTTAAATGAGGGTAGCTCTTACTATCCCCAAATACGTGTTCAAAGGCGGCATAAGAGATGTGGCGGCACGAGGCAATGTTCAGCTTCCGGATCATGGAGCCAGAGTGGTGCATACAAGCAGCGAAACCATTTGACGCAAGACCAGTCGCATCTGTAGGACCATCGGGATTCGAATTATCGACATCTCGTGTCGAGGAAAAATCCGCAAACTTCAATGGAGGATTCGACCAATTCTCAAAGAGCTTCACAAACCCTTTGTCGGTACAGACAGAGTTGTCGGAAAATCTCAGCTTCGTCAGGAGCTGACACCGGTTGTGAATCATTTCAAGGAGTGTATCATCAGCCAGTGAAAATCCTTGCAAGGAAAGTGTTTGCAAGTTTGAACCAATCCGTGACACAAGTTGAACTAGATTCTCCGTCTTCGTCTCTGATATCAGACTAAGCGACAGATGTTCAAGTGATTGTAGGTTCGCAATGGCCTGGAGAGAACGATCTGATATCTTCCAACAGTCGCCAAGTTTCAGCCGGCGAAGCCCGGTGCATGATTTGGACATGATTTCAACAGTCTCATCGTCCAAGGAAAAGTCCATGTTTGAAAGTCGCAACGTCTCGAGTTGGCCACCCAACTTTTTAAACAATTGTTGCCAACGCTGATCCGAGACCAGGTTGGCAGCGTCCAGCTGTAGGTGCTTGATTTTGAGGTCCCGGCCAAGCATATAGTCTATAATCCGATCTTTCAACTGCCCAGCAAACCGGAAGTTGACGTGAGTTAACGCAGGCATGAACGTGAATATCTTTTCAAAGTCATCGGTCTCGAGTTCTAGATAGGTCAATACAATTAGTAGGAGGTCAGGTAGCTGAGACGTACTGCCCGAATCGTAAATGTCAATAAAGCCGAGGTCAGGTCGAAGGAATAGATTCAATGTTCTCGGAGTCATGGCTCGTCTCTTTGACAAAATCTGACTCAAGCGGCGGAGAAGTTGAGACGGCAAGTCGCCAAACTCATCAATGTTATTGATATTGTCTGCGACTTTCTGATGGATGTTAGATCACGTCAACAGAATTGACGGAAAAGAAAGGCGTCACCTTAGTACACATTTCCACTAGACTGAGAGCGCCCTCCTGGGCAATTCCGTCGAGAAGGTCGCTTTGGTTTTGTCGACGCGTAGTTCGTGGACCCCTCTTCTTGGGCTGAGACTTTTTCTCCTTATCGCCGAGCTCCTTGGAGCACTTTGCGCAGAGGAGACCGCCGTTCGGTCCTGCCTTACTGTAGGGAGTGACTGTGAAACGCTTGCTGCAACTGTCGCAGTTTTCCAGCTGACCAGGAAGAGGCCGAGAGCGTTCCTGCATCATCTCCCGCGCGATATAGTCATCGTCGTCATCTGGTTCACCTATACGCCGAGCCTTTCGACGGGCAAACTCCTTGCTCTGCTTGATTTTTGCGAGGGTAGCTGCCTCCTTTCGCTTGCGCTTCTTCTTTTCCTCGGGACCCTCCCCGATGTCATCTTCATAATCGTCATTGTCAGCTGCGTTTCCTTGTTCGGCGTTCCCTTGCTGTTCTGCATTTGCCTGTGTCTCCGCCTCTCTTAATCTACGCTGATAATCGTCATGGATCTGGGCAGCGGAGATGTTGTTGGACTGTGAATTGAGTTAGTAGTGAAAATGTCTAATACTGGCAAGACTCACAGCCAAAAAGTCCGTAAGAGCAGAGTGCCTTTTAGATTGTTAGTTCGCTCTCTCGATAAGCGTGGGGAAGCGACGTACGGGCCCCTTATCTGGTTCCTTGTTTGCCTTCTGTTTGCCCTGCGAGCAATTAGTAACATGATCACGATATGCAAAAAGTTGAATCCATACATGTTAGCGACTTCACTTTTAAGACACGACTTGGTTTCTCGGAATCTCGGATGCGTTGAGCGATGTAAAGGCTCAGGTCACAGGACTCGTGGTGATTTCGCGTCACCTGAAAACCACTTAACGCGGTTTGCCGCCCGCCCTCGTGTTTTCAGTGATTTGCAGACCTCCAGGAACAGGGAGGTGAAAGAAGATGAGAAAGCTTTTTTGAACGAATCACTTCCTGGTGGCCAACTCGGGTTCCTTGGCGGCAACAATAGGGCCAATGTTAATAATCCATGGAAATGGAAAACTCTTCTCTTCTTCCTAAACTTGGTGTCTTGATTATTAACCTTGCCGTGTCGGACTCGAGGTGAGAGGTGCAGGTGCCTGGCGAGTTGGGAGCCTAGCTTTTCGACGAATCACCCTTCGTTCTTGACGGTTCTTCTGGCCCCAGCCGTGATCTCTTCCTTTATCTTCAAGCATCTCTCACTTTCATACTTTGTTTGATCTCATCCAATATATCATGGCAAGAAAGAAGTCGGTCGTGGATCGGGGGCCTCCTGTTCTCCCTGGTAAGTTGCTATGATTGATCACGACCCAGCATTGCTCTAGTGAAACCAAAGCTTTTGAAAATTACAAGCTAATATCTAAATCATAGCCCCGGACCCTGTGCCTTCCTCCTTACCTAGACGAAAATCGTTGCGATTAGCCCAGAACCCTTCCACGCTCCCGTCCGATACATTCGAGAGCGAAGAGGAGATTGCTGATACCGAGGACGAGATGATGTTTTCGGGAATTTGTAAAAAAGACCTCGGACAGCCGAAGCTCGAAGTCGCCATCCCGTTGAAGAAACCTTCCAGCCGCTCGGCCTCGTCATCCGTTGCCACCGAGGACACATCTGCTGATGGGACAACTGGATACGATACTCCGGCAACCAGTGTCGCTGTCACCCCTGCTGAATCGGATGGCGGTGGGCCTAAAAAGAGAGTTAGTGCTTCTGCTCGAGCTCGGGATCTGCGCTCAAGTACAATGTCTCTGGGTGCACGAAGGGGGGTGAAGCGGCCTTGTGCTACAGATGCCGATGACTATTTCACATCAGAGAGCGCCGATGCAGCTTTGGCTAAAAGCCTACAGATGCAGGAGTATGGCCAGACCTTGCCGAAACGCAAGAAGACGCTGGATGATACCTCAATGGATGATAACTCAGATATCAATAACCCGTCAGATGTTCTTGACGATAGCGAGCTTTACGAGGAAACACTTGACCAGCCAGTATCTCGAAGGAGGACCAAGGTCTCGCTTCGCTCAACGCAGAGCCGCGTTATTCTAGATAGTGACGGCATGGTGGATTACGATTCTGCGGAAGAGGATGCCTATCAAGAAGCTTCAGATTGGAGTGATTCCGTCTCTTCATTGAGCGATGAAGAACCGCTGGCTGTGCAGAGAGCCGTGAGACTTGCTAACAGGCCTCGTCAGAATCCGCTCCGGAGAAATCTAACCAGCTCTGTTGCCGCAAGGGCCCTTGCTTCGGGCATGAGTTATCGCGTAAGTTCTGCCTTACTCAATATAGTCTACGTATTCACTTTTCCAGGCCGTGAAAGAGCGACAGAAGCTCGAAAAGCAGCATCCAAGCATTAAAACGATGTGGGAAGACCTAAAAAATGATCCTCCTATTTCGCCTGTACCAGCAACGCAACCTCCGGGAATTTCCCGAATGCTGAAGCCCTTTCAGCTTGAAGGCCTAAACTGGATGACGCGACAGGAAAAGACACAATACAAGGGAGGACTCTTAGGTGACGAGATGGGCATGGGCAAAACCATCCAAGCAGTGTCCCTCCTCATGTCCGACTATCCCGTAGGGAAGCCGTCGTTAGTTGTAGTGCCTCCAGTCGCTTTGATGCAGTGGCAGTCAGAGATCAAGGTTTGACATTTTTCTTTTTCGAGTGCCCAACGATAGTGCTAATATTCTATCCACAGGAATATACCAGCGGGCAACTCAAGGTGCTTGTTTACCACAACTCAAACTCCAAGGTGAAAACGCTCTCTAAAAAGGACCTGTTAAAGTACGATGTCATCATGATATCTTGTATGGAAACGCCTCCCTAATTCTTGTTATCTGTTCTCTTTTGTCTCACACTTTCCAGATTCCGGACTGGAGTCCATGCATCGTAAGGAGTGGAAGGGCTGGAACCGCAACGATGGTATTGTAAAGGAAGATAGTAGGTTATCCTTTCAACGAATACTTAATTCATCCTAATACTCGCAGGCGTCATACATTCCATTCACTTCCACAGACTTATCCTGGATGAAGCGCACAGTATCAAGGTATGAACATCTGCAAAGGCTTCGCGTACCCTGTTAACCCTGCCAGCAACGTACGACAAGTGTCGCTCGTGCCTGTTTCGCACTACAATCCACCTACAAATGGTGCCTTTCTGGCACTCCGGTTCAGAACAGGATTGGAGAGTTCTTCTCTCTCTTGCGCTTTCTCGAGGTCCGCCCATTTGCGTGCTATTTTTGTAAGCAATGCAAGTGCCAGGAGCTTCATTGGTCGCAGGACGCTGAGAAGCGATGCACGAAATGCAAACATAGGTATGCTTTCGGTTGATTATCAGGTTGATTATCCTAGGACTAGTTTTTTAACAGCTCCATATAGTGGCTTTAGTCACGTCTCGGTTTTCAACCAGGAAATCCTCAATCCTAGTAAGTAATCCCAACTACTGACATGTCCCAACTACTGACGTGCCTCAGTCACGGAGCGAACCAATCCTGAAGCGCGCAAGGAAGCCTTGGCCAAGCTACGCTTGATCACAGATAGGATTATGCTACGACGAGTCAAGCGGGACCATACAGCTTCCATGGAGCTTCCGCCGAAACGGTAAGTGCCGCTACTAATATATATTATATATATTTATGCTGCGTAAATAACTAACAGAACCAAGTGTCATCTTACACAATGAATTCTTCGGGGAAATCGAGCGTGATTTTTCCAAGAGTATCATGACAAACTCCTCTCGGCAGTTTGATACCTACGTTAGCCGTGGTGTGATGCTTAACAACTATGCCAATATTTTTGGTCTTATCATGCAAATGCGACAAGTCGCAAACCACCCGGATTTGATCTTAAAGAAGCATGCGGAGGGCGGACAGAATGTTCTTGTCTGCAGTATCTGCGATGAGCCTGCGGAAGAAGCAATTCGCTCCCGATGTCATCACGACTTTTGTCGGCGCTGTGTTAAGGATTACATGCGGTCGTTTGACGCAGATTCTATTGTCGATTGCCCACGGTGCCACATACCCCTTTCAATTGACCTAGAGCAGCCTGATATGGAGCAACACGAAGACCATATCAAGAAAAATTCAATTGTTAACCGGATTCGAATGGAGGATTGGGCCTCATCCACAAAGATTGAGATGCTCGTTTACGAACTTTACAAACTGCGGAGCAAGAAGCAGACGCTCAAATCCATTGTTTTCTCCCAGTTCACTTCAATGTTGCAATTGGTTGAATGGCGCCTGCGACGAGCTGGTTTCAATACGGTCATGCTTGATGGTACCATGACACCTGCTCAGCGCCAAAAGTCAATTGATTATTTCATGAATAATGTGAATGTCGAGGTTTTCCTCGTTTCTCTCAAAGCCGGCGGAGTGGCCTTGAATCTGACTGAAGCCTCAAGAGTCTTCATCGTTGATCCGTATGATCCCCCACTTTCCTAGCCACGAACTATTTACTGATGTTATACTCTGTATAGGTGGTGGAATCCTGCTGCAGAATGGCAGAGCGCAGATCGATGTCATCGAATCGGTCAACGCCGACCGTGCGTTATCACGCGACTATGCATCGAAGATTCGGTGGAGTCTCGGATTGTCATGCTTCAGGAAAAGAAAGCAAACATGATCAACGGCACGATCAACAAAGACCAGGGAGAGGCACTAGAAAAACTCACACCGGAGGATATGCAATTCTTATTCCGAGGATCATAGTATCGATCCCCATTCCTTGACAGTCGGGCTCGACATTCCTCAGCCCTACCGCCGCGCACGCAGGTTAATTTTACCCTGATCCCGTTTGAGTGAGCAATCAGGTGGGTTTTCAAATTTTGTGGTTCCAGGCAACAGCAATAAAATCGTGGGTGTGGGGAACTCGGTGGCGGGTACTAACCAACAAAAATGGCGTCCAGGGCTGGCAGGTCTGGGGTTTTTTTTATGCGAGCGGTCAGCGTTGCATTATTTCGAGATTATCATAAATCTACGAGGAGTAGCTATCCAATCAGCTCTCATCTTCCAGACAAGAACTCCTTTTGGTCTCTTGAGTTTAGGACTTTTTGGTTCGTGCCTGGTGAAGTGCGGCCATGTGATTACCCAAAGTGAATTGGCAAAAGCTTAGCCTTTCATCGGTAAGGCTGAGTGGGACTTCGCCTTCCGTGGAGGGGGTCGTCATTTCAGCGCTTCCCATCTTCACGACGGCCCTGCCATCTGGCCAGCAATGGGGTCTCCTTAAATAGGAAGCGTGGAGCTCATCGCGCTTCTTTTTCATCGCTTATGTTTTTACCTTCCCACCCCCTCTTCCTAGCAACCGGTCTTCTCCCACTTTTCCCCGGCCTCTAAGAAGCTCGGCCACTCCCCCTCTCGGCCAGGCAACAGCAAAACAACGGTTAAGCAGTCTCTTCCCCCACTTTCTCACCAATGGAGGATTCGCTGTCGAAAGCTCAGCCTCAGCATTTGGCCGACAAATATGGACCCAGACTCGTCGACAAGGCAGACAAATTGCAACATCAGGCGGTCGCTATGAGGCCTGGTTCAAAGGGTGAATCATCCCAGCCCCCCGGGGGGTTCGATAGCACCCCATTTCCCCAAGCACCGCCTGGCTACACCTTGAAATTTACGTTTCATCGTGGTGTCAACCTCCCCTGCGCAGACTTTGGCACATTCTCATCCGACCCATATATACATGCCACTCTTACTGTTGGCGTGCCCCAGCGGCATAAGCAAGATCCACTTCCTACCTTCAGGACTCCGACTGTGCGTAAAAATCGAGATCCCGTGTGGGAGAGCACTTGGATTGTTGCCAATGTTCCCGCGTCCGGATTCCGCCTCAAATGCCGCGTCTATGATGAGGATGCAGCCGATCACGACGATAAGCTGGGAAATGCCTACGTACAGACAGATTTGTTGAATACTTCCTGGTCCGGCTTCAAAGAACAACCTTTTCGCCTCAAGAAGCATACGGGGAGTAAGCGGGTTTATCTATTTGGAAATATAGCTGCCTTTGCTTCGCGGCGGCTTGACACCGATTCACATATAGTTATTAGTGTTGAATGTTTGGGGAAAACGCCGGGCGCCAATGGCGCCCAGGTGTACACCTTAGGACCGAATTACTGGTTCAAGCATTTCTCTCCGCTAATTGGCAGGCTGATAGGGACAAAAGATTCTGTGCAAAGCCAAGATGGGAAGAAAACCGTCAACCGTTACAAGTGCGTTTAGAAAAAGTTACATTTTTGGGTATATTTGCTAACGCTATTACAGCTTCCAAGCTATTCAAATACAGTTGCAAGGCCCTGTTCCCACAGAACTATACCATCGATATGTGGAGTTCAAACCTTTCGTGGCGGGCATGTTTACGTCTCATACTCTCCGAGGCCGCATACTCAACAGAGCCCTTCACCATCAACATGAAAGAATCTACAATTTTGACAGGGCAACACTGAATGGCCAGTTTGATTCGCCTTGCGCGGAACTCACGCAAAAGTTTCTCGAGTTTGTTCACTATGCGCAAGGTGGAAGAATCTTCACCTATGTGCTCACTCTCGACGGGCAGTTTCGCTTCACAGAAACAGGCAAGGAGTTCGGAATTGACATGTTAAGCAAGCATACAATGCATAGCAATGTATCGGTCTATATTGCTTACTCTGGAGAATTCTTCATTCGACGACGCAAACACCATCGTCGAGTACATTCACTGGTTTCCAATCGGTCCGACACAGAATACGTTATCGACCACGCCGGCGAAGAAATGGAGATATCGACAGATCCTAGTGGGTATGAACTTTTCATAGATAATGACAGCGGCACCTACCGGCCAAACGCCAAGTACCTTCCATTGCTAAAGCAATTCTTTGCGGCCAACTTCCCGGAACTCCATATCACGACTCTGGATTGCCAGGCAGATGCAGAGCGAATGAATGATCTCAAGACAGAACAAAGGGAGCTTAAGAGCAGATCGGGAGGCCAGATGGCCTTCCTTCAACAGCGAAGCAGGTCTTCATCTTCTCTATCCATATCCAGCTCTGACGAGGAAGAGCTGAATGAGCGCAGCGGCGTGCCCCCAAAAAAGAGGGGAGAATTCGCCCAAAAGGTACACGATATCCGTGATGTCAAGGGACAAGTGATGAAATGGGCTCAGGGCGATGGCGACTTGCCGGACGGCTCAGGGACGCAGATAAAGGCATCGTCATCGCGCCCTCCTGACCAGACTGGCGGGACAGCGAACGCCGCCGAGCAGCACTGATCTTAGTTTCCCTTCGCCAGGTCGCTATGTCCTTGAATTACCTGCTTTACCTAATAATCCTAGACCTCGACTACTCTTCGCAATAATGTTTGCCGTGGCTCCATTTTTATGTATAGTGGGCGGTTTATCCTTATGGTTGAGTAATGTTAATGTTTGTTTTTCTTAATTCTTGTGAGAAGGAAAATACATAATGCATACATAGTAGACACATAACAAGTGCGACTTGCGGAAATGTCAAGCATCGGCCGCTGGCGGACCGGCTGTTCGGCGACTGAAGTGAAAAACCTGACAGGCAGACGCTTCTAAAATACCAAAGCTACTGCTGGGCGCTGATCTATTTATACAAAACCTGCAGGTTAGCGACTCGAGGCTCCGCAGCCGCACCGCATCATTTGATCAGCGACTTGTTACCAGCTGACGGTGGCGGGTCAGCGCAATCACGAGACAGCGAGACAATGAAGAAAAAGGTATAACATAACCTTAGTACTACTGCCTATATAGTAACAATATGCCAATTGAACTGCTATCATGAGATCGCATCGGAAAAAATACCTGAATGATCCATGGCGCTAAGAGAGCAATCTATCCCGCTTCAGGTATCTCGATCGAGGGGTAAGTAGTTTCAACAGACTCTAATCACTCAGCCCCCTCCAGGTTGATCTCAAACTCCTCTTCCCTCTCTGCTTGCCACCGACTACAACTTCCTATCACCAAGGCACCACCACGCTGCTGTGCTGACTCCTTTCTCGTCAACCGCCCGGCTGCTCAGCCTGCTTTCCTCCCCCTGGCTCTCTATCTCTTTCCGATTTTCCATTTAAATCATCTCCCAACCGCCTACTTTCCCTTCGTCGACCTCACACTCTCTCCTGTCCAAGCCTCGAGTCGATCGCCGTTCTCGAACCAAGGTGTAGTTGTCGATAAATTGAGGGGGAGTGTGAAACACTGGGAAAGTTGTGGGCTCCATCATTTCCCCACTTCTGTTCGTTTTACCAGCTCCTCGTCTCTCTCCGCCTTGCCTTCTCCCATCGCCCGTCGATCGTTATTCGCAGCGATCCTGCCCTTGCTTTGACCATCACGGGCCACTCGCTCAAACCTCTGAGTTGGGTGGCAGCTGCTTGCAACATCCGCGTCGACTGTAGCCCAGTTCCCTTTTTCCCGACCCCAGAGGCGCAGCAGTCCGCCGATGGTCACCTTTCACTTGTTCCGGTTTCTTCTCCGGCCTTGATATCTCAAGCAGTCGTTTGGCAGCTTCAGCGTTTCTACCATGGGGATTGTCGGGAGCCGTCTGGATGACTCGGGGAACCTGTACTTTAAGGATCAGAATAAATGTAAGTCTGATGCTTGATATTGCGCATCTAACTGAATGGTCACTAACTGCCTCAAGTAACGATCGCATCCGTGACGGTATCAAATTCTCGCCGCGTCCTTTTGAATCTCATCCCCAATGCCTTTCCCGCGACACGATACAATGCGAAGCGCGACTTTGGTGATGAAAACCCGATCGAGTATATACAGGTAGGAATGAAAGCTCCCTGTTGGGAATAAAAAAAAGTGTTTCCATTATGCTCACCATGCAAATCAATATTGATAGGACCCAGACTCGGCCCCCTCCTCCCCTGCACCTGTATTCCTTTTACGCCTGACGAACGACGACGAGCTCAACTTCAAATTTACTTTCATCCTTAGACAAACACAGACGGGCAATGTTACCAACTCTACTGTAAATGGCGTCTCGACTACCCTACCCGAAGTGGTCGACACTGTATTGAACGGACTCACATTCGCGCATGCGCCGAACCCGAAAGAGCTCGATAATCTAGTCACCAGAGAGTTCCACGCCAACCCGAATCTGCAAAACAACTCGAATGTCCAGCTGGTGGGAGACTTTTCAACAG
Organism: Aspergillus baeticus; assembly: GCA_027569055.1. Taxonomy (NCBI): domain Eukaryota; kingdom Fungi; phylum Ascomycota; class Eurotiomycetes; order Eurotiales; family Aspergillaceae; genus Aspergillus; species Aspergillus baeticus. The sequence goes on from JAPDEI010000027.1 coordinate 47,138, forward strand.
GCGGCAGCCCCTCGGTACAGTTTGACTGGAACTGGAAGTGGAAGCCTCCAAAGGGACCTGAAGATAAAGGCGGGGGCTGGAGGAACAGCTGCAGCTTCTTAGACTATGACCAGAGGGCCAACCGTCTGAACACGCTCGCTTATTTCTCGTTCTGGGTACAAAACACCATGCGCTCGGCTCCGAGCCCGCAGATTTCCTCGCCGAACCTAGAAGTTAATATCCCGATACGCAACCGTGTTCCTTCTTCACAATCGGTGCTATCACATTCTAGCGATGCAGACGCGACATCAAACACTTCAATCGTCCCAGTAACCCCCCCAGAGCCGACTGAAGTATCTCAGCTTGCTCCCAGTTCAAATGCACCACCACCGGTCAAAGTTGACCTACCCCACTCGCGCCCGGGTGAAGATATGAGTGTGGTCGAGGATGGCCCGTTGTTTCGCGCCACGATGAAAGCCCTGGAGCAAAAGACGGGAAACATGCGATCCAAGATCAAAAAGGTATTGAAAAAAGCAGAGGCCGCCTACCAGGCCCAGACAGTTTGTAACGAAGCTGTGGAAGCGTTCCTATGCGCTCTCGGAGAAGCATCTACGTCCAATTCGAATGCCATTCAACCAGCCCTAGATCACTACTTTGAGAAAGTCTCACGGCAGATATTGAATTACGAACGGCTCAATGCTTTGCAACTCCAGAGGCTCGTGATTGAACCGCTGCTCAAACTGTACACTAATGACATCAAACAAGCCGAGGCAAAGAAAAAAGAGTTTGAAGACGAGAGCCGGGATTATTACGCCTACGTCGGTCGCTATCTCGGACAGCGACAAGACTCTCTCAAGGAGAAGAAGCGAGCAGAGAGTGACTCGAAATATCAAGCGAAACGACGAAACTTTGAACTGAAACGGTTCGACTACTCTTCATTCATGCAGGACCTCCACGGCGGCCGCAAAGAACAAGAAGTTCTCTCTCATCTCACAAAATTTGCTGATACGCAAGCAAAGAGCTTCCTTGCGGCCGCAAAGAACGTGGATGATATGGTACCGCAGTTGGACGCCCTCATCCACGAGGTCAGCCAGGCAGACAAGGAATTCCAGTTCCAAAGAACGGAGCGAGAGGAGAAGCGGAGGGCATTGGAGAAGAGCAGCAATACATACCTTGAGCCTGATGCGCTGACCACCTCTAGTGCGGCTTCAACATTGGTCGGTAGTAGCAGTGGGAATCAAAAGTCAGAGGGAGATCTGGGCCGTGCGGATAGTACAGGATCACAACTGAGGAGCGTCGCCAGCAACAACTCGTCGACCTCTACTCAGGTTGCTGCTTCTACGAATGCTTCTGCTCCGACCTCTGCCATTACGGCCGTGAATTCTAGTGGTATGTCATTTCTCTGCCTCACTCTCCCTTTAATATCGCCAAGTGTTGTGAATAAAGGTAAGCTAACCTCCATAGGCCAACAAAGAAAAGAAGGGCTACTCTGGGCGTTGTCTCGACCAGGCTCTCATATCGATCCCAAGGGCATCAATAAGCAGGCTTGGCACAAGTGAGTTACCTAGATCAAATAAAAATACCATCTGCTAACGCCCACCAAGATTCTGGATTGTCCTAGACCAGGGAAAGCTTTCAGAGTACAGCAACTGGAAGCAGAAACTTGACCTACACATGGAACCCATCGATCTACGAATGGCGTCGGTACGAGAAGCCCGCAACGCAGAGAGGCGATTCTGCTTCGAGGTCATCACTCCTCAGTTCAAGCGCATATATCAAGCCACTTCGGAAGATGACATGGCCAACTGGATCCGCGCGATCAATAACGCACTACAGAGTGCTGTTGAGGGGCGCAGCGTGTACCCACCACCACCAGCGTCGTCCGAGGTAGAGAGCACACCATCATCCATCAGGCGCGACATTGGCTCGGTCCTTACAGGGAAAAGTTCCTCGGTATCTCACCACTCTCACTCTTCTGCCGCAAGCAATGTGACCCGGCGCACGACTGTAGGCGCGCGGCCAAGCTATGTCCGTAATGACAGCCAAGGCTATGAGGATAATCCATCCAGGCTACTGCAGGCGGTTCGGGATGCGGATCAAGGCAACAACTGGTGCGCGGATTGCAACTCCACATCCAAGGTTGAGTGGGTTTCTATCAACCTGGGAATCGTGCTATGTATTGAATGCAGTGGCATTCACCGGTCCCTAGGGACGCACATTTCCAAGATTCGGTCTCTCACGCTGGATGTCCACTCCTTTTCAAACGACATTGTCGAAATCCTTTTGCAGGTGGGAAACCGCGTTAGCAACATGGTTTGGGAGGCAACGCTGGACCAATCTCAAAAGCCGATAGCGTCTTCGACTAGAGAGCAACGACTGAGGTTCATCACGGCCAAGTATGCCGATCGAGCATTCGTCCAGTCATTACCTTCCCCCCTGTCACGGTTCCCGACTCCAAACGAGACCTTGCTGGCTTCGATCAAGAGGAATGATATCCAAGGCGTCCTCTACGGCATCGCCCTACGCGCCAACGTGAACATTGCCGATCGTTCGCGAAGCACCCATGCTATTTTCCTTGCCCTGGCAGCGGCGGACCCGGCCGCACCGGGCTCAACACCTTCCAGTATCTCATCGCGACCTAGCACTTCTATCAAAGCAATTCCGTTCCCGGTTGCCGAACTTCTCGTCCAAAACGGAGCGGAGATCCCCTCTCAGCCGCCGCCCATCCCCCTCTCGCCAGCTGCTCAGTTATACCTCAATCAACGAACCGCGCGACTCTCTAATTTTAGTGCTCCGGCTCCTGCTGCGTCTCCGCCTGATACCCTAGGCTCCCTACCGACTATTCGCGGAACAGGGGCGAGTAGCGAGCAGACGCTTAGCACATTGGATAACAGGGAGCGCGAAAAGCTGCATAAGCGGGGAAGCGCTGGTGCTCGGTTTGCGGGAAAGGTTGCTTCCTTAGGGATTGATCGGTGATTCTAATTCCTTCTTCTTCTTCTTCTTCTCCTTCTTGTTACCTATAGTATTCACATGAAATAATTCGCGCCCCTTGTCTTTGTATGGGGTTTTGGCGGATCGGGTTTATCGACATTCTATTTATACATTGGCTATACTTAATGAGGAATTCGGTCGGACATGATCATTTTTAATGAGGAAGAATTCCCCAACGTATCTTTATTTTGTTATTGATTGGGGGGTTTGAACTTACAAGGGCAGATGATTGATGAGTTGAGAATGGATGAATGGCTGTCACGGCTTCTTGACTTGCTTAATATGGATATAAAACACAACATATATTGCCCCTTGTTGGATATCCTGGCTGCTCCTATAGGTAAATAGCGCTCTTTTTTTTTTGACTCGTCTTGGGATAAATAGGGCAAACAAGATAAAAAAATTTTTCTGCCTGATTTTCTAGCAAGTCTTGTTGTGAGTCAGGTCGAATATGTTCCGGCTCCTTTGCGGTTCATGGTGCCACATGGTGTGCATTGTATCGCAGACGGGGGAATCACCAGAGATGTCGGAGGTACTGGAGAGAATCCTCTGGAGGACAGGCCTGGGACGAGCTGCCGCGGTGAGAGATCCTTCGACTCGGAAGAAATGCCAGCAAGACCCGCTCATCAAGTTCGGACTATGTAGTATGTACCATCCGTGCGGTTCCATGGGTTCTTCTTCGGCTAGGACAACCCTCAGATCTCGAGTCTGGACTTTCGCAGGGGACATGGCCTGATTATGGGTGTTGTTCCCGGCCTCGGTTGCGGTCACTTGCAGTTGGATGTTCCCGAGACACATGGTGCAAGTGGTTCGTGACTCGAGGCGGGTTGTTTTCGCGCGCATCTCGGCCACCAGTGGATATGTGGACTCTTGGTTGAGCACAGGTACAGCGGGAGAACCCGCCAATCAACACCGCGACGGCGAGGGAATGCCAAAAAGATCTGGAAGACGGATGGAAGAATGAAACCCCAGGCCGAGCCCTCAATATTCGGAATTTCTGATCATGGCTCGATTGACTCGCTCGATGACGTCGCCAGCCAGAAAGTTACTGTAGCGGTTGTTGGCGAGCCTCAGACATGACGTCACGAGTATCCCAAAAACGAGGCATCAACAGGAAGAATGAATGTGGCTCTCACTGTAGCATTCTGAGGCGAATTGACACAATGATCGCCCACATCGCTACTGATTCTGGCCCGTACTACCGAGGCAGTACTCATGGGACTCCCGGTGGCACAAGGTCAGCACAGCGTAGATGGGATGATCCTATCCATTCCAGTCTGCGCGTTACCTCAGTGGCTTCGGGCGAGAGGAGTTGACAATGAATGAGATACCTCGATGTGAATAATGTCCCCATTTCCGTGTCCCCAGTGTAGTGGCAAAATCCACAAGAGACCACGTTGGAGGTCTTGCTCGCTCCACTGAGGGAGGACTGGAGTTGGAAGAGACGAAGAGTGAGTACACGATTGACGTGTTCGGAAGGAAGAAGCAGAACAGAACTGGCTACGACTACTTCTGATTCAAGCAGGTGCATTTGTGGAATCATATATTCTGAATTCGAGATAGGGGAGAACGGATAAAGGTTCCCTTGTAAGTGAAAGGTCGCTAAATATTGACCAATGCGGCCCTCGACACAATTATACAGACCAACATCATTTACTCCAAAGTACAAACCGTAGAGCCGTCCTCCGTCCATCCGCAGCCAGGCCTTCAGACTGTGGCTGATAAAATCTTGACAAGATCCATGGTCCAATCACAGTTGACATGTACGTGCGCTTCCCATCTGTGGCGCAGCATACAGGCGGCCTGTGCTTCTTGCCAGGGGCAATCTCTGCCTGAGTCAATAATAAAAAATGCTCCCTCTTCGCTGTGCTTGCTGGGTTGTTGGACCCTCACTGAATCGCCATAGAAGTGGAGAGGGAGCATTGGAGAAAATTGTTTCCTCTGCATGGAGTGCAGCGGCACTTTCAGAGACGCCCCACTCATAGTAGAAGCGGACTTGTGGAGCATCATCACTAACCGGAGCGAGAATTACTTCCCTATTAGGACAGGATGAGGTCGAAGTGGTAATTTCTGGTCTGATTGGCCGGTATCTCATACCGAGTCCACCAATGAGAGTCGTGGGCGGTGACCATCCGCTCAATCCATTTCGTGCCCAATCTCCCGAGCCTATTTTTCTTTTCTGCAACGGCGGTCAAGCAACCAATGAACCAAGATCAGGTGCCTCGAGGTCGCACGCCAGGCTGTGGCCAGATTGATCGATGAGGATCAACGAGCCCTAGCAGACCACCCCTGCCGCCAACACTGCCCATCCATGCTCTCCATCCGCCCCATTCGTGTTGGGCGCTCCCCTGTCTTACCGCGTCTGATGACCATGTTGTCTCTCTGCTGATAATGCCACACATGCTGTTCTCTATAGAAGGTCCTCTTTATTTGTGATTCCTCTTTTCGATAATCGCCGGTGGTGGAGGTGCAGAGTCGCAGACCATCATCCTGCTACCCCACTTTGTCTTCTGCCAAATGGCGTTTTGGATGATTGCACTGCGTACCTAATCATAGCGCCGGGGAAGATGGGACCTTTGTGCTCGCTTTCCTCGCTCGGTTCGCTCCTACAGGCAGGAAGATTAATGCGCACTAATAATGATAATGGATGACACTCGTGTCGTCCATATGCTGTACTTTGACGGCATATATTCTTGGAGCTTGGGACAGTACCCAGTATCTACCCGCCAAGCTCCTTGGTTAGCTTTCCTTCCCCTTCAGCCTGCGTTTCTTTCTTTCTTTCTTTTTTTCCCTATAAAAAAAAGTATTGGCCTTCACCGTTGTGTGAAATTGAGTTGCGCTGCAGGATTGAGGCTGATGGACTATGCAGCTTCCTGGATGTTGTAAAAAAAGGAACAAGAAGGGGGGTATACACCGCCACCCAAGGTCCCGTACCAGCGCCTTTTGCCATCGTTCAGACCGGACACGGTATCAATAGAGATGCCTAGGTGATGGCCACATGCATTTGCCACAGTACTTACTCTCCATTCCTATTGCGTACAGCATGGCTCCACGTCCCTCCTGGACGCATTATTGCTCGCAGATTGCCACCATCGCGTGCCCTCATGAGCCACAGCAAGCGCTGCTCTCCCATGTAAGGCTCGGTGGCTCCGATCTACCCATTGTCTCCTCCTAGGGGCCCACATCTCAATTCCTTCCTCTTAAATAATCTGTCAAACGACGGCCTGCGGATCGAGCCAGGCCAGAAAGGCGCACCAGTGGTACCCAATCACGCTTCTACGATCTCGTCATCTATGTTGCCAATTTTTCGCTGCCTTTATTCAGGACCAGAACGCTCATCCTCGTGGTGACATCCAACCCAGACGTAGGCGTTTAAACAAAAAGCCGCTCATCATTGGATGAGAGCAAGACTCTTCAGGAACATTCCATGCAGCACCTGCGAGAATGGTCTCTCCCTCAAATAGTTGCGTCTTCGAGATACTACCGTCTTCGCTTGCTGCCCACGAGGTATACGATATCTATACCACTCTAAATCCTTTGTAACACCGTCGATCTAGTACCGTCGATCTCTTCCCTGGCAATTGATTTCCGCTACATGTGAGCAGTGGTTAGACTGTTGCAGGCAAATCCTAGCCGGGACGGGGCCCCAATCTTTTTTAAAGCTGCCCGTGTGGATGAGCCTTCTCCATCCAGGAACGGGTCACAGCCACAGAAAAGGAGAAAACGAAATCGAAAAGACTGATCAGAAGACTATTGTCTGGCAGCTGCCTGGGTCTGCTATCACTGGGCCTACTCTGCTGTCTTTCTGTGCGCCACCCGGGCCAGCCCCATCGTTGGGGGTACATCAGACTCCAAAGCTCCTCCTGACAAGACCCGTTATTAATATTTGCTGCCCTCTGGGTTTCACTATCCGCAGCAGTCCCTCTAGCTTTATCCACTCCGGATACGCAGGGCTTGTTTTGCCGGCCATTGATCTCTTGACGAATCACTCGGCCGCTCCAGCAGAGCCCGACAAGAGTCGACGACAGGCCCTTTTCCACCTCCATACCTCGCTCCGCCGGTTTTTTTAGTCGGGGGCGCGTTTGCAATAACCGGAGGCGACCCGCGCTTGGTATGAGATTGATCTCGAGCTCTTGGCCTCTTGAATTCGTTGAACTGTAACTAGACCACACGCGCCGTTGTCCTGCAAGTCACTACAACGACGTACTACTAATCCTTGGTAAATCCTGCACAAGACGGAGGATTGACCTCTTTTACTATTTAGTCAATCGGATCTTATCCGCTTGTTTTCTTGCTCGTTCCTAGTAGTAGACAGAGGTGAGTACACTGTTTTCTTTTTCTCCCTCTCCTCCCCCCCGTTTCTGGCTAAAATTTCCTTCTTTATTATTCCATCCTTGTCAATGCACCCACACAATCCCCGGCTCTCTGCCTTTGTTCTCAATTATAGGGGGAATTCTCCGCTCGCCCGTCATGGATGGCGCTTTACCCCCCGTCTTCCGTGTTCGGACAGAAACCAATCCCTACCTTTTCTGGGGATTACCTGAACTATCGATGGCTTAGTTTCAGCAAGGAACCAACAGGGCCAAGCAACTCGCGGGTTCCGAGTTATTGGCCCCAGAGGCTCCGGCTCGTCTGCCAGACATGGCTCTAATATACCCAGAGTGGGTGGCTAGAAGATCCGCGAATTCACGAGGAATTTCTTCATCTTGTTGCTGCCTCTTCTCTCCCCTCTGACCTTGGCTCTGTTTCGTGGCTTTTCTAGCCACAGCAGCAGTCATGCCCCTCCCTGCGAGCAGTTCACACAAAACTAGCCCATCAATATCCCCCTCCCTGTGTTTTCTTCTCGTTCTCCACTCTTTTTTTTCAAACCTCACTCTACAATTTGTGCGAGTCGTTTACTATGTGGCTCTATACCCTCAGCTCCCGTTTCTTCGTCTCCTCAAGCCTCTCCCTTTTTCTCGCAGGATATCGAGATACCCAGGGTCAAGGCGAACATTATCGAGAGAAGCTGATATTATTACATTCCCAATTTTGACCCCCCCAAGCTGAACTCGATTTCTGTGTCTTTCAGATAGGTTCATGCTCCACCTTGCTGGCACGCGCCCACCACCACATGCATGCCTGAACAGCGTTTTTCTTCTTCTGTTGACTCAGGACTGACATCTTATAAGACTTTCCTTCCATCTTCATAGTCGGATTTTGCATCTAGCTAAAAGTTAATCCGCTCAAGAGGTCTCCGAGAAGGTATAAGGCTTGCGTGGGCTTGGTTCTGTGTTTGTTGCTGACGCTGCCAGGGTCTTTGTGGTGTTACCCTGTGGAAAACACAAACTATCATATTTAGATTCCTTGGACGTGTTCTATCGGTATCGAGCATTGATAGGCCTCCATCGATGGAAGGCGGTACTCCCCCGGACCGACCAAAACCAGCTCGAGAGGCCAAGGGGAAAAACAGGGCACCGTCGGAGCAGGCGAAGATCAACGACCCTAGCGGGACTCATGCGGCATCTAGTATGTTTTTCTTTCCCCCCTTCTCTTTATTGTTGATAAATTCCATAGCATGCGCAGTTGCGCTAAACTCCAGGCGTAGGGCCGGCGTCCTTTCGCCAGTCATCCCGATCTCAAAATGTGCAGCACTATCCGGAACACACTTACATGACGCCCGTTAGAAATTATGGATCCTCGCCACCAGTTTTGGGGATGGGAAACATGGAATCTGCCTTGCCTAACTACTCGTCCGATCCGACGCGATTCGACCAACAAGCGATGCAACAGCAGCAACAGTTTGTGCCCGTCCCTGCGAACCCAGGCTTCATGTACGGCGTCCCCCAGTTTCAATCGTTTCCCACAGCTCCGACGAACCCAAATATGCTATTCAATGCCCAGTATCCCCAGGTTTACATGCCTTTTATGCAACATCAACAGCAGCAACAGCAACAACCGCAGGGACCACACCTTCATGATGGTTCTGGGTTCTCACCCAAACAATCCTCGTCTCCCCAGAACCAAATGGATGTATACGGGCAGGGTTACTTTCACCCGAGTATGTATCCCATGGCACAGGGGCATCACTCAGGGCTTCCGTTCATGCCAGCCGCTTCCCACCAAACCGGTAGCCAATCACATTACGGTACTCAGAGAGGGCACGAGCCTGAACGGGAGAATTCGAAGCGCTTAACGATAGTTGACGGATCGACTCGTATGAGACCGGGCACCGCACAGGGTGCTTCAGCTGGTAAGTTGTGTATAAAAATTCGACCCAAGTGTTTGTGCTGACTGCAGCGGATAACTGACACAATTTGCGGCGGCATTCATTCTAGATTCTGCTTCACGCCCACCAAAGTCAATTACTCCAAAAGGACCACCGAGAAAACCAAAACAATCGGGCAACGCTTTGTGGGTGGGAAACCTTGCTCCTGGGACAAGTATTGTCGAACTCAAAGATCACTTTTCGCAGGATGCTACAAGGGACTTGGAGAGCGTTTTTCTCATCTCTAGGAGCAACTGCGCGTTTGTCAACTATAAAACAGAAGAAGCTTCTACGAGGGCATTATCCCGGTTTCACGACACCAGGCTACGCGGGGCGCGGCTTGTTTGCAGGGTGCGTCGCGGCCTGATGTCACCGGGGGCGCACAGCGAATTTACAGGACTTCCAGACTCGCCGTCAATGAGGGAGGCGGAGGAGTTGAGCAGGACCAACATCACAGAGGACGAGGGGCGGGAAGGGTCATACTCCACGCGGGTGCCGAATCGATACTTTATCCTAAAAAGCTTAACGGTGGAGGATCTCGGAATCAGCTGGCAGAGCGGCATCTGGGCGACACAGACCCACAACGAGGAGAACTTGAACAGAGCGTTTAAGGTGAGTGGCCAGGGGGAGCACTGTTATCTCTAAAAAAAGTACTCTTCACAAGGGGGAGGGTGAACGGTTTGGCTAATTGATTGGTGATAATTATGTATAGAACGCGGACAACGTCTACTTGATCTTTTCGGCCAATAAGTCGGGCGAATACTACGGATATGCTCGAATGATGTCAACGATCAAAGACGATGAAAGCCTGACCCTTGAAATGCCGCCGCGCCCGGATCATAACTCCTCCAATGAACGCGACAGCCCAGATGTGATACCAACGCCTGCATCATCCTCAGCACCAAACGGCCGCATTATAAACGACGTCGCGCGAGGGACAATATTTTGGGAGGCGGACACATCGGAGGATGAGGAGGGAAACCAGCGGCAGCAAAAGGGCACGTATCTCACACCAGAAGATCAACCGCAACAGACTCCCACTGCTGAGCTACAGCTAATCGGGAAACCGTTTCGGATCCGGTGGCTCTCCACCGAAAGGGTCCCGTTTCACCGCACGCGGGGATTACGCAACCCGTGGAATACAAATCGCGAGGTCAAAATTGCTCGCGATGGCACCGAGCTAGAGTTCTCTGTTGGAGAGAAGCTGGTGCTTCTTTTTCATCCTGAAGCGTCGGGATGAAAAAAAAAAAAAAAATGGACCCATCACACTACACCACACGCACACGAATTACTCATTTACTAACTAGCCTTGCATTTTCTTTGAAACACGACAAGAAATGAACGGTAAAAAACGAAGACCACGAACACGAAACGGCTCAAAAAAGGAATAGAGACGGGCACACCAGTGCCAAAAATGTACATAGCACGAGAGATATACAGTATATGAGGTATAGATCCAGACATAGAAAATCACCATAATGACAGTCTGCATGCTCATGGATGCAGTCAATATTAATGCTTAATCAGAGCGGCGAGTGAAAAGTCCCAAAAATGAGCATATTCTGACGTACTTTTGGTGGTAGTACTACTCCAGAGTAGGAGCTCCAGCCCAACTCTACCAAGACTAGCCCCGTTCTGGCCCACGGTCAGCTCTGATCTTCACACTTCTTTTGTGGGGTAAAATAGTCTGTGACTCCAGCTTTCATTCAAGGTTACCTCGCCCCCTCTTCCCTCGTCTCTCTCTTCTCTTCTTCATTAAATCCATCTCTTCTCGATTTCTCATCTCTTCAGTTCTCTCTATCGACTCGATCCGTCTTGATCTATCATCTTCTGGTCTGGAGCTCTCGAGCTCCTGATCCCTTGGGACGGAAGCTACAGTAAGCCAATCACTTTACTAAGTATCACTCATCCATAACCTATTATCTCAATTCGCCTCCCCCCGGTCGTGTCTTTATTTCGATTCCCTTTTGTCCTCTGATCACCAACCCCCGCTCCTGCATTCCCCTCTTCCTTCCCCTTGTATTGATTGACATTCTGTGTCACATCACGCCACGCACCTAACCGAGTTAAACCAGCTAACTGCCGCCCACTGACCTAGCTATTGATCTCACCACCCACACACACACCCCGTCTTTCTCTCTCCTGCTTTCAAATCCGACAATTTTTACCGCTCGAACTCGAACTCGAACTCACTGCCTAGGTCGACGTTTTGAACCACTCGACCTGGGCCTAGCACCAGTATCTCTATATCTATCTACTCAAGCCATTCAGTCATCCCTCCTTGATCAATCGTCATGTCAAACCACAGTTCAACCCCTCCCATTTCAGTCCCTCCACCCTCTTCGCGCCAGCGCCGAGCCTCCATAGCTTCGGGCCTCTCCTTTCCAGAGTACAAACCAGGAAGTCAGAACCTGAATAATCCTGCGCCTGGCGGTTCCATGGCGAACGCCATGGCCAACGCCCAATCAAACCACCGACGCCGACTATCCATCACAACCCTGGGACTGTCCGGCTCGCCCACACAGCCCCTGCCATTCGGCAGCCGCAGCTTCCGCCAGAGTAGCGTCTCCAGCTCAGTGGGGTCCAACAGTCCAGGGAACACCGAAGAAGCAGTCGCAGAGGATGTTGAGAATTCTCCTCCCGGCAGCGGCATACCTCGATCGCCGTTTACTCGCCGTCTCTCCTTTGGCGCGCAGGCTCTGCGAGACGCGCGCGGTGGAAGTATTGGCAATGGTAGATATCACCTTTCTCCTCCCGTGTCACCACCACCGGCGGCGGCGGCAGGGAAGCGTCGGACATCTGCGTCCCCCGTCTTCTCTACTACGTCTGCCAACACTGGCTTTTCAGGAACATTATCTTTATCTGCAAGTACAAGTAAAGGTCTTCCCCAGAACAATAGATCTGACACGTCTCGGCGACCAATAGGCGAGGGTTTCAACTGGTCTGAAGCTCTTCGAACAAGGGCCGAACGCGGTCCTATCTCCCCAGGCTCGGCTCAGACGCTGCAGGGCCAGGGCCAGGGCCACCATCGACGCGCGGCATCCATTGCATCCATGGAACCGCCCGTGAAGGAAATGCCCAAGCAACCTAAACAAAATAATAAGCCCGATTTCTTCCAGGAGAAGATTCTCAGGGGGGATTTTATGGATTAATCATTCTGCGATGGAACTACCGAAGCATACTTGTTGAATGCTCGCCGAACCTCAGATATGACAACAGTATCTCTTTGACGCCCGCATACGACCTACTGTCTACTTTTACTATCTATGATTCATGACCTGGGAAACCCCTTTTCTTTCCCAGCACATACTTTTGCTGTTTCAATTTGTGTGGTCTGATTTTACTTCGATTATCTATATCTCCGACTTGGAACAAATATCGCTGCTGGACAGAAACAAGTCGCACATGACATCATGTTACATTGTGTCTACCATTCATTCATGTTTTATCTATTTATCTATTGATTGGGCTTGTGGAGTTGATGATGTTGGTCATTTATGGAAATGGGTTCTTGCTTTGATGCCACCAAATTGCCAACCGGATCGGTCAGTATGGATGGGTTCACTGTGGTCTCTTTTATGTCAATGTGTTCTTATTGATAGGAAACCAAATTAGCTGGAAATATAATACGTATCTTCATGGGATTGCTTTTTTCTAGATGGTTGTGATGATGAGAGCCCTAAGTAGATGTTCGAGCGGCCGATTTGGTAGACTTTTTATATGTTGATGTATGTATCCAAGTACTATCGAGATTAACTAGCCTGTTTTGCCCTGAAACGAGTCTCGGCGGGGGGGCTTAGGCTGTGACTTTGCCGAGACGCCCAAAGCTCACGAGACTAGCCAATCGACGTTTCCGTTGAACTCTGAACGGTTTCAAGATGTTGATATATATACAATATAACCGTTTGATTCTCCTCGGTATTTACCCAATCGCAGCTCTCTTGCTTTCAAGATTCACATTGACACGACGCAACACGTGCGGCCTGAGAATTCTTCATGTAGGCTCAGAAGGCTAGTCATTCCATACAGAGGTAGAACCCTCGTGGAGACTACGCAGGGTCTTGCTCCCAAAGCCGCTGGAACACCAGCGATGTGCTTCGGGTTTGTACTAAGATGCGGGCATTCTTATGCTAGTCTAGCTTTACCCTCTGGTCTGGGCTCGGCGTTATCTTTTCTTAATTATTATCGACTCACTTCATGATGGCTTAGGATCGATTGTAAGGGCTTTACTAGGGTACTGCAAACCTAGAGATCAATTGCCTAGCATATAGAAGGGAAATGGAATGTTTAGATGTGAAGACAATGAAATTCTGAGTGGTGTAGGGCTTTTGACTACAATAGATAGGTGCCTAGCTCTTCACGGGTGCGCAGGACCTCATAACCGCTTAAAGGACAAACTATAGAACTGAAGTCTGGAAGAATCATTGAGCCATAAGAGAAGAAACATGTAGATATGGTACATATCCACACATAGCAGGTGGCAAGCACCTGCCGTCCGGAAGACTCTAGATGTCTAGGGCTAGGCCTATCGAAACCTCCGTAGAGATAGACAGAACCAGCTATAAATACATTTATTGACATACACTCCGCTTGCACATAGCCCATCATGCCGAGGGACCAGCTCCATTCTGATCAATGTGCTAATATCCCGGCCCATGCTGTCCTCTTTTCCCTTGCTCTTCTTCGTCCGCGATGTTCCTAGCTGCCCTTTGATCCAGCACATTTGCTGTCGTAACGCGCTCCTCGAATGAGTTGCTTATTCCAGCGCCGCGGAATATGACGGTCCCTAGAGGGGTTTGTCAGATTGTTGGTCCGACGTGGGGCTTTCTTTTACAGATACGTACCGTAGTAGAAAAAGTAGTTTGCACCGGTCAACTGCTGAAGAGCCTGGAGGACAATACCCAGGATAATTCGATACCGCATGCGCGGCCCTTGGAACATTTCGATAAAGCCACGGATCCCTCCCATGGATGCGCTCTCCGCCTCGAGCTGCTCTTTGATTTCAGCCAGTTCTTGAACAATGACCCGGTGCGTTTGGAACACGCCATAAAGCTTGGACGTGGTGCTTTTAGCCTTGTCGATACGTCCATGACGGTAGTCGTATCGAGGGCTTTCTGGGAAGAATATGATTCCAATCCCCAGGAGCAGACCCCAAAAGAACGTGATACCCAGAGGGATACGCCAGGAGGCGGAGTTACTCATGCTTTCGGTTCCGTAGTTGATCTACCGTTGGTTAGGTATGATGTTGTTTGAAAGAGAAAAAGATATACAAACACAGTACGCAATGAAGATACCCAGTGTAACAAACAGCTGATATGAGCTAGTCACTGTTAGCCATTGAAGAAATGCCTTTTTATGGTATAAACCTACCAAACCATAGCACCGCGAATCTGCCTTGGAGATGTCTCACCCTGATATAATGGCACTTTCCGAGTGTTAGCCTGGGTAACTCCATGGTTGGCGGGAATCGATTAGGGCTTACCCAAAAGCGAGCATGCGCCGACGCCAAATCCCGTAACAAAGCGACCCATCATGAACTGGTACCATTTGGGGTGAGGCGAGGATATCTGGATAATAAGCCCCACATGGAGAATGATACACCAAAACGAGATGGACCATTTGCGGCCGATGCGGTCTGCCAACGGGCCGGCCATTAAGGCGCCTAGAAGCGTACCGATAGACAACTATATAAAACATAAGAATTGGGCGGAAAGAAAGGCGCGGTAATAGCAAGTTTGCATACTATGGAAACAATCAACCTAGACCTCACATTGCTAAACGTATACGACCCGTCATCCTGGAGTTGGCCAAACCGCCGTTGAAAGTTGTCCATTTCCAGGAACCCCGAGATCTGGCCAGTGTCGTAACCAAAAATTATTCCACCGATGGAAACAAAAGCCCCCAGGACCAGGGACCGCCAGGTCACAAACGGGACAGGAGAGTCATTGTAGCCATGCTGCTTCTCTCGATATGGTTAGATCTAAGGAATGGCGGGAGCGGCTCTGCTCCGCATCGAACCGATTATGGGCGCGATATGCCGAGAGTCGCTTCATCATAAATGCTCGTTACCAAGTTTGCGTCTTACAATTACATTTCTCAGCAATGGATCCTATTTATGCCCTTTTCAGAAGATGTGCCTGCGATGACGGAGGCCAATACTTTTTGCCCTCGTGTTGATTCGTCGTCGTGGTTGCATACTCGCTGTTGCAGCACGAGATCAGTGGTGACGTCAAAACGAGTGGCACGCAAGGCCGGTCGCAGCAAATTTCTCCATTCTAAAACTACTAGTAACCTATTATTCCTATCTAGTATGGGATGCCGTTCGTAAGCAGCTGGAACTGGTCATATCCCTTGGTAGACATGCTCATGTAGGACTTGCGAGTCAGCTCGCGCATATACTCTGCTGCCTCTCTCTCATTCTTGTCCAGCACAAACCGGTCGCGGAAGTGCTTGAGCGTCTCCGGCTTGAAGCACGGCAGACCGCTGTCCAGCATTAGTGAAACAATGTGGGCCAGCTTGGTGCTGTATGGCCGAGACGCGAGGAACGCCTTTACGACCAATGACTCGAACCAGCGATATGCCTGCGTCTGAGTCGGGTTATTATGAGACCCTCCAGGTAAGATTCCGCCGCTCGAGCTACCATGGTTGCCACCGTGAGAGTGTGGAGTGCCGCCGCTCATCACAGCTACCATCTCTGATGTGAGCTTGAAGGGGGCGCGCTCAAAACGCACACCACCAGGTGCGATGTCGAAGCAGAATCCAAAGTCGATATGGATGATATGTCCAGCATCATCAAGCATGATGTTGCCATTGTGTCGGTCCTTGAACTGCAACAAGTACGAAATGACAGAATACGCCGCCATGCTCTTGACAAAATTGGTCCGGGCTTCCTGGTACTGGATTGAATCCTCCCCACCGTATTTCGAGACGAAATAGTCGTACAGTCCATTGACGGCCTCACGGCCAAGCATGTCCCGGGAAATTGAATTGGGAAGTACATCAATGACGCCACACCCGGGCGCCGTAGAAGTCACCCGATACGGGAACACCCACACATCTAGGCCGATGCTCGAGAAAATACTCCGAAAAGCGGCAATCATTTGCAGAGCGAGCATATCTTGGCGGCAGTCATCGCCAACCTTGAAAATGGCAGACTGCCAGACCTCGTAAGTTTCTTGAGGCGAGTTGGAGTGGCGATTTAGCTCGTTTCCGCTGGAAGCGGCGGCCGCCGATTTTATGCCATTGGGGGTGGCATCATTGTCGTCATCGTAGCGGGTACGATTCTTTTGAATCCTGAAAGTTGCCATATATGGCGCTTTGGCGTGGCTCTGTAGAGGCTTTCCGGATTTGCGATCGATTCCAACCACGACACCGTCAGGGTTACTTGGAAGATATACGCCAACCTCGACCTTGATCTTGCGAAGCTCTTCCTCGATTTTCTCTTTCTTTTCCGGCTTACTCTTTTTGATGTATGGGCGGAGCTTCCCTGAAATGCCGGTGATTTCGTTGAAGAAGGAGAATTCCCGCTGGTAAAAGTCGCGTTCGTCGTCGCTGAAGCTTGTGACCAACGTGTCCATGAAGCGATCCAAAGTCGGTTTAAGGGGATCCGGCTGGGATACATCAGTCAACGTGATTGTCAAAACATATAACACCCACTTACTACTTGCGAATCCTCGTCTTTGTATGAATTAGCCTTCATATTCCATATCACCTGATGCGAAAACAACTGAGACTGCTTTGCAGTCTCCAGGATATATCGCTCCACGTAGCCAAGAGCATCATATCGGAGAGCTTGTACTAGCTGCGGAACAAAGTAGAATCGAACATCAAGAGGGTGACTTTCCAAGGCTTTCATTGCGTATTGCAAAATGAATGGGTGGTTGCCATATGCAGGCAAGAAATAGGTCAGTGCTTCGATGGGGTTGACCGGAGCCCAGTAGAGTAGGTACTGGAACATGTTAGCTTGGCCTTAGGGTACCAGCCAGCGAGCGAATTGAGCAATCTACCTTTAGTTGGGAAGAGACATCAGACGGCAGTGCCAAGCCAAACAGAATCTCAAGGCTACTGGGCTCGTCGATCGCCTTTTCAGGAAAGCTGAGAAGTAGCTTTCGAACGTCGTTGCTGAGCTTTCCAGATGAGAACCGCGTCGAAAGTTGGATAGCTAATCCGGGACTCTCGGCCCAAGCGATTCGCAGCATGTTCTCCTGCAGGGGGTATGAGTAGGAGCTCTATCCCAGCAACATTAAGATAAACCTACCTCTGTGAGATGTTTGCTGAGCGGTGATTGAGATACGCTATGTTTTCGATCAGGGTCCAATGGGAACAGCCAGACTTTGAGGCGCGACCTCTCATTTTCCAATAGAACTTGGAGAAGATCTTGTTTCGCCTGTAACGATGTGTATGGCCACCGGGTGTTGCATCCAACATTAGATACTTTGGCCAGCGCAGCTATAACATCGCTCAGTATCTTGTCTTCAGCTTTCAGTTGCAACCGGTTGCCTCCAAATGACCATTTAGGGGCTTCGTTGAACCAGCTTAGTGCTGCGGATAGAATCTGATGCTTGAGCCTCCACAAGGTGACGTTATCAAGAGAAGTGCTATTTCTGAGAACTCTCAGGCAGAACGAAACGATGCGGAAATGAAGTTCGCGCGCCAGAGGATGGTTGCTGCCAGCGAGCAAGAGACCAACCGTCGTACGGTCAACGAAACGGCAAAACAGGCGTTGCGTCTGAACGTTGCCGAGGCGGACTGCGTTGAAGTGGCTCTCGAAAAACTGGAGTATCTTTAGGTGCGGCGCAAGGATGTTTTGTGCCAGCTTTTGCTGTTGAAGCATCAAATTCTTGTCTGTCGGCAGAAGCTCAATCTTGGCATACATGGCGTCGACATGGCTAGACAAAATCAGTTGATGTGAGCAGAAAGCAGGTGTAAGCCCAGTTAATGAGGAAAAGTAGTTGCAGACTCACTTAAATGACGGATCAAATAGACCCTGTCGACGTAGAATTGTGCTTTCCCATTCTCCGACAACCTCGAATAGGATTCTGGGCTCCAATTTTGGATTCTCATGAATCACACCCAACCAGAGGGACACGCCAATGTTGATGGACTCTTTGGAGAAGATTCGAAAAGGCAAGGAGACTAGGTGGTGAGAAATGGCGGTTATAAGAGAAGCTTCCTCCCTGCCACAAAGTAGACCCGCAGCGCGTTGCAAGGCGTCGCGTACCTCAGGAAGAGTTATATGGGTCCCAGATCTGATTGCCTTGTCAATATTTAGCAGTAGACTCTCTACATTCTTGCTCGATTC
Organism: Aspergillus baeticus; assembly: GCA_027569055.1. NCBI lineage: Eukaryota > Fungi > Ascomycota > Eurotiomycetes > Eurotiales > Aspergillaceae > Aspergillus > Aspergillus baeticus. The sequence continues at coordinate 65,656 of JAPDEI010000027.1, forward strand.
ACGCAATGATGGCGCCGTGAAAGTCCGATCAATGGTGCAGCGATAAGTTTGACGAGCAGTATGCTGAGCTATAAAATTAGAGGCAATGTTGATCTTGGCCACTCCGTAACTTTCGATGGATCCTAGAGTTTGATGTTAGATTTCTGCAAAAATGGCCAAGTTTGCACAAAGGGTTGCGGGTTACTTAGTCGGTGATCGCTCTGCGGTATAAGAGATCCCATTTCAAGTGCAAACGAACGGCCCATTGAGATGTCGCCGTTTCCGTCAGTATCGTTCGATGCAGACAGATATGTCTATAATTCAATTAGCGAATATTTTCCTAGAAATTTCTGAGCAAGCATACCTGGAGCAGACCCTTGATATCAAGTGGAGCAATCTCCATGGCCGTCATCACCCATACCCTTGCCCGTTCAGCGAGGGCCTCTAGAGTTTTCCTTCTAAAGCCATAGCTATCGGGCAGATCAACAGTAACGAGGCCTATGGGAGAGGTGAATGAAGGTTTCCATTCAAATTCGTCAAGTTCTTCTTCAAGACAAGACCTCCACACAACCGTTAACAGTTCTAGCAACGCAAATAGAGAATGTTTTTCACAGAGGGCTGATGGGCACTCTTGTATGATTCGATTCGCGCAGAGAATGGCGACCTTTTGGACCCTTTCTATGCGGTGACAGCAGGCCGCGAAGAAACCTGCCAGTTCTTTCGATAGGTAAGGAACGGAAAACTGTTCATATCTTCCAGAGAGTGTAAACGCAAGGTAGGAACCAACAACCTTGTCGGTGATGGCAGTCATACAACTGGCCATCTCGCTAGTAGCCAAGGCTGGATCACGAAAATAACTTAAAGACTTGGTGCAGCTTCCTGAATATGCACGAAGGTTCTCAACAAGTAGCGCCGCATTGAGAAACACGACATTGGAATAGCTCAACCGCTTAATCTCAGATTCTCGATGGGGTATTTCACTGATCAAATTTCTTTTTTGTTCCACGAGGCGTTGAGGTCCCGAGCCGCGTCTGAGGACAGTATTGAGCTCCACATCGCTTTCGACAGAGTCCATCCGGCCCTCGGACACAAGAGTGGGAGAATATTTGGCAAGCAAGCGCAACTCGTCGAGGTGATTTCGGCCAACAACTGAGCCGAATGATATTCCATGAACAGCAATGTTGAACCAGGCATCTCGGAAAAGAGTAGATACGTCCTGATCATATTGAAGCAAGTCTGTCTTGGAGGACTGCTCAAATGATATACTTTCAGAGACTAGCAATGCTAATGGTTTAAGGAGTGGGCTGATATCCTCTGGTGCAAAGGTCATGTCCTTGTGTCGTTCATGATCAGCATCTGTTGCATCACCTTTATTCACGATACTTTCCAGCAGATGAATCAGGTAAATCCGGTAAAGGGGAGAGTCCCTTGACAAAGAAACCGAGAGGTACGCCATCGCGTTCAAGACTGCCTTGACGACATCACTATATCCTTTGGCGATGCCGTCTCGAAAGACACGGTCATAGAACTTGAGGAGCAGGTGGAATTCAGCTTGGCCAGTGGTCAAGGAGAGTGCTGCTGCCTCTTTAATAATACAGGCATCCACCATGGTATTCAGTTTTCCAATCTTCTGCAGCAGCATCGACTGCGCTAGCGCACTGATCTGCTCATCATGGCAGCTCGCGGCAATTGTGACAATGGCATGGACAACGCTCCGGTATGGCGTATTGTCCTCCGTCTCACTAACTGCAAGAGAGGGTATGCTACCGTCCTTGGCGTGTTGAAATGGTGCGGACGTAAGCACAGTCGGTTCACCGATGGGCTGACCCGGGTACGATTTGTTGGTGCCAGATCCAGGGCTTAGGACATTTCCCAGAGAGTAAAGTGTGGTGATGACAGAGTCCTGTGAAAGAACCCCAAGAACCCGTGATAAGCATCGGGCAGCAACCGAACCTATGCCTCCTGCACCTTCAACAATGAATCGAAGGAGCGACCGGCTTCCATGGGATGCGCTATTGACAGACATTCTCGAGATGATAGTAATGCATTTCAACGTGACGGTTACGAGTTCGACAGAGGAAATTTGATTCGGGTCGACAAGAGTGTCTTCTAGCCATGACAGGAATTCGTCCGTATTTGTTGTGTCTTGGCTGAGGATGATGCAGTTTAGGTAACCGACAAAGGCTAGGGACTTTACGGAAAAAGCAATCCGTTGCTGCCAGGGCGAGCCGACTTGTAGATAATCAGACCCGTCTTCCAAAAGTTGAAACTCTTCGGAGATAATTTCGGTCAAGCGGTCAATAAGGGCAATCTCAGCCCCATCATGGCTCCTAGCGATGCCCACACCATCCACATAATCGTCCAAAAGCTCATGGTCAGACATGTGCTGTGCTCCAATGAGAGAGGTAACGCATGATTTGATAAACCGCATATAACCTTCTTGCAAAAGCATTGCCCCTAGGGGACGACCATTAGTAGTATAGCGTCGCGCATACCTTTTCCAGTCGCAAAGTGTACTGCCCGTGGCAGTGGTGCTCGCACTGCGCATTGTAGACGAAGCGGTCTCAATAGCCACCATGAAGTTTTCCGAAAGCATTGATCGTAGGCTCTCAACCATGCGCAATTTCTCTGTCGCCGACCAGAACGAGCTGAACCTTGCCGCAGCCTCTAAGAAACCAACAATTGAGACGCCAATAGCCAGAACATTAACCGACTCGTGGGCAGCGCCCAGCGTGTTCTCTCCACCACGAGCCGATACTAGAACATTTATGGCCTCGGAACAGTTATATAGATATTCGTTGATGGCGCTGAGTACATCATCGCGCGATGAAAGATGCTGTACTCCCAGGCTCAGAAGAGCAAATGTGAGGTTGTAAGAGAGTGCTTCCCACGGGGACGGTTTGATATCGTGTAGGAACGGCGATGGGCGAAAAAGCTGGCCATGGGATTCCGGAAGGTATTGCGAAAGCTGTGAAATCAACCGCGATGCATGCTCGGGTTTGGTGACTGAAGGGGCAGCTTTGCATAGAGCGACGAGGACACTAAGCTCTCGAATATCCTGCAAATTCAATTTTTATACCAAAAAGAAGGAATGGGAGAACGAACCATGGGCACCCGGGATACCGGAGACTGGTTGAGTAAAACACCATTGAGCGAGCCGTTTGGTTGCTTTGATAGATGCTGGCATTGACGGGTGAGTTGATTTATCTCAAAATCGTCACTGTTCTCCGGCGCGTCAACAGCCAACTTAGCGAGTTTCTCCAAGGCGGAGGTCCGAATCCTTGGGCTGAAGCTGTTCATCGGTCAGCAATCTTTCGCTGAAATATTTGGGGTTACGCACTCATCCATAATGTCCGTACCGCAGCGATATTATGTCGAAGCAGAGTGGTGTATCCGTATCGGCCCCCTAAATAATGACGCTGGGGTGATCCACGTGGGGCGTCCACGGCCTAGGTCCTCGGTCTTTGCAGGAAATTCTTAGCCTACAATAATGTATGGTCTTGTTGCACCTGAATCATGTGTGCCAGAGCATTTGTTAAAGAATGGTGAGATTGGTCATATAAAGTGTCGATTGCTGTTCGCCTTCTGTGTTGTAATAAACAGCGCCCTGTGAATATCCCAGGGACAGCTACGTCAGAGAAAGGGGAAATCATCAAATCCCAGAGCAAAGCTATAATTTTGAACCAATTTTTATTTATGTTGTATATTATTATCTTGAGATCAATGGGTTTCTCCATCATCCCTTCCAATTTCGCAGTTCGAAATCACTTGGGTAAACCGGAGTAGATACCTACCTAGTTAGGTCCAGACGAACCAACTCCATTCCGGGTTGTTGAGCCTCGTACGGAGTACACCTAGCGCGCTTTCCAAGTCCCCAGCCGCTCGCGACCTTTAGATTGGCCAACACCTCAAAGAGCTCTTGCCTCGTCTGAAATTTGCTTGCTTTTGTTTCCCTCGCTTCTCCGGAGTCTGGAATTCCAAAAGTGTCACTTTTCTTCTTGTTTGCATTTGCTCTCAGCGCTCAACAGGTTTTGACCTTGTTTTGCTGACATACAACCATTTGGTGGTAGTCTTGAAAAGTGAAGTTGGAAACAATGGTACCACGCACTGAGCAAAGCTCTCTAAAGCGCAGTAGGGTATGATGTTTTTCTTCAATTCTTATTTTAGTTGTTAACCATCTCCTCTCAAAGCAGGTAACATCAGACCACGATTCGCAAGACCAGAAGAAGCCCCGTCGGTCCCAAAGGATCAGTTCACAGCAGCAATCGCAAACTCCCGTCATACAAAACTATTTACCTACTCCCCTTACGCATCATGACTCGACAGCGACAGATGTCCGGAAGGATGTAACGGCTACCCCTCCAAGCCAAGCTCGCCGACGCTCTCCCTCAGATTCAGACATTTACCAAGCGCTTTCTTCTCCTCCTGGTGATACACAGGCTCTTTCTCAGTTTGTTTACCCACCTAGAGCTTTTGCCGATGATGTTGAAGATGAGGCTGCTGAAGGAGTCTGGGGCTATCTCATCCCACTAGACGACAAGGTGCGGGATTCGCTTGTCCTTCGAAAACGTGATAGCTGCGAAGATGGCAGTACCAAAAAGAGTGCCCAGAAGACAAGTAAAACGCCTAGCCGGCGTCCTGGGGGTTATTTAGTTGGGCGACACCCGGAATGCGGTAAGTCGTACTGATATACAAGACAAAATTCGCGCTAAGATCTAGACCTGGTTCTCACTATTCCCACCGTGTCTAACCGCCACTTTTTGGTGTTTCCGGAGAACAGGAGAGGGGACACCGTGGCGATCCTAGAGGATCTCTCGAGTAACGGTACGTTTGTTAATGATGCGATTGTTGGCCGAAACAAACACCGTGAGCTTGAAGACGGTGACGAGGTGACTATTCTCGATGAGGCGCGATTCGTCTACAGATATCCTCGAACGAAAAACATCAACGGGTTCCGGCAGCAATACCGAGTTTTACAACAACTTGGTAAAGGCCATTTTGCGACCGTCTATCTCTGCGTGGAACGCGCAACTGGAACGCAATATGCGGTGAAGATGTTTGAAAAAAGGCTCGGCGATTCACAAAAGTCCCAGAATGAATCTCTAATGCAAGAGGTCGGCCTCTTGATGAGCGTTAGCCACAAGAATCTGCTCTGTCTCAAGGATACCTTTGATGAAAGCGACGGCGTGTATCTTGTGCTTGAGCTTGCTCCAGAAGGCGAACTTTTCAACATGATCATAAGCAAACAAAAGTTTACGGAAAATGAAACTCGCCATATCTTCCTTCAACTGTTCGAGGGCCTGAAATATTTGGTAGGTCATCGAATAATCCACCGAGACTAGAGCTAACTAAAGCAGCATGACCGTGGAATTGTCCATCGAGACATCAAGCCGGAAAATATTCTCGTTGCCGACAATAAGCTGAATGTCAAGCTCGGCGACTTTGGCTTGGCGAAAATAATCGGCGAAGATTCATTCACCACCACTCTGTATGTTGATCCTAAAGATGCCAAACTTCAAACTACTAACATGTATATCGTTGACTGCAGCTGTGGCACGCCAAGTTGTAAGTTCATGCGCGCCCTTTATTGTTTTATCGTGCTTATTTCCTGTAGATGTCGCTCCAGAAATACTCCAAGAGACCCGTCGCCGCAAATACACCAAAGCCGTGGATATATGGTCGCTTGGCGTAGTCCTTTATATATGTCTCTGCGGTTTCCCGCCGTTTTCTGACGAGCTCTATACGTCCGAGAACCCTTACACCTTGGCCCAGCAGATCAAAATGGGTCGTTTCGACTATCCATCGCCATATTGGGATTCTGTGGGCGATCCGGCTTTGGATCTCATTGACAGGATGCTTACAGTTGATGTTGATAAACGGATCAAGGTGGAGGACTGTCTTGAACATCCTTGGCTCTCAGGAAAATACCCAAGCGTTGCTGATAGCACAGACGGCCTTACAGGGGCGTTGGGAAGATTGGACTTTTCAAAACGCAAGATTGTCCGGGAGCGCACGCTTCTTAGCAACATCAATGATGTGCAATACAGCCAACAGAAGCCAGGAGGCGGGGCTCCAGTGAAAATCTTTCACAAAAATGCAGGAAACAAGAACATTAACAGGAACACTCGGAACCACGAGAACTCGCCCAATGAGAATAGTGGTCCGAATGATTTCGTCAATCTCGGGGAGCGCGGTGACCCTGTCCTCTTTGAGGAAGACCCGACGAGCCGATACAATTAGAGGCCTGTGGACTTTTTTTCGATTGCTTTGAGTATTTGGCAAGGGTTGTTTTATGTTGAATTGGCGAGTGTACTCTTTTCGACGGGGGCTACAAGGAGTTTGGACTGATACAATGTTGTTTATAGTAAGTTAGATGTGTTTGATTAGTAAACACGCTGTAGATAACGTAATTCCCAACCGAGTCGACCGTCCGCTCGACCCGCTCACCTGAGATCCCATACAAAATGCCATTTTTTAAGCTCAGATATCTTGACCATTTTAGTGTTATAGATAATATAACTTGGTATACTTACTTCTAGTATATAAACGAAGTGTCTTATAAAGTTATAGCTCCAGAATATAATTATTACTTCTAATAATTTTAAATACACTGTATTTTATAGTATTTTATTATATATATATGTTTTAAAAGAGAATAAAGGGGTTCTAGTATATAAAAATAGCCTTTATAGTATCTAGTAAGTATCCTTATATTAAGCCCTAAGTTATATCATCTATAGCACTAAAAGGGTCAAGATATCTAAGTTTAAAAAATGGCATTTTGTATGGGATCCCAGGTGAGCGGGTCGACTGGGCGGTCGACTCGGTTGGGAAATACGTTAAACTAACTAATAAGTTAACTACTACTAGTAGTTAGTTACGTACGGAGAGCCTGTTCCTTAAATCGATCGGGCGGCGGCCTGGGCCAGGGGCAAGTGTGGCGCAGGCCCATTAATTCTTGGGGATACTTTTTTTCCCACTTCAAAGCTTCCTCCACCAACAACCACCTGCCTGTTGCTCGCCCACTGTCTTTGGCTGGTCACGTCACCGACATCAGACGGATCCAACAGGTTTGGTGTCTTCTTTATATATTCTGAGAATCTTCATTGCGACACTTTCCTATTTCTGTTACCTCAATCCAGATGGGCCTGGTCGCGAATGTCCTAGAGAGCGTCTGCGAACGCTGCTCGACCCTGTCAATCGGCGCGCTCGCTGGAATTGGCCTCCTTTCATTGATTGTCGTCGCTGTGGTTGGAAATGTCCTGCGACAGATCCTCTTCAAAAACCCCAATGAGCCCCCTCTCGTATTCCACTGGTTCCCCTTTGTTGGTAGCACCATCAGCTATGGAATTGATCCGTACAAGTTCTTTTTTGACTGTCGTGCCAAGGTACGTCTTCGATACTTTTTTTTTTCCAACTAAAAGCTAACCCATATAGTACGGAGACATCTTTACCTTTATCCTTCTCGGAAAGAAGACGACCGTCTACCTTGGCACAAAAGGTAATGAATTTATCTTGAATGGAAAGCTCAAGGACGTTTGTGCCGAGGAGGTTTATTCCCCTCTCACAACCCCTGTCTTTGGACGCCATGTCGTCTACGACTGTCCCAATGCGAAACTCATGGAGCAGAAAAAGGTAATTACACCCCTGATAGTATTGCATGGCGTTGCGTGGTATGTGCGACTTGGTTGACCATTTAGTTTGTGAAATACGGCCTCACCAGCGACGCGCTACGATCATATGTCCGTCTAATTACTGCCGAAGTCGAAGATTTCGCTCGCAAGTCCCCAGTCTTTCAAAGCGCAAACGGTGTTTTTGACGTTTCCAAAACCGTGTCTGAAATTACCATTTACACTGCCTCGCGCTCGCTACAAGGGAAGGAAGTTCGCGAGAGATTCGACTCGACATTCGCCGAGTTATACCACGATCTCGACATGGGCTTTGCTCCGATCAACTTTATGCTACCTCACGCTCCTCTTCCCCACAACCGGAAGCGCGATGCCGCCCAAAGAAAGATGGCTGAAACCTACATGGAAATTATTCAAGAGCGCCGCAGAGCTGGCGGAGAAAGGAAGGCTTCTGGCGATGAAGAAGACATGGTTTGGAACCTCATGTCCTGTGTGTACAAGAATGGTGTTCCACTTCCTGACCTAGAAATCGCCCACATGATGATTGCACTCCTAATGGCTGGCCAACACTCGTCCTCCTCTACCCTTTCGTGGATTCTCCTTCGCCTCGCGCGAAACCCCGATATCATTAAGGAGCTGTATCAGGAACAACTTGACGTTCTCGGTCCTGATATGCAGCTAACTTATGAGGCCCTGCAAAAGCTCGACCTTCACAACAAGGTTATTAAGGAGACCCTGCGCATCCACGCACCAATCCACTCAATCATTCGTGCTGTCAAGAATCCGATGCCCGTTCCAGGCACCCCGTACGTCATTCCGGCTTCCCACAATGTTCTGTCCTCCCCTGGTGTGACCGCTCGGTCTGAGGAGTTCTTCCCGGATCCGTTGAAGTGGGATCCCCACCGTTGGGACGGAGAAACCGTTACCAGCACCGCCGACGAGGACGAGGAAAAGATTGATTATGGATACGGTCTGGTCAGCAAGGGCACTAACAGCCCCTATCTACCATTTGGTGCTGGGCGGCACAGGTGTATCGGTGAACAGTTTGCCTATGTCCAGCTTGCCACAATCACAGCTGGCCTTGTGAAGCTTTTCAAGTTCAACACCGTAAGCGAATCCGACGCATCATCTGTTCCAGACACAGATTACTCTGTAAGTTGAATCCAAAGTTGAGCGCAAAGGCGAGCTGACTGACTTTTGTATCAGTCTCTATTCTCAAGGCCTCTGGGTAAATCATTTGTGAAATATGAGAAGCGGAATCCCGAGGCAAAGGAGTAATTAACCTCTGAATTGCAGTTTGAGATCTCCTAGAGAGGGGTATGCGAGGTGCATGAAGTCCAGCTCTCGGTACGATTTTTCTTTCAGGTAGCGCATTCTAGATTATACATATTAATTCTTCGAATACATCTTAAAGTTAATGCCATGTCTATCCACTTCGCCTCTTCCTTCAGTGGCGCACGAACAATGTATTAGGCTCGAAAGGCAACTACTATAATACAGATGGATATATACAGGCCAGAGGCTGTAATGCCTCATAGGAAGCAGATCATGTCTGCTTCTTCCTTTCTTCAGCCCTCTTCTTAGCCCGAACCTCGGCCTGCCGTCTCTCGCCTCCATCAACCTTGTGTCCTCGCCTGTCTTCCCACATCCCTTCTTCAACCTTGATAATAGCTGCAGTCGCCTTTGAACCCTTGAGTGGCTTCATGTACTGTCCCTTAATCTTCATCCCGTCGTAGATCTTCATATTTGCGAATTTTTTGAGCGGCTTCGACGGGTTGTGGATGTATTCCGTGGCACCAGGCGCAAGGTTCACAATGACTCGTCGCATTCCGGGGGTCAGATTAGCCGAATAAGCCTCTTTCTTATCTTTCCCTGTAACAGGAACTTCTACCACACGCAGTTGCGCGGCACCGCCGACGACGTGTTCAAGGTCTCCGCCAGGCCCGTACTTTCCACGCCTAAACTGCCACAGTTTTCGCAAGAGATAGCGGCGGTCGCGCGGTCGATCTATTCCTAATTCGTTGAGTTCAGTCGAAGACGAGGTAAACAACGTCTCCCAAGAGGGTATCTTCTCGGTATGCTTCGACATGTCACGGCCAATGAGTGTGAGAAAGGTCTGGACGTCCGGGACGAAAGGAGTCGGGGATGGGACAGGAGGTCTCCCGGACTTGTAATGTGCCGTCCGGACACATTGTCGCGTTAATTGCAAGGGATTGATTGCCCATGTGATCGAGATGCTCGAGAAGGGGTTGCGCAGTGCCATAATGCACAGCTATGAATGTCAAATTGAGCTAGAGTTGGGTAAGATATAATTCAGAAATGAGATGTACGCCAAAAGATATTCAATGGGGAAGAGAGTCTTTGAATAAATAAATGGTTAAACGCAGAGGGAAATTTCGGCGGAGCTCACCTGTCTAATTTCAGGATTAACAAAACTCCGACCCTGTTCCGTATCCTACCTGACGACCTCATATCATCCTCACCAATCTAAATCAAAGTGTTATATCAGACCCTCGGTAAACTGTTTGATCGGTCTGTAAATGGCATTCTCACCTCTGGTTGCACCCTCGCCTTCAGCGACAGCTCTGCTGAAGAAGGGTTCAGGCACGGGTCAAGAGAACGAGTCTCAGCTTCGTCGTAGCTCCTCCGATCGCGAGATTACGGAACAGCTCAACGATGAAGTGAGGCACAAGTACATTAAGGGTGTGATGCGCCCCTACACTGCGCTGCTTCGCGCCTTCTTGCTTTTCGTATCGTATTAACCTCTCTCAGCTAAGAAACTAGGTGAGGGTACCTATGCCGTGGTCTTTCTCGGCCACCTTCGAGCCGATCCTTCTTCATTTGTGGCCATCAAGAAAATCAAGGTCAACGCGGAGTATAAAGATGGACTGTCCATGGACGCTATTCGAGAAGTCAAATATTTGCAGGAGTTGTCTCACCCGAATGTTATCGCTCTTCATGATGTTTTCTCATCTAAGGATCAGAATCTGAACCTGGTTCTCGAGTATCTACCAAGGGGTGACCTCGAAATGCTCATTAAGGACAGCAATATACATTACGGTGTGGCCGACATCAAGGCGTGGATGGGAATGCTTCTCCGTGGGGTTTGGTTCTGTCATGAGAATTTTGTGCTGCACCGAGATATCAAACCAAACAACTTGCTTATTGCCTCTGATGGAGAGGTCAAACTAGCGGATTTTGGTCTGGCTAGGTCATTTGCAGACCCGTACTTGAACATGACGCACCAGGTCATCACACGATGGTACCGGCCTCCTGAACTGCTCTATGGTGCGCGCCAATATTCTGGTGCTGTTGACATCTGGTCCGTTGCAATGGTATTTGCTGAGCTTCTTTTGCGTGTCCCGTTCGTCGCAGGTAACTCCGACCTTGACCAGATTACTCGGATTTGCGAAGCCTTTGGGACACCAGTCGAAGACAACTGGCCAGGTGTATCAAAGCTCCCAAATTACATTCCAGCAGATGCGAGTCACCTCGTCCCTGCGCAGAGCCGAGATTTCTTCCTTAGGCAGTTTCCAACCGCTGGTGCGGTCGGCGCAGACTTGCTCATGTCTATGTGTACGCTGGATCCAAGAAAACGAAGCACAGCGTACCAAGCACTTCGGCACAGTTGGTGGGCTACCGAACCGAGGCCAACAAATAAAGAAGATCTTCCGAGGAAATCTGGTGGCACCAAGAAGATGGGGGACGACTTGACTCGGCGCGGTGGTGAACTTGACGACCAATTTAAACATGCTGCACGGCAGTTGGATTTTTCTGCAATGAAGGCATAGATCTCGATATCATTCCAGAGGGAGGTTTTCGATCTGTGAGCCAGCGCCAACTCAAAAAGTTATACGACCAGAAAGTATCAAAAGTTGGTGTGCAATAGCACCATGAGCAAGCACGCGCACGTGAGCGCAGGAGCAACGATTAGGCGTGGAGCCGTTGGGTATGCCCGAGGCACCGATACCTTAATCAGACTGTCTGCAGGACACCAACGGGACCTATGTACCCAGCCAGGCGGATATAGTTGGACGATTCAGAAATCGACCAGAGCTGATGAAGGCCGGTATCCCACGACATGACGACACCTTCAATATCTATCTGAAAGCTTTCATCAATCTCAAACCGAAATTAAAATAAAAAAAAGTTCAAAAAGACGGAAACCAAAAAATCACGGTCTATTCGCGACCAGGCGGAGGTTCTTCATTATTTCTGGCGTGCACAATGCCAGAATTGGACCTCACAGCGGTGGAGTTCTGTTTGTGTCTCTGGATTTCGAGATATCTCGGAGAATTGAAATGTCTCGACTTTCGAGTCTCCGTCCTGCCTTACTCCATTCCGACATCTTTGTCACATGGGAAGTAGGCAGAGACTGCCGATCCGCCTTTTTTGCGGCTAGGGGTGAGCGCCGTACCAGATGTTTTCATCCAGCAATCTGGTGATCATGTCACTGCGTTATTGATGCTGCTGTCATTCCAAGCAAGCTCACGCTTGGAGCAGAGGCGCTTCATTATTACCAGTGTATCAAATGATCTTTGCTAATCTTACCATCGCATAGCTGATTCTCTTTGATATCAGAGTGCCAATAAATCATGTCGCGATTCGCAAAACAGAGTCTCTTTATCACCCGTGTACTAAACATCAATCCAAGCCATACCGCCCTAGTAGGAGCTTCGTTACCAACGTGGCGAACAATTATTTCGAGCTTCAATCGCCCTAGTAGGGGCTCGTCATCACTAGCGTGGCTAGCAATCAATCAATCTCCATATTGACCTAGACTCTTGTGACAAGCACTAATACGTCTATCTGCCTATCCAGTCCGCACAAAGAAGAGCCAGCAGGTTGACGAACAAGACAACCCAGGAGAACATCGTCCTCTTGAATACTAACTCTCCATTACCAGCGTGCCAAACAGTGTAATCAATCTATAAATCGACCCAGCAGAGACTCTTTATTACCGGCGTTGGCAATTAGAGCAGAGACAACACTGGCGAGCTCCACTATTATATTATATCGACCTTAAAGCTAAAAAGAGCTTCTTCAACGCCACATCAATCATCTCGCCCTTGGAGGGCATGCACAGGACCATATATATTCGTCTGATCATTCCTACAATTAGATGCTGTCATTCCACCCAGACCACCATTTTGCATGGGTATGTGTCGGTCTCATAACCAATCTAATTTTCCTTTCCCGATCCTATCTTTAACTTTCCTTGTTTTTTCCCCTCCTTGACCGTTGGAAACATCAACCACATCACCCCTACCTCCATGCTTTCGTCCCTTCCTCCAATGCTTTATTCAAATCATCTCGCTTTCACTATCCTAGACGCTTTGGGGGGCTATAAATCCGGTGGCACCGCACCGCGCACCACAATCGAGTGAGGGGACGAAAGGCTCCGTCTGCTGCTCATTTATAACCAATATGACTATCCTATCCAGCAAATCCACCGCGAGCAGGTAGATATCTTCTCAGCGACAGACAGGGGCCAAAAAGCCCGTATATCATGCGTTTAAATGAACAGCTTTGGCAGCAGCAAGGTGTTTATAGGAGTGATTGGATGATTGTCAAAGGGATCACATGATCCCTGGCAGCCTGAAATCCAAGAGGTAAAGACCGTGCTCATCCAGATGCATACAACAGCGCATCGCGTCTTTGCAAAAAGTTCCTCTTCCACCAACTTCATCTCGAATCTAACCATGCTAGGCTCTGTCCCTTGTTCAATGTTAATATAAACAACAATATATCTGCGCACGAGAGGTAACTGACACATTAGATATCCTTTAATCAGTCGTCGCGTTACTCCCATTACTCCTTATGATATGATATGGTTATAGATTTGGTCATACGGCAATTGTTCACCCTATAAAACCACTGTCCTTTATCGGATGATAGAGCAACTATTCCTTGACTAAAAACTACACAACTCCCCTGGCAAAGTATTAGTAACAGTTCCTATGTTAATCTCTTCCGCGAAGATCGTTTTCGGTGCGAGCCAGTCGGAAAGAGCACCCTGTGCTTGGTGATGTTCTCGAGAAATGGCTTCTTATCACTCTCTTGGTGATTCTAGGATATGACCTGTAGCCGCGGGTAGCCAGCCTGTCATATAGAACTGAGGCATGTAACGTGAAACGCTCTCTGGCAGGGGAATCTCTGCCCCGAAGGGTTTTATCTCGCTCTTGGCCGAGAAGGATATGGTCTGTGGTTACGTGTGGCCAGCCTGGCATGTAGGGGCAAAGCCTATATTCCTGAGTACTGTCTGATTAGGTGGATCTCTGTTCCTAAAGGGTATGGCCCGTGGCCGCGGGTGGCCAGCCCGCCGTGGCGGATTGAGGCCTCGAAGCATCGAAAAATGGAATTGGGCCCCCGAAAAAAGGTTCCTCGCCTAGTCCCATATCCTGGCCCCGAAGGATATGCCGTGTGGCCGGGGGAGGCCAGCCCACGCTATCGCGGCTAAAAAGAATAGCCTGTGAGATAAAGTTAGCATCACGTCACGCCAACGCCTGGCACGAAGAAGCGTACCCTTTTGCATTCGGAAGCTTATCAATAGATGGTATCTTTGACCAAAAGCCATAAGAAATACTGTCTTCTCGGACTCGTCCGGGAATGCCTATTTGTAGGCTGGACTATAATAACGGCGCCCATTCACTGATGCAACAGGCTTCGTCGGTGGCGATACGGTACCGTGGCCCGTGGTAGACTGGTCCTCGGATGCCCGCCATTGGAGGGGTGAGCCTCACAATTGCCCTTCTCCCAGGGGTATCACGGGTTTGGTATCGCTGGTGGGCGCCCGCGAAGTCATGAAGAACGTGCGTCCAGTTGACGGCCTGGGCCGGGGCTGTGGGTGAGGGCCCAACGCACCCGGTTGAGTGATTGTGGCAGGGCTACCAGTCTATCAGATCATGGTTAGCAATATAAGAGAAGAACATGTGACGGAACTGTGCGTGTAGTCCACGCTTACAAGAAACGTGTGTATCACACACGCCCCGTGGTTTGAATTCGAAGGACGATTTTCCAACGAAGGATTTGTCGGCAGATGTCCGCGGGTGTGTATTTGTTGGCTATAACAGCCGCAAGCCAAGGAGCGACAACATAAAGAATATAAAACGAAACCCTCCTCATAAGGAAAGGTGTTCTCTAGAATAACTAACAAAAGGAGACAAACGGAAGATAGGAATAACACTAGACATTGGCGACGAATGGAAAAATGGCGCCAACAGCTCAGGGTCCATATACTTTTTTTCATGGGCGGCGCGTACCTGGGAGTGAGTAGTGCCGTTGCTAAGTTCCTCATCGAGAGCCTGTAGACTGCACACTGATATCCCGGAAGGAGTGCCGAGGGTCTGGACGAGGCAGGCGACGAGCTTGGTGACGAAGCCAGAGACAGACCGGACAACGAGGACCCTTGTCATCTCAAAATAGTAGCAGGAGATACCGGCGTTGCTAGCCTTGGTGTACTTGGTGCCTGGTGCCTTGTGGTCCCGAAATGGGCTCGCCAAGTTGACAAACCCGGAGGCGTCGGATACCAAGCCCACTGAGGTGGGCGATGTAGAATAATCTTAGAATACGTAGAGGTAATTCCCCCCTTTCTTTTATTAGAGGATTCTCAACACGACACGGTTGTTTTGAAGTCCAGGTCTCGAGCATCACCTGGAAACGACCGAGGTTGGTTGGTTCAGACACTGCCTAGGAGGGCATTTTTGTTTATAGGATAGACAACATGATTGTTCTGGGGCCCAGGGTTCAAACACTGCGCGGAGAAGAGTGATGCTGAGTAGTTTAGATTGCCTAGTGGTTCCTTAATTGTGGTTCTCAGGTGGGTTCTTAACCCAAGCGTTGTTCCAAGGTTAGGGGTCAATTCCGATCAGAGCAAGGCGACGTTAAGGAGTTCTAATAGGCAATATGCCCGCTTTTCTTGGGTATGACCCCAGTGTTATTTGGAGACTGAGGTGCTGGGACTCGAACAGATTGACGTGGGCGACGCAGGGCAGCTTCAGACTGCCTAGAGGTGACATCCATCTGGCCACGGTGTTAAATATCTAAAGAAACTGTTAGCAACTGGAAATCGGACACAAAGCAGCGTCTTACAGTCGATCCGTCTCGTCTTTCTGCATGTGTTTGAGCAACGCAAAGAATTGCATTTGAAGAGTCAAACTCGACATGACATCACCACTTAATTTGCAGACCGTTCAAAAATGCCTTGTATCATCGTCGGGTGGCTAGAATTGTCAGCAGCCGCTTCACTTCAATGGCGGTTGAGGCGGCTATAACAAGTCAATATAGTACTTGAAAGGTTCTCATTACTATTTTCATGTCACCGATGCGTACCTGGTTCAAGAGCAACGGTCAGACCGAGGTTTAACCAGTTCCAGGTTCAAACGTCGCAAAGGGAGATAATCTCCAATCATGGAGCCTCAAGGTTCTCGTGTGCTAAAGCGCTAAAGTGCTCCTGCTAGTTACCTACTCCGAAGATAGTAGATCCCAGGAGTTGATTGCGGGATGCCTTGGGGATTTGGGCCAAACTCATTCAAGGATCCGCACCATGATTGGCCCCCTTTTCTCCCTTTCCAGGGGTAAAATTGGGGCTTGTTGTGGCAGAGTGATGCTCCCATTGGTCTGAACAAGAAGAAAAACTTTGTGGAAACTAAGTAAATGTGATCAACAAAGGAAGGGCTTGTTCAGGATAAAACAATGATGTGAATGGTTCGCGTCTGGCCTCTAAGACAGCAGGCCAGCAGGCCAGACAGACTTGACAGACTTAAGCCCAGGAGATTTGTGTTTTTCCCACTGCAAAGTGCCAGCGTACTCATCTAGGTTCAGGGCCATGTTACCCTGAGATGGAACCAAGATTAAACGGCTGCTAGGAGGAGATCGTGTCAATCGATACAAGGGAGTGACGATGATGTTGAATAATGGGACAAAACAAAGGGTGAAGGTACCTTGGCAAAAAGACAGGAGTTTTGTGATCAAATTGTCAAATAATGAGTGCCTGATTTAAAAAAAAAAAAAAAAAAAAAAAACAAGGATTACTAGTTATCTCCTCCATATATGAGAACATGTCTAAAACGCGATCCATACCTAAACAAGGCTACTACTAACAGCACTTGTAAAATTAAGCTAGGCTCTAAGGAAACAAAACTTACAAACTTCAGGGGAAACAATCTCAATTTAACATATCATCGGGACCGGCCTCTCCAGCTCATCGACGGCCCATCAAGTGTGGGGTGACCACCACATCTCTTTTTGAGACGTCTCACAACGATGCCATACTCGTCAACCAGGGTGCTATTATTTTACTATCCATTCATCTTTTCGTCTATCGCCCTGCGCACCTGAATACGCGAACCCCCCTCAAGTTTTCGCTCCGTTACCCTTGGCCAGGGGCACCATCTTATCGCAGTCGCGAATCCGCGCGAGACGAGACTGCACCTCCTTCTACCAGTCACAGGGAGGCACTAGATGCTCGCATTACCTGAGCAAACACAACCAACTCCTGTCCTCATTTCATACATCAATCGGGCACCCACCCCTCACACACCCTCTCTCCGAGCTTCCCCTGTTTCTCAAGTCGCCGGAGCACCGCAGCGCAAAAGCTTGGTGACCAACCACAGGCAATAGCGCGTATAGCCGTTAACAACGTTGTTTTGGAAAGACTGCATCCAGATACACCCATGCGACACATGGTTGTTATACTCGGTTGACTTATTCAGCCGCGTGACTTTTCTCCTCTAAACGCTTCATCAGTTGCTGTAAGTCGACCTCGGGGTTCCTGAAACTTTATTCTCTTATGGCGCTCCAAGATACATGGCTTTTCTGCATGAGCACGAAGAACGTGATTCTCCATGTGATAATGTTTGTGCAGTACAGGCAATTGATTATAAGGTTTTTTGTCCCCTAGCTAACATCTTGCAGCAGCTTATTGCAGTGAAATACACGTTCCATGTCTCTCTGGCCACGACACTGATTTTAATCGCATACCATCAGTCGCGCTCCTTAACCTTTACTGGTCTTGGTGATCCATTCAAAGGAATATCAACATGTCCACAGTACCGGAACCGTCCAGGCCGACCGCTGGCCCGCCCATTGGAGCGTTACCCCAGCTGCCCGCCCCGAAATCTCGAAAAAGCCTACCTGCCTCATCTGAATCCTCACGAGCAGCCTCTCCATCCAAATTGCGCACCCCCTCCAGCCCTAGACCGGCACTCAAATCGCCGCTCTCCAACTCCGCCACCAACATCAGCTCAGCCAGATCAACGTCGGGGACCAGAGTTCCCAGCAGCCCGGACAAGTCTCTACGAAGAACAATCAGCATAGCCGCATTTCCGCAGCCTCCGCGGCCTGGAAGCCGTCCCAGTACCGCATCCTCAATGAACGGCCCCGGTCTACAGCCGTCTGGAAGTGTCAAGTCAAAGCGAGGTTCCAGGCCAAGCATGGGTGCAACCAGCCAAAGAAGCTCAAAAACACACTCTTTGCTCAGTGCCTGTGGCGACGCTAGATCGGTATCGCACGCAGATTTGGAGGGCTCCCCCTCCCAAAGCAGAAGCTCCTCTGCTGAAGGTTCTTATTCGACGAGTGCCACCACGTTTGAAGAAGGCGATGATTCAGCGGGCGCATCCAAATCAAATTCAAAAGCAAAGGAGATCAAGGGCAATGTCATTGTCAGCGTCAGGGTGCGCCCAAACATAAATGGTGAGAGCTCGGCCAACTCCGAATGGGTGGTAGATGCTCGTCGAGGCCTGCTTGCCTATAACGGGAAAGAAGGTGGTGATTACTATTACGGTATGTCCCTTGTATCTCTTTTTTTATTATCGCTGATCATTTTACATCGCTTAGATAACCTCTTCTCCGCTCATGAAAACAATGCTCGAGTCTACGATTCTGCTGCCAAACGCCTGGTGAGACGAGTAATGGAAGGGTACCATGGGACTGTTTTTGCCTATGGTATGACGGGAACTGGCAAGACCTTTTCTATGCAAGGAACTGCAACATCTCCCGGAGTGATACCATTAGCCATCACCGATATATTTTCTTTCATCAGGGAGACCCCTCACCGAGAATTCTTGCTTCGGGTCAGCTACCTGGAAATTTACAACGAAAAGATTCACGATCTTCTTTCAGCGTCAATTGGACCCACCAACGGCCCACAAGAGGATATCAAACTGCGAGAAGATAGCAAACGGGGCGTGTACGCAACCCCTTTAAAAGAAGAGATTGTCCAAAGTCCGACCCAGCTTCTTCGCGTCATTGCACGGGGCGATCATGCTAGGAGAACCGGCAGCACTCAGTTCAATGCCCGCAGCTCCCGAAGTCACGCAGTGGTCCAAATCGTCGTCGAGAGTCGAGAACGAGTGCCTGCAGGGACGACTCAGGACAGGAGATCCGGGCTAGCCCCAGGTGGAGTTCGAGTCTCGACCCTAAGCTTGATCGATCTTGCAGGATCAGAACGAGCCGCTGATGACAAGGAACGACGTACCGAGGGCGCACACATCAACAAAAGTCTTCTTACTTTAGGCAACATCATCTCCAGACTCTCAGAAACAAAGGATAAAACTAGTGGGGCAGACAAAGAAGGGAAGCATCTGCCATACCGTGACAGTAAGCTCACAAGATTGTTGCAACCAGCCTTATCTGGTAATTCGCTGGTCAGTATCCTCTGCACTGTTCAATTGGGCAGTTCGGTCAATTCAAACTCTGGGGAAACTTTAAATACTCTAAAATTTGCTGCCCGAGCCAAGAATAATATAATCAGCCACGCCAAAAGAGCAGAGGAGGCATTTGGCGGAGGCGGCGGTGATGCAGGCAGCCGTGTACTGCTCGAGCGTTATCGAATGGAGATCCAGGCTCTTCGCGGCCAACTCGAGAGCCAAACCAAGGTTCAGGCCGAAAAGGAGATGAAGCTAGAGGAACAAAAGCTCGAGCAAGAGGCACATGAACGCCACGAGGAGCAGATGCTGGAAATGCAGCTTGCGCGGACTGCCCTGAAAGAGCGTATAGAACATTTGAATCGCCTTATCTTGTGCAGCAAATCCACAGGTGTCAATACGCAAGGCACCATTTCTGCTCTTGGTCGATTATCGAGAATGTCTTCTATACTGGACCCGGGTTCTCGTTCCCTGCGTTCTTCGGTCAGCCAGTCCACGCTGGTACGCCCAGGTTCCTTCAACCGACCTCTTTCTTTTCTCTCGGTTAATAGCCAGGATACGTTTGCTGCCGAAGACGAGGATACAATGGGCGAGTTTGCAGATGGCAAGGCAAGTGCTACAAGACAAATCACGGCTCTTCAGGCCGACCTCAACGACAAGAACCGGTATATCGCAACCTTGGAAAGACGTCTACTTCAAGCTCGACGCTCCAGCCACTCGCGCATGTCCATAGGCATCAAATCGGGCGGGTCTCAAGATAATTCTGAGCTCATAGCCCAGCTGCGAGAAAAGGACATGGAAATCAACGAACTTCGACTTCAGCTAGATGATAAAGATCGAATGTTGACTGCACTTCGCTCTGCTACTCGCCATCGGGACTTGGCTCAAAACTCTATTGATACCCAAACTCCGACTCCTACGCAAACCCCAACTCCTGGTGCCAATGACAAGCCAAGCCCCCAAACCCAGCCACCTACTGATAAACTTTGGCCCGATAAAGCTTCGCCTGGGAACGCTTCGCCAGCTCCTGATTCTGCCGTGAAAAGTTTGTCTCCGCCAGCAGAGCTAGAAACAGCCGGGAAAAGGAAGAGCATGGACGAGGTATCCCGAATTCTCGACGAGATGATCCAAGATCGAGTGGAAAGCGGTCATTTGATTAAGGGCTCGCGCGGGAGTGTCCGGGTCGCGCCAGAAAGCCGACGAACGTCAGAATCGAATCCAGCGGTTCCTGGTCTCAGCGCGGTAACTGCAAGCGCATCGCCTCCCCCTTCTCATCCTCTTCCCCCTCCTCCTCCATTCCATCCACGTCATAGTCTGGATGTCTAGCCGCTGACGCTGGGCCCAGTGAGAATTTGACGGCACAGTTCCGTTTCTTGGTTCCTGTCCAGTCTAATGTTCGTCTTTGTAAAGCTGCTGCTTCTTCTCAGATACCCAGATTGTCTTGTCTTGTCTTGACTTTGTTTCCTTATGATAATGGCTTTTGCTGGGTGTTTATTCTACTTTGCTACTATTTCCGATACTGCTTGTTAGTGATGAAAGATGAAGTTGAGTGCATATATGAAGACAATGACCTTTTTTTTTTAATGATGGTCTGATTATTCAGCTATTGTTCCTGCTTCTATTGTATCTTATCTAGTTGCATCACAGGTTGCTAGATCGTGTCTGAAAGCGTAAAACACCCTGTCCTACTATTAGTGGTAGTTCAAATGTATCTACATGTTAAGTGGAGACTTCGAGCTTGGTTGAATTTGTTGCATAACTTATCCGACAAGAAAGGTACAGCCTAGTGTATCCGTTAGGCGACAATCTCGATATCAGAAATCCTGTCCTTGGCATAGACATCTTTATACTCTTCCCATAATCGTTCAAGCTCTTGCACGTACTCGGAGTGGAGTTGGTTGATATACTCGTCGTCGATTTTGTTTCGATCCTGCTGTTGAACAACAGGTATAGGGCGTCCAACGACAATATCCAAAGGGCGTCGATACGGCATCAAGCCAACATCATAGTTGAATACACCACGGGCGTGGAACAGTGGAATCGTAAATCCCAATGTCCGCTTCACAAGCATCTGAAACTTGTGGATAAGGGGGTGGCTGTCTGAGCGGACTTGTTCATATAGATTATTCTCACCAAACGCCAACACCGGTACGATATCGGCACCCGTGCGGACCGCGAGTTTGATAAACCCTTTGCGTCGTTTAAGAACCAGGTGTAGCGAGCCCGGAGATGCATTGAGAGACTCCCGCGCACCGCCTATCACTATTGTTATGGCGCGGCCCATGCCTTCGCCGTCCGTCCCACCTTTTGTGAGAATATTTTCACACGACTCGCGTGAGACGCTGGCAAGTCCCATCGAAAGAGCATATTCTCGGTAAAGCGGGATGCGAAAATTAGAGTCCAAGGTGAGGAGAGTGTTTGTTATACCTGGGAAGAGCTTGGAAAAACCAAGCGCTTCGGTGCAGAAAGCTGCGAATGCGCCAAGCGAGATGATTCCATGTGGGTGGTATCCAAATATATACTTTCTTGTTGGCAGGAGAGGCTCCGACCGATGAAGACGGGCTGGAAAGTATGACGCATAGAGCGACCAGATAGGTAGCGAGCGCAAAAAGTCATTTCGGTATTTCAACGAGCCCGACGTGGCGACATTTGAGAACAGCGAGATGTATATCAGGTAGGGTAGCAAGAGAGGCCACGAAAGAGGGATGGCGCAGGTGAAAAAGAAGACTGTGAGGCAAATGGCTATGGTCAAGGTATGGCACAAAACCACGAGGGTCTGCAACCGTCGTTCAAGGCGAATATTCAATGGTGCCCAGTGGATACTAACCTCCTAATGTTAGATCAAAATCGCAAGAGCATCGCCAGACACATACCCATATTTTTCATAGCCCTTGGATCGTATAGAATCCTCCGATTTGACCTGGCTAGCGGTTCGAACCCCGTTTACAACATTTCCGCTGCCCCTTTTGAGCACTTCGTAATCTCGTTCTGCCGGACCCTGTGTAGAGGCTTTGACCTGGTTTGTACGAAAAGACTGATCAGCAGAGTCGGTCTCCGGGACAGTACGTTGTGCCGCATTTTCTTTATCAAGAGCTGCGGCATCCATAGCAAACGTGACGTCGAAGCTCAAAAGGCAGGAAGCCGCACGATTTGGGTCATATATCGCGAGTGATTAACTATTGTTGATGATCCTGAAGTTGGCATCGGTGGGGAGCGAGTGAAAGCAAGGTTGCTTCAGACCTAGTGAGGTCATACTTCAACTCCACATCACTACGGCTGGCAAGGCCCACCTCAGCTGACATGAAAATCCCTATCTATTCGGTCAAACGCCTCGCTAATCAAAATCTATATATACAATGTCTACTACGGATGGTCACGGCTGAATCACATCAGACGAGGCAGGGTATATCAATATGCTGGAGATGGATTACGATTTTATCATGAAGATCTAGCCTGGTCAGTCATAAATTCTTCCAAGAAAATGCAGATAGGGAACATACCTCGTTCAGAGATTTTTCGTCCATTAAAGCCTTCTTCTTCTGGGCAATGTGTCGGCCTCTGATCATTTGTCTCCCGAGCGGTCGGCGCTCCCTCACCGAGCGCTCTGTTTCTGATGGGGTGGCTGTCTCATTCTCAGAGTGTGACTCTGAGCGCTTTCTCTTCTTCTTCTTCTTCTTCTTCTCCTCCTCCTTCTCCTTCTCCCTCTCCTTCTTCTCCTTCTTGTCCTTTTTATCCTTTTTATCCTTCTTGCTCTTCTTACCCCCTCGCTCGCGGGATTTTGAGTCCTCAGTTTCGGTATTGGCTCCTTCGGTTGCAGACTGTTTCTGATCTTCCTCTTCCAATGTGCGAAGAGACGAGCTCTCTATTTCCCCTTGCACCCGAGCCTTTTGAGGGGACTCTTCTTTCTTCTCCTGATTCAAGAGTCCGGCGCTTACGAACCTAACCGCCTGCCACTTTGTGGCAGCATACCGAGCGAGTTTAACGTCATCTCGCTTTTGCTGGTCGGCCTGTAGTTCAGCATCAGACTTTCCGTTCAGTCTTCCAAGCAAGCCTTTGAACGCATCAAGGCCAGTAGGTTCGTCTACGGCGTCACGCTTTGATCGTGCACCGAGGCCGAGTGTGTCGTCTTTCACAATGACTCTGATATGCGATGCGCTGGCGGCGGTAAACATATCAGCATGGGCAGCATTGTGGGCTCCAAGAAAACTCCCGGGGGTCCATCCCTGCGAACTAAGAATCCTGTGTCCGAAGCCGGTTGTCGATCGCGACCAATTTGTGTTATTCGGATCATGGGAGATCTTGGTCCTCCTAAAACACACTTTTGTCAGCGTTCGAATGGAAATTGCGCGCAAGGCAGGACTCACTTGCGGGGCGCTGCCAAACCCATTTGTTAGTTTAAAGGGGGGGAAAAGCCACGCAACTTGGTGTTTAAGGTATATGAGTAAACTAATAACTAAAAGAGAGACAGAGAGGGTGAAAGGAACAATAAGTTAGATACTCTTGAAAGAAAACTTGTGCTACTTCCCCAGAAATACTAATAATGTTTTTGGTCTCCCGAAAAATTAAGAATCTGGATCTGACCGCCTTCGAGGACGGAGAGATAACCATCACGTGACTCTCACAGTCTCTGGAACTGTGGAGCTTGAGGTTGCAATGCTTAGGTCAGCTGCCCTGTCGTAACTAAGTTAACTAGTTGGTTAATACATGATAACCAAGTCCCGTGTGTTTGGGACTAGATACTCCAAGTTTGTTGACTTACCGTGTTATCAACCGTTGCCCTGGTACGGATAAGCTGCCATATCAAACTCTCTACGTCCGTGTCGCATGCCGGACTTGGCCAACCTCATGTGGATGGTAATTCTCAACGGCTCCGCGTGATACGATGAATTGAACCAGCGACGGCTGACACGAATGCTCGGTGCTCATCCTGCCTCTTCGTCGAGATGTCGATCGACCCAGGCAGCGACAACCACCGGTGACCCTTCGTACCCATATTGCTCTGCAAATACGGTCAACACACCCTTCACCCATCCAATCACGCAAACCTTTTGCTCGAAAGCCAGTTAGGGTTGCCCGGAACAAGTGACTCATTCTTCCCATCTTGCTATGATCCAGGCTAGAATCTGCGGGTCAAAACAGCAATGCCTAGTATACGAATTCTGAGCCGGGATCACCCCGTCCGCACCCTGGTTCTGGCCACTTCCGAAGATGCATTGATCTTTAGGCATAGCTTGGGTGATGCCGGGGGTAATGCTTTACCAGCCAGTAAAGATATACAAAGATGTCTAGTGGAATTTGCGAACCTATCCTCTATAGACTTGACAGGCTATCGAACCCTAGGGTCTGGCTACGGCACCCTTGGTCTGGTTACTTTGGACCACGACGTCTTTGTTTGCGTGGTTACACGCTCCACCAAATCTGCCAGTGTCCAGCCTGGAGAAACTGTCTTGCGAATTGAAGATGTAGAATTCTGTAAGATATCACCTATACAAATATATCTATTGTCTAACCTAGGAAAGATTGTTTGAATCGTTCGGAATACGAATCCAGTCTCTACTATGAGGATGAAGCTGAAGACTCTGTTGGGTCTGAGTCTCGGCCAGGCGTCTTGGATCATCCTTTTCTAGCACTGAAGAAACTCTTGAATGATGGTAGTTTCTACTATAGCCTTGATTTCAACCTGACCGACCGCCTGCAGGACCGGTGAGTTTATCTACCTATATGTGGATGATGACTGATAAAACGTTAGTTCAGACAAGTCCATGGCCTTTGACATTGATTCCCTGGATAGGGATGTGTTATGGAACGCCTACATGATTGAGCCTCTTCTTGTGTTCAGGTCTCACTTGTCGCCACACGACAAGCAGCTTCTTGACACTTCCCAGATTCTGACGTGTGTGATACGGGGCTTCTGCGGAACATTGACTATTCCCGCCACGATCAATATTTTATCCTCTGTGCGGACGAATATGCCTTCCATGTTGACATTAATCTCCCGGCTGTCGTCTCGGCGCGCGGGCACGCGGTTCAATGCTCGTGGCATAGATGATGATGGAAACGTGGCGAACTTTGTTGAAACTGAAACTATCCTTTGGATACCTCCTGGGATCGCCTTTTCGTATGTGCAGGTCCGTGGCTCTGTCCCTATATTTTGGGAGCAAGCAACGGGATTTCTGCCAGGACAACAAAAAATCGATATAACGCGATCTGTCGAAGCCACTCAGCATGCTTTTGATAAGCATATTGAGGCACTTGAGCTAGAATATGGCGCTGTACACGTCGTTAACCTCTTAAGTGAGCTGAGGTCGGGTGAAGTGGAGATTTCTACAAGATTTCGTGAACATATAAGAAGGAACCTCTTGAATCAAAGCAGCTCGGACAAGCCATCATCAGACCATGCATTATTACGGGCGACAGAGTTTGATTTCCATGCTGAAGCTCGCGGCCCCTTAGGGTATGGGGCAGGCAGTGAAATTAAACATGAGCTTTTGCACTCTCTCAACGGCTTTGCATACTTTCTATCAGAAGGGGCATCCTCAAGCAATCAAAAAGTTTCTGTTATCCTGCAACAAGAGGGTATTTTCCGTACCAATTGCCTGGATTGTCTCGACCGAACCAATCTTGTCCAGACAATTATAAGCTCAATGGCTCTTGAAATGTTCTTGCTACAGGAAAACGGAGTGCGAAGCTCGGATATTCATCTGCGGCATTCAACTCTTTGGGCCGACAATGGCGACGCCTTATCCAAGATCTATGCCGGTACCGGTGCTCTCAGAAGCTCATATACACGACACGGCAAAATGTCCCTTGCAGGCGCATTGGCGGACGCTCGCAAAACTGCAGCCAGGCTGTACATTAACAACTTCTCAGACAAAGCTCGCCAGAGGACAATTGATCTCTTACTAGGTCGCTTGCCAGACCAGGCCCCAGTGCATCTTTATGATCCAATTAACGATCTGGTCTCCAGTGAACTCACCCGGAGAGCCATAGAATACACCTCCAAGAAAACGACCAATATCTGGGTTGGGACATTCAATGTAAATGGCCGTGTTCAGGGTTCCGATGTTGACCTGAATCCCTGGCTGTTCCCAGATGCTAATGAGCAACACGCGGATCCAACTGTTTTCGCTGTCGGATTTCAGGAGATTGTTGCATTAAACCCCCAACAGATCATGTCAACAGACCCTACAACCCGAAAATCATGGGAGATGGCGGTATTAGATTGTTTGAATCTACGTTCGGCTTCAAGAGGTGCCCCTAACTATGTCCTCTTGCGGTCAGGTCAACTTGTTGGAGCAGCTTTGATGATCTATGTGCGTGAAGATGCGCTAAAAGACATTAAGAATGTTGAAGGAAGTGTAAAAAAGGTAGGTGTTAGCCAGTATACCAACTTTCTGTTCTCTAACTCTCACAGACTGGACTCTCTGGAATTGCAGGTAACAAAGGAGGCTGTGCTATCCGGTTCGAATACTCAAACACCAGGCTATGCTTTGTAACAGCCCATTTGGCAGCGGGTTTTGCAAATTATGATGAGAGAAATAATGACTATGACACCATCTATCGAGGCCTCCGCTTTCAGAGGAACCGGTCCATTGAAGATCATGATGCTATAATATGGATGGGGGATTTCAATTATCGCATTGGCCTTGCTAACCAGACTGTTAGGGACCTCGTGCAACAGGTCAACTACCAGAAGCTGTACGCCAATGACCAGGTTAGCGCGGCTCTTTCTCCCATGCGTAACATATTACTGACTATGGTCCTATAGCTTAACCTCCAAATGCTCGCAGGTAGGGCATTTCAATTCTACAATGAGGGTCTGGTCGAATTTCCCCCTACGTACAAATACGATGTTGGTAAGGACACATATGACACATCGTGAGTTGACCATCTGTTCGTTTCTTTCTGTATGAAGCCCATCTGATCCTCCTGTGAAGTGAAAAGGCCCGCATTCCTGCATGGTGTGATAGAGTCTTGTGGAAAGGGCCAGACCTTCGACAGCTCAATTACAATGTTGCAAACCTACGACTTTCAGACCACCGGCCAGTGTGGGCTAGCTTTAAATGTGCCATTAGCGTCGTTGACGAAGCTCGAAAAGAAAAACTCCGACAGAGCTTGTATGCTCAACAACAGGCTGCTCCCTATGTTCTCGAGGCACCAACGCAGCCAGTGCGTATAGGCAATGGGAGCGGGGATCTCATCCCTCTTGAACCACTCGCCACAGGCCTTCCTCCTCCCAGCTCGGAGCAGCGTAAATGGTGGCTCGACAACGGTACGTTTTCTAGTCTGTAGGGGTGATACTGCAGGCTTACCCTCTTCCATACAAGGATTCGATTTATGGAGCAATAGTTATTTCTCTCGTTTAACAATTGTTGCTTAGGTGCTCCAGTAAGATCATCTCTACGTCCTCCCACCACTGATTACACGCTTGATGTGCACCACCACACTTCAAACCCTTTTTCCACCGGAGAGAGCCCCAACTGGGTGCCCCTGGCAATGACTCAGGCAAAGACCGCCCCACTCACCTCAAGAAAACCGCCCGTTCCCCCGAGGAGTCTGAAAAGTCCTATATCCTCCGAAAGCCTACAATTCAACGTTGTGTCACAAATAGAAAAGGCTGAGGGACAAAACCCCGCTCCGCCGGTTCCTCCCAAACCCAGCTCACTTAGTCCGAATCAGGGCCCAGTGGCAAGCCGCACATATCCAGCTTCACCGCGTCTAGGCTCATCCCCGTACAGCGGCTCTCCGGGAACGTTAACAAGAAGCCCGATAGGCCCGTCTGCACCCAGTTCGTCACCAGTGGGGCTGGGTAGTGATGGTCGACGTGGTTTTCCTTTGTCTACTAATGACGATAGACAGTCAGCCAGACCTTCGGCAGCTCAAGGCCTGCTTGACGATAATTTCGGTGGGGAGATTAGCTGGAAACCCCTTGTTCCTCAATAAGCGACCACCCTGGACAGATAAAGATCTTTCTTGGTAGCAATATTAATGTTAAAAAAGTCGACATCGATAGAAGATGCTAGTGAGGTTAGGCTTAGACGTGCTTGGCATTATATAGGTAGAACGATTATGAGAAACGTATATATATACATCAATGTAGTTTCAAGAAGAAATCGCTTCCAAAGCTCTATGGGTATATCAGCAAGTCATCACACATGTTCAATACATAGTTTGAACCCGCAGAAAATCTTTCCAACTCCGATAAAAAGATAGATTTTTTTTGAACACTCCCTGGTGCAGATTGAAAAAAAAGAGGGCAAACCCAAAACGTCAAAAACATACCGACTTCCCCGAGACATGAGAAACCAATCCCGTGAACACGAGAGGAAAAGCCATGTCCCTCTAAAGCAGAACGCACAGGATAAACTCACAGTCCGTTGCCCATCACCGATCATCGAGCAGGTTTCGGTTCCGGCGGGAAGACTATAGAAAGTCACAATACCCACCACTAAAAGGTGCTACGGCCAGACACCGAGAAGTAAGTTTCTCTCAGTCAAAGGCTACAACCTTTTGACGAAAAGCTCGACCCAAGGGGTCAAGGGATGGCGGAATATGAGATTCCGAGCACTGTTAAACAACACGGCTCAGTGCGGCGTGATGAACTGCTTTAGGCTTTTTTCCCACTTTTAAAGCCTTGTTTCCGAATCGGTTTGGGCCTCCCACAACCCACATGGCAAATGGGCTAGGGTCGCCTTTCCGTCGCGGTTTTTTGGGCGGTGCTAGCAAATGTTAGCGCCTTTGACAGGACTACCTTTATTGATACAAAATCCTACTCACCTTGCTTCTTTGGCGGCTCCGCAGGGGGTGCTGCCGCGTCGTCGGCAGGTGCTTGGGCAGCATCCGCAGCCGCAGCGGCCTCCTCCTTTGGTTTCTCCGGGATTGGCCACATGTGCATAGTAATGTTCCAGTCGGGCTCAAGGACAGTTTCCCAAACTTGAGGAAGTATGATATCCCCATTAGGGCCAATCAGGTCATAATGCCCTTCGGCAACATGGGGCCCAATGACCTCGATATGGAGAAATGCTTGCTTGATAAGCTCCTCCATCCCCTATTCAAAAGTTAGAAAGAGCCGCAACCTCTGTGAAAGGGGGGTTCTGAACTTACTTTCCATGTGCAGCATAGATCGAACGGAAAACTGAATTTTCTACCAAGGGCGTCCTTGAACTTAATAGGCTTCTTTTTATCCGGAGGCTTATTTGCCGCCACGGCTGCCGCGATCTTTTCCTCTACACCTGCGGTAGCTTTCTCGGTGGCCTCTGCAGCGGCGGCATCTGCTGCCTTTGCTGCGGCTTCGGCAGCTTTCGCCGCGGCTTCTTCCGCCTCCTTCTTCGCCGCAGCAGCCTCTTCAGCGGCTTTTTTCTCGGCCTCCTCCTTGGCTTTAGCAGCAGCTTCTTCTACGATTTTCTTCTCATGGGCAGCGCGCTCTTTTTTGGCGGTAGCAGCGGCAGCTTCCGCTTTTTGAGCAGCTTCGCGGGTGGCCTCCCGGGCTTCACGGGCCTCACGTTCGGTTCTTTCCTCCAGAATCAATTTCTCAAGCCTTGCAATTGCTTCGTCTTTTGCAGGGTCTGTCGGTGGAGGCGCGGGTGGAGGCGCAGGTGCAGGATCTGGGGGGGAAGAGGCCGGAGCTGCAGCAGACTCAACCTGGCTTGGAGGAGACGGTGGGCGTGCATAAGGATTGAAATAAGGCGACATCATTCCAGAAACCATTGCGTAGGGCTCCCGGAACGAGTAGTACCCTGCCGAGCCGTAAGGCACAAGTTCGTGGGGGTTCATTTGTGGGGGAGGTCCGCCATATGGCAAGGCACCATGAGAAGGCCCCGGTGGTGGTGGCGAAAAGGGATGTTGTGGGGGATTGTGTGCCTCGGCTCTATGGGCGCCCCCAGGAATTGGATGTCCATGATGATCGTGCATATAGTGCTGAGGATGAGGAGGCTGTTGGAGCTGGGCGGGGTGGTTGTACCCGTAAAGAGGGTGGCCGTAAGCGTTTGGCGGGCCGACCTGGCTGTGAGGGGTTACTCTAACCAATTGGTCTGACGGGGTATGTTGGCTAGTGGGAGGAGCAAACGAAGCATGCGCGACTGCACCGTTAGGGTAAACGTAAGAGGGTCCCGGTGATGGGCTATGGGCGTATCCCGGATTTTGGGCGACTGGCGGCCAATAGCGCTCCTGAGATCGGTGGCGATAAACGTCCCCATATTCCTCTGCAGAGTCCATGCTCTCAGGTGATTCGGGCGAAGGGTTACGGCGAGAGCGGCGGGAAGACTCGATCTGGCGCCGTCCTCCCGAGTGATGGCGGCTCGATCGACGGCGGCTTGTAGATGCGGATGGGGGGTGAACGGGATTACGAGTCCGAGCACGATACGATATTCGATTTCGAGAGGCTGAGTCAGACGGCTTCAGTTCATCGGGGTAAGGCAGATTTGTCCATTCGTCGTAGAGGTCATAATGACCATGGCCTTCGGATCCAGAAGGCGGAGAAACCTGCACTCCAGAGGAGTCCTCCTCGTCCGAGTAAGAGGAATCGTCCGAGTTCGGATCAATTGTGATGTTGAACCTACAGAGGCGTGAGTATCACGGGATGCTGACGAGGTACTTGTTGACGCACGTCATTGATATTACCTAGGTATCCCAGTTGTCAAACTGTGCGTCTGTTGGGAGGAGCTCTCTGATTTGTTTTTTTACCGGGCGTTGTTGAATCGAGATTCCGCTTGTTCTGGATAGTATGAACGACGCGTCAAAGTGGCATGTATGATCAAGGCAAGTATACGCTTTTGTAGTTTCAAGGCGTCTCTCTCGTCTTCGACGTTGGAGTCATAGTCAAGATAGTGAAAGCTTCACGAATATGGCTTCAAAACACACACACCCACCAGGTCGGAAACAAGGATCCACGGTAAATCTGGGCGCGAAAGACGATTGCAATAGAGCGGCGGAAATGTCAGAGGTAAACTTGTAAATAAGAATAAAGTGTCTTGTTAATCACGAGTAAGTTTGGGATCATAAAAAAATATATGAGGGGAAGCGAAGCAAGGATGGAGGTCACGTAAGGAGGGGAGACCGTCTAAAAGTTGACGGCCTGATGATTCACTCTTGGGCCTAGGATCAGGGTTTGGGCACGGTTTTACCAGTCGGAAAAAGCCCTATCGGCGACGACGATGGAGCCGTCGGGTTAGGCTGAGTTGGCCACCACTTGTTATTTTTTATGGTCTGTTGATGTGCAGCCAAAGAGCAGGGTCGAGAATGCAGAAGAGTACCTAAACCTGCTGCCCAAATGCCCAATCACCATCAATAACAACCCAGAAACATTCTTTTGGAATTACCATGACCACACACTAAACCCCATTGATATCATCCAAATGTCATTTAATGCTTTAGGAATCCGACTATGGCTGAGCCCTTCAAGTAAGGCATTAAAGATACATTCAGGACGATTCTGACAACCAGAAATTTCATCCTTTTCATGAACCCAACAGGTTCCAGAAGCCGCGCGATTTTAATTAGGTTCATATCCTCTGATCCCAGTTGCCTTTGTGATGATTTCCAGAAAACATCCATGCATCAGGTTTGTTCATGTTTATAACGTATCCCTCGCAGATCATACCCATCAAGGTTGAACTTGAAGCATGGTTGGTCACGTGAATAGGGGCGCACCGGATTATCGATTTGTCCCCGGTCCCTGAGCGGTGTGTAATCTCGATAGCTCCGATAAGATAGGTACTTGTAACGATCAACTTGCTAAGGGTGCGGTAAAGGAGATATCTGTAATATCGATACCAAATAGGCAATAAAGACTAAATGGGAGACGCTGTTTCAATTCAATTGCTTTTCGACTAACTGACTTGCTAAGGGTCAAGATGCTTGGCTAATGCAGAAGCTATTCTTTCCGCCTGCTTATTAATACTACCATGTTCCTCTGCTTTCTTCGCAGGACTTATTCTATGGATTGCTTCCTAAGGAATCTTGATAATGTGTGATAATGTGTACTGTGTACAACCATTAGCTAGGAAGATTTCATCCGCATCAAGATCTCTGCTAATACGTAGACGGTTCAAAAGCTCGCACATGCTTCATCAATTAGTCCAGCATGTGTGCTGTATCCCAAGCACAGATGCCAGGATACGTCATGTTGCTCGCAAAGATGATTCCGACGCCGAAATTCAAGAGGCAACGTTCGCAATCATCCAAAGCAAATCACAGCTAGGGAGTAGCTGAGAGTATCTTCCAAAGGACCTTTCGGCTCAACACTCACGCTATGTGGATTTAATTATCAAGGGAGTCCCGTGCATTGCCCTCGTCTCGCGTGGTCCAGATCCAGTTACCCTGGTGCCCATAGAAAACATTTCGCTACAACGTGGCCTCTCCAATTCCCTGACAACTACCATTCAATTCCAACGCCCTTTACAAACACATGTATCCAACAATACACTGAGCATATACATATACATATATATATATGTCCGTGAACAAAGTCACTACTTAATTCCAACAACATTTACCCCAAAAACCAGCTTTCCAGAACGACAATGGTACCTAACTCCCCATTCAAGTTCCTGCGTCTCGCTCAGCAATGGCTGGATGCTCACCTTTCGGCTTAGACTCAAACACCGCAGCAGAGGAGGGCGAATGAAAAGTTTGCGAAGCATGAAGCTGCAAAGCGTGGAAAATCAAAATCCACCACGGCCAAGCACAATGGTCCAAAGCCCCCCCTGTCAACGGGCTGGGTTGGTAGGTTTTTAAGTCAATATCAAGAAATTGAGGAGTCTCACGTCTGACTAAATGAATAGCTCTTCTTGCCTTTGTTGTCTGCGGAGGCCTTATTTTTGAACTATTAAGGGTTGTCCCAGAGCTCTGGTCTACGGTAGCCTCCGTCTTCAACCGACTGCTGTCATAGTGCGATCCGCGTGTTGCCTTTTGATCAACCGTGTCCACTTTAGCACCCCTACTATATCACTAGCAACGACTATCTTGGTACTCAGTCTAAATGCCAAGATGTTTTTTTTTCCCTTTCTTTCTTTTGCCCGGTACGCTCAGGCTGGCCGGTTATCTTGAAGACATTCATTGGGAAGAAAAGGTTACCCGTTGAACGGGAGGGCAGGAGTATATTGTCATGTTCCAAGTACCAACTAATCAAATGAACCCGCTTTCTGAATTAATCTTCCAGCAACTTGTCCCTTTTTCTTGACTTCTTCTGGCCCAAAGATGAACTCCGACCATGTTCTTCTAGTGAACCATCTCTCTCGTTCGGGAAATCGGGTCTTTGAGTCTTATGGCTAGACTTTTTTGCCCTTTTCTTCCTTTTAATCAATGTCCCATCGGATGGGGTTCCCTCAAGGTGTACCCGCTCAGATGCTCTTTGCATCTTCAACCTGACTCTCTCAACTTCCTTCATAGCTGTCGCCATCTCTACATCATCTTCAACCTTATCAGACTTAGTATTTCCGATGCGAAAGGTTTGGTCGTCGCCATCCAAGGTAAAGCCGCCGAGGCCACTTGAATCAACCTGCAGTAGAGTCTTCTTTGCCTTGACAGGCTCGTCAGTCAAACTCGATGTTTCTTCGAAACCGATCACCTCATCGGGAATAACCTCATATTTCTTGGGCTGTGTGGCTAGTTTAATGTCATTATTGGAGGGTGGCGTGAAGGATGTCTGGTTGCCCTCGAGGCTTCCTATTTTTAGATCAACGATAGGTATCGAATCGACATCTAGGCCCTCGCCATGAATGGTAGCGGTGCGCGCGCGCTCACATGATACTGTCGCAGCGTTGATATAGAATGGATCATCTTTATTGCGTAGCTTCCATTCCATTTTCTGCGTCAATGATGCTGCTGCTGAGTCGGCCGTGGCGTCGAGCATTTGATATGCAAAAGTCGAGGGCGTGCCAAATGTGCCAATCTCGCTTTGGTGCTTATTCGGTGAGTGAGTTTCCCGGGTATAGTAGAACTCGTCGAGTGGCGCCAATAATAAACCATCTTGACTGTCTTCAAACAAGTTGCGAACGTTGCTGTTGAACGGGATATTCAAGGAAAGATTGTCGGGTATAGGGACCTTCTTCTGTGCATTTGGTGCTACTGGGTTTAGCTCTAGCCCATAAAACAGGCCTGGGATGACTGAAGACAATAGGTAGGGCACTCGAGGCTGCTGCTGTGTCCCTGTTTGTGTCACATCTGTAGCCAGCCGCATAATCTCCAAAAACTCAATGGCCCTTTCCTGCACATCCAGGTCAGGATGGGCCGCCAAGAGCTCGAGAAAGTCAATTATTCGTGCTAGGTAAAGCGAAATTTCACTTTTTTGCGCCACGCTCCAGGTGTCCCCATAGTCACGAACGATGCGTGTTAGAACTTTTGGAACAGCGTGAATGAAAAGAGAAAGAGCCCTTGCAGTTAAGGATGCATTGGATACATCGATTAACGACTGCAGTGTTTGGCCTGGGGATGAAAGATACTCGGCGTATTCACCAACAACCCAGGAGAGAGGACCCAGTATACCGCTGTCTGGACCAGAGACGGAGGCGAACAGCGATTGCCTGTTGTCAATGAGCAATAAGCATTCGGCAGCTCTTGTTGCTTCCATTCGAACGTTTTTAACGCGAACAGCAACATTTCGAATTTCCAGCCCAATTCGGCTGGCAGCGTTCTCCCTTCCATCATTCTCAATACCCTGGTACCCAGTACGATTTTCGAGGCCAGCAGGAAGATGTTTCACCAGTCGTATCAAAATAATGACATACCATTCAAAGTCATCCAGCCTAGAATAGTTGTCGTAAGAACAAATGTCCAAAATTCGATGTAAAACCTCTACACGGTACTCATCGGAGGCTAGAATTGAGGGTTTTTCCTTTCGGACTTGCTGTCGTTCCACATAGCCTCCCGACGATATGACATCTTCAACGTCCGCGATGCCCCCTTCTTTTGTCCCTGCATGCTCGTGGTTCTCAAGCTGGGCAATCAGTCGATCAACAACCAACTGTAGAGTATCTCCCGTGACCATTCGTGCCGCAAGTTCAAGCGCTTGGAGTCGGATTGAAATGTCTGCATCCTCTAGACAGTTCATTATGACGTCCTGATGCATCGAAACGAGATGAGGGTAAAACACGACGATCCTACTGAATGCAAGGAGCGCCACGTACTTGACTATATGCGGCTATTAATATTATATATTCGGTTGGCCAATATGGGGCGAGGGGACTCACGGTTGGGGTCGAAATCTGTCACTACCATGCCGCGCAGCTTTCCAACACAGATGTCTGCAATCTCATGCGTCTCCTCAAGTGCCCCTTCTCCATCCAGGATACCACCTTGAATTATGCCATTGATGCATTCGTAGAGCAGCGACATGGCGGTAGTTGTCTGGATAATATTGATGAGTGGTCGAATAAGTTTGCGGACCAATCGAGGTTCAAGGGGGGTCAATGTTGCAAACTGGGAAAAAAGGAATTAGCGCAACGCAGAAAAGGACGGGACATAGTATAATGTACATACAAGTTTTATAATCTTGATCGCCATCCAATTATTCCCACCGTCCACTAGGAGCTCAAAAAGCCTGGGCGCGAGTGGAAGAAAATCATGGGGCCTCCGCCACCCCAACTCGCATACGACATTAAGCACAGCCGTAGTTACGCTGCTGTCCTCATCATCATCCATCAAGCGGTCCTTCAGCTTGGGCCATGCCAATCTTAGCGCTTCGGGATAAACTAACGCAAGCCTGTATAGGCAGACTACCGCTTTCTTTCTGATAGAGGGATTGGAGTGAGATATTCTGGATAGAACGTCCGGAAGCAGGGACATGGCCAGAGACTGCGTTATGATGTTTGGAAGCGTTATAAGAGGAAGAGAGATGAGATGTACATTCGGGCAAATCAGATCCTGTACATACCACTTGTCAGCATTTGTCTTCATTTCATTGGGAGTAGGCTGCTGACTTTTTTGAGTAGATTTGTAGCAAGCATAAGAACTTCGGTTTCCGGTCTAAAGCTTTGCAACGCGGCAAGGTATCCAGCTCTCTTCTGGAGAAATTTGGACGACGACATGACCTCTAGCACATGGAATGAGGCCCATGACATATCATACCCGAACATCTCGAGATAGATGAGTTTCAAAAGTGCCGTGGCCTTTTTATCTGGAGTATATTAGTCCAAAGATTCCCAGGTTGCCCGAGAGGTTGTGAGCTAACGCACCCATGTCTTGGGATCGAATTTCGGTCCTACATTCTCGAAGGCTGCTTTGGATATAGTCCTCCTCGGCACCTTTATGGTTGCGTAGGCCCTTGATAAGGTCGTACAGCGATTTTTCAAACCTATCCAACGTCAAGATTTTATGCGACGTGATGCGGGCACACATATAAGTACTAACATCTTGGCTCTCAGAGACTCTGATCACGTAAAAAGATCCCCTCTTGGCACAAACCAGTTCTGTTTCAGTTTTCAGGATTAGACAGCATATAATGAAGGGTTTCAGAGTATGCCCAGCACTTACCTTTTGGATACCGAAGTAAGCCACTTATTCGCGACCTTACGCCTCTGGCTGGGGTTCGGAGGTTTTGCGGAGCAGCAAAGAAGCGTGGTGGATTACGTCAGGCGGAGTGCGATAACGAACTAACTACATAGCTAACTAACTAAATGATAAGGAAGGAGAAAGTCACGGGAACTAAAGACAAGCCCCTAGTCATCAAATTGGCACTTGCTTCTCGGAGACGACTTTCGCCAGTACATTTCTCGATTTACCCGATATTCTCTCGGATAATCGTACTCTAATACTGCCATACTACTGTGGATCTCATTGCCTATCCTTCAATGGCTGCTAGTCTCATCCGCGGATCTAATCTCAAGACCGCTTTTCATCGCTCACAGCAAGCGCCAGTCTTATTAGGTCAACAATCCTCTGGGCGATCACTTTCGCACCTATCCATTCTAAGCCGGGAAGGCTCCGATGATTTTGATGCCTTGGAGAAGCTGTTCTTTTCATGCCTTCAATCTACCGACGACAAGTCTGCCCTACTATGCCTCGAACGCCTCACACGGCGCTTCGGTTTTTCCAATGAGAGAGTCATGGCGTTGCGCGGTCTATACGATGAGGCAACTGCGCAGAGCGCAGCTAACTTAGAGCTGTCCCTCAAGGGATACGATGACATACTTTCTCAAGATCCTGTCAACCTAGTTCGTCGGCACTTCTCCACTAGAAGCCACCGATAGCTGACTGACCAACTTGTCTAGCCAATTTTAAAGCGCCGTATCGCGCTTCTCCGGTCGTTATCCAAAACCTCGGATGCCATATCTAGCCTATTACAGGTCCTCAACGCGACACCCACAGATGTCGAAGCCTGGTGCGAGCTAGCAGAATTATACCAATTGCAGGGGATGAGCCCACAGGCGGTATTCAGCCTTGAAGAAGCACTATTAATTGTACCCCATGCTTGGAATGTGCGTATCGCCTCAGAAGCTGTCTTTGTTTTGGATGCTTTCTGACCTCTGGTGTGTAGGTTCACGCTCGTCTGGGCGAGATTCTATACATTTACGCCCGCTCATTGGACGGTGAGGCCATGTTCAAGCAATTACAGCTGTCAATCCGCCATTTCTGTAGAAGCGTTGAGCTCTGCGATGACTATTTACGGGGTTTCTATGGCTTGGCCTTGGTACGAATGCTTTGGTTACTCTGATTAAGAGTTGCGCTAACTAACCTGAAAATAAGGCTACCTCGCCTTCTCTGGTCATTGAGACCTCGGAGTTGGCCGCCGGTAAGGAGACTTTACTCAGTCTACATGCTTTGGCAAGGAGAAAGCTAGAGCAGACCCTTTCGGTGGAGAAGTCTAGGCAGGCACACCTTCGCCAATATGACGAAAATGAGCTGTCCATGGTGGAGAATCTTTTGAGCGGGTTATGAAACACGGGCTATAAGTTTGGATCTTGGAGACGCAGGCTATAATTTATTAGTGAGCAGTATGCTATGATTTATCTACGTGATGATTGTAATCATCATCGATCTGTCCAAACCCCAAACTAAATAAATGGTCGGATTACTGCCGATCCCACGCCCCCGCAATTTTAGCCGACCGACCAATCGGACGTAACCTTTAAATGTTCATCAAAAAATGCTGGACATTTGAGGTCTATCTTGGGTCCTGAATCGCGCAACAGCTTTCGCCAGCCTCATCTTAATGTTGTTGGAAAAGAGGGGGGAAACATTGAGATACTCGTCTTTGCAACGAAATGGGCATCCTGCGGCTTAGACACCACTTACTCCCCTTCTCCCAAGCTGTAGCAGTTCGGAAAGAACGTGCTGCAGACGAGAATGGCTTGCCATGCATACACTCGGTTGTAATCGACGGGCCAAGTCTGGT
The DNA here is from genome assembly GCA_027569055.1 of Aspergillus baeticus. Taxonomy (NCBI): domain Eukaryota; kingdom Fungi; phylum Ascomycota; class Eurotiomycetes; order Eurotiales; family Aspergillaceae; genus Aspergillus; species Aspergillus baeticus. The sequence goes on from JAPDEI010000027.1 coordinate 104,238, forward strand.
CTATAATGTCTACTCGCGGCTCTTATCATGGTTTTCGGCCTCCAATCCCTGTACTATGGATGCTTTGCCGACCTGTGAGGAAGTAAGTCGTGGGGTTATGATATATTTGCTGTATTTGACCATCGTCGGCGTTGAGATGTACACTCGCACAAGACCATCACAAGCTTGTGGAACGAACCTAGCTAACGGACAGCAGTCAAGCCATCTATTTTGATGGCGCCTTACCCGCACGCAAGCACGAGACCCGCCTCGCTCGACTTGAAAGCCAGAGACGAAAACTAGAGCTCTTTTGCACGTCAACCAAACAGGGCTTCCAGAAGCGTCAATCACTCAGCTCCCACCGAACCATTGGGCCGGAAACTGTTTTATGCACCCGACCATTGCCTGCTAGATATAGCAACGTTCCTGTCAATCCATTCATTGTTGCAACGGTGTTCGAGGACCTAAAGTGCCGTTGGAATAACCAAGCTATCGCCAGTACTGCTATTGGGAATTCCCTGCCGTTGCCGTCGCTCAGTCCTGAAGCGTTCCCCTGGGCTGGCATTACGACCATGGTTCCAGGAGAAGCTGATGCTTACTGTGCATATACGGCGGCCCTCACAGGTAGCAGCGTACTAACAAATGACTCAGATCTGATCCTACACGACCTCGGAGAGTCTGGCTCGGTCATTTTTCTGGATTCAGTTGAACTGAATGGGTGGGACTCAGTGGACCCGCTACAAGCTGAACTCAGGGCCGGAGCACTGTATCCGTCCGTAGTTGCACGGCGGTTGGGAATATTCAGCCTCCTACCACTGGCATACGAGTTAAAGACCCGACCGCAGTGTGGATTGAGAGAGCTGTTGCAGATGACTCAATACGATACTGAAGGGGCAGATTATCAAGACTTCGCTGAAGAGTATACGAATGGACATTGCTATGTGCAAAGGCAAGATGACACACCACCCCTCAATGTCCTTGACGCCAGGGTCTCCGAACTCTATTGGCAGTTTGTGATGTGGAGTGAATATATGAATTGGGAGAATCCCCGGGTTTATCTTCCGGTCCTCAAAGAAGATCATACCAAGAGATGCGCATGGGTCAAGGGCCGCTCGTATCGATCTGTTGGCTATTCCATCCTCAATCTTTCCCGCCCTCTCAATGAAAGGCATTGTTATACCACCGAGTTTGTTCGACGTGGTCAGCGAATCGCTGAGGACAGGATAGTACTTAGAGACCACAATTACGTTTTGACAGAGATAGAGTCTCTTCACTCCCGCGTGGAATCTTTGCTGGCCAACTTCAGTCGAGTTGATGGCTTCTCAGGCTTTTGGATAGTATTCGCATTGCTCGAGTCGTATGGTTCAGATGTCGAGTTTAGTCGGCGTGATATTCGAAAATTAGACCAATTCATTCAAGTTGGCTATATGGGTAAGCAGCTCGATTGGGCAGGCATTCATCTGACAGCGCAAATGCAGGCCATCCTGTATTCTCTACGGATCCTGAAGCAACTTCTGCAACTCTCAAAAGCCAACGATGACCTGTCATTGAAGCTGGGGGCAGCCCTAGGGCAGCTCCCGTCGCTGTACCTCTCAGTGGACACCCCGCATCAAGGGCAATGCGCAGAAGGTGGTTTAGGCATGAGTTTATCAAAGGTATTGTTGGCTGCAGGCAAGGGTCAAGAGAGCCCTCCCACGCGAGCATCACGGCCTTCTTCAATAGTTACGCCCTTCACCCAGGAGGAAAACGCTTGTAGCCATCCTATCCCTCCACAGGGTACATCTTTGAACATGTACGAGATACTCGATGAGCAATGAAAAAAAGGGACGTGGGAAACAGAATCCAACTAGCATGCAGATTTTACAACTATCAAAATTAGTCAAACCACACATGAAGTAGTAGTATTATATTTTTTCTAGCGCGGAGACCTTATAAATCCAACAACACCTCGGCAATAACCAACCAGGCTCGCCAGGCGCTGCACCTCTATTCGTTGCACACGACTCCAGGTATCAAGAGATTCCCGTAATTTGCTGGCTGCATCCGTATCTGCTGTTGACCACTCCGCAACAACATCGGAGTGGATTCTTAAGAACACTGCCATCCAAGCATTGACAAGCTCGAAATCCCTTCCTGATGAGAGGCGAGTGGACAACGCCAGAACAAAGGCCGACATCTCAGATTGATCCCCTTGAACTTTCGGGTCCAAAGATCTAACCTCAAGTTCTAATTTTGATGGGTTCAGGAATTTGATCTCGTCGAAAAACGCATCAAGATTGCCAGACAGGCAGCCTGCCTTTAGGAGTGCTGTGAAATGAGACCCTGCGCTGTAATTTTTGGAGAACTCTACCTTGGCAACGCGCGATAACTCGGTGGCTGCTTTATCGGATGGCACTGATTGCATATTTTCGCCGTGAGAGGAAGGTGTTGGTAGGAAGAACGGGGCCTTTTCAGGCGCTTTTGGAGGCTCCTTAGGCATGTTTCGTTCCTAAATTACACTTAGAATTGATTGTTTCAAGGACAATGATGTCAGGGTAAATGGTACCTTGATTAGGTCCATGTGGACTAGGGTCTGCCACTTATTCTTGGGGACAAGACTAAGCGTCAGCATGCCTTCGCTGAGCTGCTGGGTTTGTAAGACAGGGCCGTCACTCTCATTCCGCTCATGATGCTGCGTAAAGGCAGCATCAAGAACTCCCGCACCCCCCTCGCCCGAAGAGCTGGGAAGGTTCGAATCTTGAATGTTGTCTATATCCAGGTTCCTCGTCGACACCGGAATGAACAGGCTCCTATTCGACCAGAGGCCGATGCCCAGGCCATCTGCATGAGCTGTAGCAAGAAAATCCCCAGTTGGGGACATGGAAAGAGAAGTGCACGTGCTGGACACTCGAAAAAGGTCGATGAGATGTCCAGTTGGCAAGTCCCAGACTCGAATAACAGAGTCCATCGAAGCTGCAATTATCCACCTACCGTCGTTGGAAAAGGTGAAGTCATTAATTTGCCCTGCGCAACCCCAAAGTTCGCGTATAATTTTCTTTGTTTCCATATCAACGACCCGTATAGAGAGGTCATCGCAACTAAAAGCGACAAGTTCGCTAATAGTATTGTACCGAAGTGCCGTAATTGCTGTCATTGGATGCCAGTCGAGCTCATCGGAGAGCGAACCTGACTGGAAATCCCAAAACTATAGCAACGCCATGAAACAATCAGCATGAGACCGCGCAATAAGACAAATAGATAATCATCGCACCTTGACTTTACCATCCAGGCCACAGCTCACAGCCGTCCGATTCAACGCATCAAGTGCCAATCCAGTGACCGCTTTTGTATGTTTATAATTCCGCCGAAGAGCTTCACTATTACTGCTCGCTTTGATTCTCGTGTTTTGTGACGGTAAGCTCTGCCGGTGTTGGCCAGACTGCATGTTGAAAACGCCAATACTACCTCCTGCAGATCCGACCAAGGCAAAAGTACCACATTGAGAGATGGCAACACTCTATGCACCATGTCAGAAGCAAAAAAAAAAAAAAAAAAAAAAGGACGAGTGGCCCAAGTCTAGTAGGGTTTAGGATCACGCTCACCTTGACATCCGTGCCATCAGAGGTTTCAAAAACCCAACGCCCAGCCTTCTTTTTCCCCCAAAACCAGGTCCTGGCATACTTATCTCCCCTGTGTCCAGTCACTATACTCTCCCATCCCGTCTTGTTGGACGTGCTCGTATCAGTTGCTCTGGGATTCGACCATACCGGCCCTGGAGTCGTGTTGCTCATTCCACCGTCCCGATTCAAAGAGCACGCGATACACGTAACTTCTGGTGTCCTAAAACTATCCCGGCTAGCCGAAGAATTGCCCACCATGGCCAGGCGCGGACCACCCCTCTTTTTCGACTTGTGCTCCACAGAGCCTTGGGAAATCTCGGTACTTTGGCTATCCTTTCGTAGACTGAATCCCCAGAGGCTACAGTCTTTGCTCGCACTCAAAAGCCATTTAGCTGTAGATTCCGAGCCGTCAGAGGCAGACGGTAGGAACGAAACGGCTGTTATCGTGTCCGAATGGCCTCGTCTAGCATGAAGAGGTCTTGGAATCGGCGAAAAGGGGGTCTCGTTGAGTATCCAGGTCCGGAGCGAGTTGTCTTTGCCACTAGAGACAATCACCGGTTGGCCGTCCAGGAACTCTATATGGTTGATGCCGGATCCAGAATCGTCTCCTTGAACCTTATGAGCCCCGCGCAATATCCCCACCGTTCGGCCGCCGCGGTTCAGATCCCAAAGTGTAATATCACCACTCTCTACACTCGCAGTGGCCATCGCGCCGGACTCTCGACCATCTTCCCCAGCACCAAGGCTATCGCTCCGAAAGGCTATGGAAGTTATAGTTTGCGTTTGCGTAAAGGAAAGGATTGATTGACTGGTCTGAACGTTTTGGATGGAGACTGCCCCGTTCTTATAGGCAATGGCAATAACTGAGAGCACCGGACTCGGTTGAAGCACGGTCACAGGGCCGGCATTGGGGAATGCCGGGAAAATGGTATGAATGAGTCGACCTGTTTTCACGTTCCAGATTTCCACGGCTCCATCAGACTTGCCGACAAAGATCTTGTTCAAATAGGTTGGCATGTTGGAGATCTGGGTGACGTGAGCCTCCTGAGCCTCACCCCTTGGAGGGATGATAGTAGTGTAATATTCGTATGACCCATTTTTCCAAATTTTGATGGACTGTGCACAACAACCTACAACCCAGGAGCCGAATACAAGGAGCCGTTCAATGGGCTCGGGAGATCCAGCTTGCGCGAGAGATGCAACCTTTTTACCGCGTTTGAAGACCCAAATACCGCCGTCCGCTCCAGATCCAGGTACACCCCAGGCTGCAAATGTCCTATCCTGCCACGCAAAGCTAGCTGTTATGTGTTTCGGTGTTTGGGGCCGGCTAATGAAGACTAGTTTGAGCCCTTGCCGTATGTCATAGGTGTGTAGGCAGCGACCGACGGATGTCGTCACTTGGAAAGTCGCTTTGCCCAGCCGAACACATGCGAATGGGACAGATGTTGGCGAAACTAATCCAAGTGTCTAGCAGCAGCGGTCAGAAACGGAAAGTGGGCGAGGTCTGTGATCAAACACTTACACGAAACGGAGAGAAAATCCTTGACCCGCTACCATGTAGTTCTGGTTGAGGGGCATTCTCAGTCACAGTCTTTTGTCGTTTCGCGAAGGGTAGCGAGAACGCATCGCTACCAGCATCAAATGACGGCATTTTCTTCTTAAGCATAGGTTATCAACCGACAGATAGGAACTTTTTTCTGGTTGAAAGTTTCATGATAATTTATGTGATGACTAATCTTGAAGTGGAGTAGGTAACTAACTAGTTGTCGACCATTAGTGACCGCTAGTAATTGCTTCAACGCCGAACCTTACCGTTAGTCAGCGCCTGCTCGGTCATTTCCCGACATTTGCTTGTATCGTTTTTATTTCCTATTTTAGTTAGCTAGATTACCCCTATTCTTCCTGTATTTAGTGCAGTATTGTAGCTAGATTTAAGGAATTAGACCTTTATATTCTTGCGGTTGTGGACCAAATATTATGTTAACTGTGCTGAAGCGCCTAGTCTTATATTCTGTGTGGGAGCCGGAAGCTAGAAGTTATCATAGTATTGCACCACATGACTACTGCCGCTGCTAACTAATCCTACTACTAATATACCTCCCCTTAGTAGCAAGGCAGAGGATTATAATACTAGTTTAATTACCTAATTAGGTAAAAAATATAGGATTATAATATAGCTAAATATATTTAATCCTTTTTTATAAATATTTTAAAGCTTTTTATAGTCTTATATTTTTTAAGTTTAATCTTTAACTTAAAATCCTTAAAATCCTTTATATTAAATAGCTTAATAAGTTTATTTATAGGATTTAATTTATTATTAATATAATAAAAAGTAATTCTTTTTATTTTATAAGCCTTATATATAAAAACTTATTTCTTTTTAAGCTAGTAAATAGTAGGATTTAATAAAAATTCTAGCTTTTTTAATAACTTAATAATATTATTATTATTTATATATACTAGGATTATAATTAAATTATTTACCTAGAGGCCTAGTATAATTATAAGTTTTTTTATATATATTTATTTTTTAACTATATAGTTAAATATAATAAGCTTTATAATTATTAAAAATATAGTAATAATTAATTTTTATAGGATAATGTTATGACACTGCCCGCGCCTAACGGAGGGCGGCCATGCCAGGCAGAACCACCGGGCATGAACAGCCAATCAGCCAACCCGTGATAAAGGAACATCTATAACTTGCCCAGGCACTTAGTAATTAAGGACTAAGTACTAAACCTAATCTAGTATAATAATAAAGAATTATAGATATATATACCTTTATAAACTTAATTCCCTATTAAAAGCCCTGTAAACCTATATAATACTTTTATAAGTAATTATAATACTTCTAAGGAAATATTAACTCCTATAAATAACTAAGCCACGCCCTAGAAAAGTAAAGTTATATATAACTACCCTAGAAGTAACCCTAGGAAGTATATATAAAAATATATAGTAAAAGGATTATTATTAAATATATTTTATAATATACCTTAAAAAGTATATAGTAAAGTAGGAGTATAAGGAATATATAAAAATATTTATTACCTATTATATCTAGTTTTACTTTATTCCTTATAATTAATAAAATTATTATTCCTAGAGTTACCTTTACTACTAGGAAAACTATTATAATATATTTTATTAATACTTAATTCTATAGGCTTTTTTATATATAGTAAAAACTAGCCTTTTTATTATTCCCCTTTTACCTAACCTAATTATAACTAGTCTTTATAGGACCTTTGAACGTTCGACTCCTCTTACCGCGCTTTGTCTCCCGAATCAACCTTTGAATGTTTGACTCCTCTTACCGCGCTTCATCTCCTGAATTAACCTTTGAATATTTAACTCCTCTTACCATGCTTTATCTCCTAAATTAACCTTTAAATATTTAACTCCTTTTACCATGCTTTATCTCCTAAATTAACCTTTAAATATTTAACTCCTCTTACCACACTTTATTTCCTAAATTAACCTTTAAATATTTAACTCCTTTTACCACGCTTTATCTCCTAAATTAACCTTTAAATATTTAACTCCTTTTACCACGCTTTATCTCCTAAATTAACCTTTAAATATTTAACTTCTTTTACCATGCTTTATTTCCTAAATTAACCTTTAAGCTATTTTAATAATATACCATGCCCCACGGGATATCTTATTTATCCCTGGCACTAGCTATCCCTAAGTAAACTACCTTACTAGCTAGCCTGCCCCTATCCAGGCCCCTATCTTAACTAAAATAATATATATAATATATAAATCCCTGCCACGCCCTAGCAGACCTACTAAATATATTAGTACTATAATTAGGTGCCTTTAGCTACTTATAGTATAGTTCTAGGAATACTAAATTATATAATTTTTTTATAACCAGGCCTTAGTATACCACACCTCCCTAAAGGGCCTATCTAGAGCTCTAATATATAATAATATTAAATCCTACTAGGTAGAACCCCTATTTAACCTTATCTATTACTATTTTAGACCTACCTACTATTACTATACCTACTAAGACCCTGTAGCTAGCCCTGCTAGACACTAACCACCTTAATATAGCTAAATTTATCTACCTCCTTTATAAATATTACTAAAAGGTTATTTTATTTACTACTAAACACCCTGGGAAAAGGGCTATTATAGGTTATATCCAGGGCCTTGCTAGCTTAGTAAACACCCTACTTACTACTATCCTTTAGGATAACCTTATAACCTAGCATGGCAAAACCCAGCAGCTAGTAATATTAGTAAGCCAGGTATATAAGGATCTAAAGGCCACTATATCTACTATAACTAGCACTATACCAAGCACCCCAAGCTCTATATCCCCTAGGACAAGGGTCTAGTAGTAGGCTAATTAGGCTACAGGGACCCTAGATAACCCTAAATACCCTATAACCTCCTCCCCCCTAGCTATAGTTCCTAACTAGAATAGCTAGTAAGTCTAGATTTACTAGGACTATAAACCCCTATACTAAGCTACTAAGCCTATAGTAATTTATAAAAAGCTATAGGCTATTATAGCTAAACTACAGGAGCTAACAGGGGTAAAAGTTACTATAATAAGCAAGCTAGCTAGCAGGGACCTAGATATCTTTATAGCTAGGTTTATAAACTACAAGCACCTAGTCTACTACTCTAGAAAGTAGCTACTAAAGCTTCCTAGAGGGGCTAAAGCCTAGATTATTAATTCCTAGTATACTATTCTTATTTATATAGTCCTAAAAGCCTGGTTTCCCTAAAACTATATAGATTCTAGCACCACCCTAAAGAAGCTATAAAAAGCTACTACCACATGCAGGCCTGGGGCGTAGATATTATATATAGGGTGGTTAACCCTATACTATAAAAACAAGGCTAAAGGGTCCCTAGTAGTTAGTTTCTACTAGCCTAGGGATACTAACTAGATAATTATAGGCCTAGTAACCCTCTAAAGTAAGCCCTTTTAGGCTAAAATATTCCTTAGGGGTAGCTAGGTTATATAATATTATTACTACTTTTTCTTTAAATATATCTAGTATAACTATACCTCCCTTTTTTACTATTATTACTATACTAACCCCTATAATATAAAGGACTGCCCTATCTAGGACTAGGAATAGCTATTTAGGTATATAAACTACTATAAACCTTATAAAGTATAAGTAAAGGCATGCCTGTAGTACCAGGGCCTTTAATAGGATATTAAATAGGTATAAAAAATAAAGCTAAAGTTCTTCCCCGTGCCTATAGCCCCTAAAATAATAGCTATATATATTAGGAACCTAGCTATTCTAGAGCTAATTAATACTAGGGCTAAAGCACTCCCTAAGGTAACTAAACTAATTAATAGTAACCAGCCACTAGGCACTAATATAGATACTATATATAAAGCTACTAAATATGCCCCTAAATATATAATATATTATAAAAGCCTATTCTTTTTTTTACCCTTACCCTTGCTAGTGCTACCCCTATAGTCTAATAATTCTAGTAATAATAAAATTAAGCTAGCCCCCTATTCCCTTACCCCTAAACCTATATAATCCTTGCCCTTATAACTATAATTCCTTATTAAATAAATTACTAGCTTCTAGTACTTAATTACCTATAACTCCTTTTTTAATATCTTATCCTAGCCTAGTACCTCCTTCCTATATACTAAAGCCCCCTATAAACTAGAATACTAGTCCCTTAGGGAGCAGGATACTTAAAATAGGTTATTAACTACTAAGCTAGATAGTACTACTACCTTTAAGGCTATCTAGGAACTACTATAACACGCCCTAATAACTATAGCTAAATACTAATACTAGCCCTGGGATAATATTAGGCACTAGCTAAGCTAACTAATAGCCCTAAAATACTATACTCTAGTACCTAGAGACCCTAATATAGTTTATATCCCCTTGCCTATACTACTAGTTCTACTAGCTAAAAAGCTATACTACCCCTTCCTACTACTAATACCCCCCTAGTTTAGCCTAAGATATATACTATATACTAGCCTAAGAAAATATCCTAGGAGCTATACTACAGGCTAAGTATAAGGCTATTACTTTAGGAACCCTAGGCGCCTTTATAGGGACAAGAAATACTAAATATTCTAGAGCCTAAACCCCCTAGGATAGTTAGCCCCTAGTAGTGGTAGCTATAAAAGCTATTTTATAACCTTTTTTAAAAGCTATTAAGCTAACTATTCTCTAATATAATATTTATAAGTTACTAGACAGGGTACTAGCCCCCCTGCTTTAGGATATATATATTCTATAGTATATTATACTTGCTATACAAGAACCCTAGGTAAATACCTTTATAAACACCTCCCACCTATTACTAAAAGCCTATAACTACTTTAAGCTCCTATAGCTATCTATAAGGGCCCCTGGGGCCCCCTATATATATATATATATTAGGAAAGGCCTCTAGTAGTAGCTACTATACTTTAATCCTTATATTAGCTTTATAACTATCTCCCCTACCCCTAGTATAAATATATATTTTTATAATATTTATAACCTACCTATAGACCTAGACAACCCAGGAGTTTAGAGCCTCTAAAATACCCTTTATATTATAAATAGTCTTTCCCCAGGGGCTAAATATATTATTATTAATAACTTTAATATATATAACCCCTTATAAAGCGCCCTAAAGTATAGCTATAGTATACTAAATATTATATATACTAATAACCTTTACTAGCTAGTAAAGACTAGGCTACTATCCCTAGCTACCTTATATAGCCTAATTACCTAGCCTATAGTTAGCACCCAAGGCCTCCAGGGCAATTCTAATACTAATACTAATAATAAAAAGGCTACTAATAGTATTAACCCCGGGGGGCCTTTCTCCCTAGGCTTTATAATTAACCTTTACTTTACTAGCTAGGGCCTCTAGGACTAGCTTTAGGATATTTATATTTTAAAGCTTTCTAGTAAATCTAACTACCTCCCTATAAAAGTTATATTTAATATCCCACTTTTACTTACCTAGCCACCCCCCTACTAGAACTAGGTAGCTATAAATACTACCAAGCTTTAGGGAGCTGTCTCCTAGGGCCTGCCTAACCTCCCCTAGGGGCTACTAAGCCTAGAGACTATAAATAGTATATACTAGGGACTTGCTAACCTTTTTATATAAGTAATTAATAATTTAACCCTATAATCACGCCTTATAGCTAACTTATAGCCTAGCTTTACCCTAGTATACTAGGTCCTCTAGCTAGATATAAAGTATATAGGAAGGGTAATTACTAACTACTAATACAAGTAATACTAACCTACCCTACCCTGGATAGTCTATAAATACTATATAAAACTAAACACTAGCTAGAAGCTTATTAAATAGTCCTACTAAAAAACTTACTATAAGTAAATTACCTAGGCTAGTAATAGTATTTAATAGGTCTAGGGGCTTTCCTAGTAAATAAAAATATACTTACCCTACTAGTCCTATATACTATTATTAATATATACTAGTAAGATAGCCTTTACACCCCTAAATAAAGTATAAATACTTATCTAGGTATTTTTCCTAGTACCACTAGTTACTAATCTAGATAATATTACTAACTATAGCTACCCTAAATAACTTACTATACCTAATATTACTAAATAAGAGGTTTTTTAGGAGATTAAGTATCTAGAAATAAACAAGGCCCTAGGGCCTAATAATATACTAAACTAGATCCTCTAGGCTATATCTAACCTAATTACCCTATTTTTAGTATTTATATATAACTACTATCTCTACCTTGCCTACTACCCCACCCACTTTTAAAAGTCCTATATAATAGTGCTATATAAGCCTAGGAAAAATAACTATTCTATTTTAAAAGCCTACTAACTAATTACCCTGCTTAATATACTTAGCAAGGTCCTTAAGGCTATAATAGCCTTTTATTTAAGCTACCTTATTAAATACTACCTGCTACTACTAGGGAGCTACTATAGTAGCTACTAGGGCCGCGGGACTAATACTATACTTTATACTATAGTTAAGCTTATAATTAATACCTAAAAGGTAGGTAAAGCTACTAGTATACTATTTTTTAATATTTCTAGGGCCTTTAATAATATACCCTATACCTACCTTTTTTATAACCTCTAGAAATAATATATCCCTAAAAACCTTATTAACTAGCTTAAAAGCTTCCTTTTTAATTATTATATAATTCTTGCCCTTCTAGAATATAAGCTCCCCTAGGGGTAAATATATACTAGTATCCCCTAGGGCTTACTATTATTACTAATTTTTTATCTATTTTATAATACTAACCTTATAGGGAATAAAACTATTTACCTTATATTTAACTAGTTTACTAGTAGCCTAGTTTATATAGGGAATTTACCTAGGGATAATAGCCCTAGGAAGAAAGGTCCCTAGGACAAGACCCTTAAGGCCTATATAGCCTGGATAGGCTATATTAATAATATTATAATTATTACTATTAGTAAGGACTTGGCCACTAACTACCAGGCCTTTATATAGGTATACTAGGACTATTATTAGCCCTAGGTAGCTATATATACTAGTATCTTTACCCCTAAAAAGTTTACTCTATTATACCTTTATAACCTAGATAGCTACTAGTAAACTAATAAAGCACCCTAGTATATAAAGCTAGGCCTAGAACTAGCCCTAGGGGAGGTTATAGTTAGGCCAAGTAATACTATAAGATTACTAGGTATTTACCTAGACTAATATCTTACCTTTAGGCTATATCTTAACTATATAAACTACTACTATAGTATAGGCCTCCAGGCCCTTACCTCCCTAGGGGCTTTTAGTTAAGGATTATCCCTATATAATAAATAACTTATCTACTAGGCCTGTATAGCCCCTATAGTACTATATATAGCCTTAGTCTAGTATATCCCGCGCTCCTAGGGTATAACAAAGCTATATAATAAGCAAGTATAATAACTTATAGTAATCTAATAAAAGGCAGGCTATTTAATCCTAGGTAGCTTTTATATAACTACTAGCCTAGTAGTTAATACTAAGCTTTACCTCCCCCTAGTTAAGCATAGCCTAGAGCTAGCCTAGACTATAATACTTACCTAGCTAGCTTCTAGACCTGTATACTAAATACTTACTACTAATAGGACCTACTACTACAGGCTAAAAATACTACTAGAGGTCGCCAAGGATAAATTAGCCCTTTATACAGGTGTTATAGTTAATAAGCTTAAGATTATAGAACTATAGGTGGTACCCCTGTCAGGGAACCACGCTAGAGGACATGAGACACTATTAGCCAATAGATTAGTCATGTAAGATTATGGTATGATGTGATGTCACATTAGACCAGAATCTTAGGATATTCTAACTAATTATACTAGGGGTATAATACTAAGGAACTAGTAAAGCTATAGTTATGGCTATTTATACCAAGAACTATAAAGGCTAGGATAATAGCATATCTAGCAAAGCCCTGGGCTATAATAAATATAATAGATAAATAGTATTTAAAAATACTTATTATATATAATTAGTTTAGCTACTATCTATTATTTTTAGAATTAAAGCTACCCTACCTTTTAAAGACCTACTTTATTCTATTTTATACCCTAAAATAGCCTACCTTACCCTATTTAATTATAAAATACCTTAAGACTACTAGTCCTAAGATAGATTAGTTAGACTTATTTAATAATAATAGACCCTTAGATTAAAAAGGGATAGATTATATTTACTATTATAGGAGACTTTAAGGTAAAAAAAAGTATTACTTAGTTAATAAATACCTAGAAGATTACCTAGCTTAAATAAATAATTAACTACCTCTTAAGCTAAACCTAGTAAATTAAAATATTTAAGGGAGTTAAGGTAAATAAGGCTAAAGTATTTAAAGGTAAATATTTAACCCTTAAAAGCTACCTAATATTTATAAATATATATATTAAAATTAATAACTTAAGTAAAGTAAGTAAGCCTAATAAGGTTATATTTATAGGAACTTACCTTGGAGGATTAGTATTTATATAGTTTAAACCCTATATATAGAACTATAATAAGAAAGTTAGTAGTAAGTAGAAACCTTTAACCTAGAAAATTTTTAGTAATTATAATAAATTTAAAACCTAGATTACTAAAACTTTTAAAAATCTAGATACTAGATAAACTATAAAATTAAAAATTATTAACCTTTATTAAGGAAAGCTAAGTATTAGAGAATATACTACTAAGTTTTATTAAATATTATTAAACTTATTATAGGGAGATAAGGCCCTTATATCCAGGTATTATACTAGACTTAAAAATAAAATAAAAAATACCCTTACTTTTATTAATAACTAACTAGATAACTTAGATAAGCTTATTAATACTATTTTATAAATTAAAAACTACTAGTATAAGTAATAAATAGATTAGTAAAAGTAGTAATAATAGTTTAGGAATAAAAATAGGAAAGTTAAGCAAGATAAAAATAAAAATATAAAAATAAATACTACTTTTACTAAAAAAGGAAAGAGTAATAATAGAAATAGAGAATAAAAAAAGTTTATAGGGAAATATTATAATTATAAAAAAATTAGATATATTAAAAAGAATTATTAATTAAAGTATAAAAGTAATAAACTAGCTACCTATAACTCTTAAATTTATACTACCTATTTAATAATAAAACCTATAAGTATAGACGCATAGCTTATTAATATATATAAATATAAATTTAATATAATTAAAGAAATCCTAGAAAAGGAAATAACTTAGCTATTTAAGTAAATAAAATTTATTAAGGAAAATATTATTTTAGAAGTAATATAATATATAATAGTTAAAAAATACCTTTATTAAATAAATAATAGACTAAAAAACCTTAAAATATAAATTAAAAAAAAAAGGGAAAGGGCTAATAAGCTTAAAAAAATTATTATAAATATTAGACTTATAAAGTATAGCTTATATAATAGGCTAGAGAAAGATTTAATAGTAATATTAAATAATAAAAAATTACTAAGGAACCCTTTTTATAAAAAATATAATAAAAAATAATAAAAAGAAGATTATTTATAAAATAATAAAATATCCTTAAAATTAGGGAATAAGTTTTATAATACCCTAATAGCTTAAATTAGTAATAAAATAAAAATAACTTACTGTAAAACTTATAAAATATAAATATAAACCCTATTTAAAAAAAGTATTAAAAATAATAAACCTTATAGTTATTTTCTAGTATAAGTAACTTACTAGAAAGAATTAAAAAAGACTTAGTAAGACTATATTTATTTAAAATATAAATAATATAAAAAATAAATATTTACTATATATATAGTGCATGGGATAGTTAATAAGGAATTTATAAAGGAATATAAGAGAGTTTTATAAGAACAGGGAATAGCCTTATATAATAAAATTTTAGATTATATATAAAACTATTTTTACTAATACTACCCTAAAAAAAGCTAGAAATTATACTAGACTATTTACTAGACTAAATATTATAATAAAGACTATAGGTAGTATAAAAAAATAAAATATATATATAGTTAAAATCTATAGCTACCAAGGGTACTTGCTTTTATAAAATATAACTATTTTTTTAAAAAAAATAATTATAATTATATAAAAAAAAAATAGAATACCTAGTATATACTAGGCTAAGCTATTACTAATATAAAGTAAAAAACTATATTTTTTACTAGAATAAGGATAAAAAACTTAAACTATAAAATTAGATTAATATTATATAGGAGTATTACTAGTAATATTAAAAAAAAATTACTTTTTTTATAATAAAAAATAATATATTAATTATAATTATTATAAAACTAAATAAAAACCTAGTAAAAGTTTTATTAGACTCTAGATATTTAAAATAATTTATTAATAAAAAATTTATTAAAAATAATAGGATCTAGATAATACTAATAAAAAATAACTAATAAATTTTTAGGTTTAAAGGCAAGTTAATTTACTTTAGACTAGAACTACTAACTAAAAATATTTAGATAAATATAGGAGATTATATAAAAAATATTATATTTAAAATAGTTTTTATAATACTATTAGGGTTTTATAATATAATACTAGGGATAATATAGCTTTATTAAAAAAATTTAGATATTAATTAAATAGCTAGAATAGTTAAGATTAATAGGCTATAGCTAGAGATAAAAAAAAAAATACTAAGTAATAATAATTAAAATTATTAAAAAAATATTAGGGAAAACTTAAAAAAGGGAAAAGTAATAAGTAATACTAAACCCTAAAAAAAGAATATATAATAGAATAAGTATTAATAAAAAAATAGGAAATAATAATAAGGCTAAATTAAAGACTATTAAAATAAAGCTATAAAAAATTTATAAAAAAGAACTAAAAAAAGTTCTAGAAAAATTACTAAAGAAGTATTATAAATTTATTAAGCTATTTATAAAAAGGGATTACTAACTATTATAATATAATATATAATATAAGGCATATATACTATTAGTTAAAGAAGTAATACTTAAATAATTATAATAATTTAGAAAGTTACTAAAAAAGCTAGAAATTAAATAAAAGTTTACTAAGAAATTTTTAACTATAGGATATATTAAGGAATTTAATATACTATACTTTTTATATACTATATATATACTAAAGAAAAATAAGAAAAAGTAAATAGTTATTAACTACTAATAGTTAAATAAAAAAACTAGGTATTATATATAAAATAAAAATAAAATCTATTATAAGGAGTAAAGATAATTACTATTTTTAATATAAAATAGGGCTACTATAACCTGCTTTTATAAAAGAAAAATAGGTATCTTATAGTATTTTTTATAAATATAAAATTATACTAATAAATAGTTATACTTATAGGGCTAAAGTAGCTACTAGCTAAATTTACTAGGTATATAATATATATTTTAAAAAAGTTTTTTAATAAAATAGTTACTATTTACTTTAATAATATAATTATATTCTCTAAAGAACCTAAAAAGTATAAGGATTATATTTAAAAAGTAATAATAGAAATAATAAAAGCTAGACTTATAATAAGTATTAAAAAAAGTAAATTTTAGGTTACTAAAGTAAAATACCTAGGAATAATTTTTACTTAAAAGGGATAAAAAATACTAAAAAAAAAGGTTAATACTATTCTTAACTAGCTAATACTAACTAAAAAAATAGAAGTTAAAAAATTCTTAGGGATTTCTAGATATATTAGGGAGTATTTATACTAATATATAGAAATAGTGCTACTATTAATAAGGCTACTCTAGAATAATAAATTATTTATATAAAAGGATAAATAGCAGGATATATTTAAAAAAGTTAAAAAAAGTATTAAGTAAATACTAATCCTAGTATTTTATAACCTAGAGCTATAAAAGTATATAAAAATAAATATTTTAAAAAAAGTAATTAAAATAATTTTTAAGTAAATAGGACTAGATAGAAAATTATAACCTATTACCTTTTACTTATAATAAATAACCTAAGTAAAATAAAACTATAATACCTATAACCAAGAAATATTAGTAATTATAAAAAAATTTAAAAAATAAAAATACTACCTTAAAGGAGTAAAGTATAAAGTTATTATATAAATAAACTATAAAAACCTAATATACTTTATAATAATAAAGGAGCTTAAAAAATAATAAGTATAATAGGCTTAAAAGCTTTTATAATATTATTTTAGGATTAAATATATTAATAAAAAAAAAATATTACTACTAATATACTAAGTAAAAGGCTAGATTATATAATTAAGGTTAAAAACCTAGAAGTAAACCTACTATATAAAAATAAAAAAGTCCTTAGGTTTAATTAAAACACTAAGCTAGCTATTATTTATACTATTAATAATTATAAATTCCTAGAAAAACTAAAAAAGAAATAATTAAATAATAAAATATTATAATACTAAAACTATAGTATAATATATAAGGAAACTAATAATAAAATACTATTATAAAATAATATAATAATAGTACTAGAATTAATAGTTAAGGAAATAATTACCATGTATTATAATCTATAAATTAAAGGATATTATAGGATTAAGAAAATAATTAATAAGATCTAAAAGACTTATTACTTTTTATAAATATACTAGCAAGTCTAAGATTATATTACTAAATATAATAAATATAACTAAAATAAACTATCTTAATACTAGCTATATAGGAAAATATAGATACTATAAATACTAAATAAACTATAAAAAAGTATTACTATTAATTTTATACAGGGACTATTACTATTAAAAAACCTAATTATAAGGATTACTTATACTAATACTATTATTATTATATATAAACTTATAAAATATATAATTATTAAACTAGTGCCATGGAACCTTATTACTAAGTAACTTATACTTTTAATATTATAAAAAGTATTTAGTTAAACAGGACTACTATAATATTTTATATTTAATAAAAATAAATTATTTATATTAAAATTTTAAAAAATAATTATAAAAGTATATAGAATAACTTAAAATATATTTATAGTATATTACTAGTAAATAAATAAATAAATAAAAAGAATAATATAGTTAGTTAAGTAATACCTATAATACTACCTTAACTAGAACTAAGATAATTAGGTTAAGCTATTATTAATAATATAATTTACTATAAATAATATAAAAAATATAATAATAGAGATATTACCCTATTATACTAACCTAGAAAGAAATTTAATTATAAACTAGAAAAAATTACTAATTAATAAAAGATCTAATACCACCTTAATAATAATTATAATACTTAATATATTATATAAATTAATTATATATAATATTAGGTAGGTAAAAAAAAATAAAAAATTACTATAATAAAAAGTGTAAGAATATACTATAATTAAGGAAAGAAAAGAAAGTATACCTTTTATAAAAAATAATTAAAACTAAAAGTTTTAATATTAAAAGTAAAAGACTAAGTAATAAACTTAATACTATAAAGTATAAATTATTTAGAATTAAAAAAAAGTTTTTAAATAATAACTATTACTTAAAGCTACTAGTAAAAATATAAATTTACCTAGTATTTTATATTTTATTACTAGAACTAACTTAAAACCTAAAAAATATTAAAAATAAAGTAAATAATAAAAATAATAAGTATAAAGTTAAAAAGATCTTAGACTAATAGATATAGAAGAATTAGATTTAATACCTTATTAAATAAAAGGGTTACTTACTAAAAAATAATTTATAGGAACCTATTAGGCACCTAAATTACTATAAAAAAATCTAGGAATTTTAAAAAAATAGTTAAAATACTAGTTAAACTAAAAAGGGAGTATAAAAGCCTTAGTAGCTTATATATTATTTAAAAAAGAATATAAAAGACTATTAGTATTTAATATAGTAGTTAATTAATTAGCCCCTAATATTTCTTTTTATTTTTATTTTTCCTTTTTAAGCTTTTTAAGCTTTTTAATTTTTTTTATATTATAAATAATAAAGTTGCTAGCATGCTTTTAAAAAAGGTTATTTTACTTTTAAAAATAATCTAGTTTAGTTATAGCTATAGCCATGGCTATATAAGCTTTTTACTTTTATTTATAAATTTTATTTTATATATTAACTAGTTATTACTACTTGCTATCTAAGAATATTTATTAACCTTTAATATACTAATAACCTAAATATATATATTTACTACACTTATTTAATTTTAAATCTTTAGATTTAATATATGGTTTCCCTAATTAACTATAATAAATATAAGGAGTAATTATTATAAATCTACTATTTATAAGATAATCCTTAAGCCTATTTTTATTAATATTAGACTTAAAAAATATTATAAGAGTTAGCAAAAAGGTATTATAGTAAAAAAAAAATAGTAATAAAATATACTTACCTAAAGGGCCTGTATTACTTATATTTTTAGAATAAAAACCTTAAAAGGGGGGGATTATTAGGGAACTATACTAAAGAATATAAAATATTATTAGCTAATAGATTAGTTATATAAGATTATAGTATAATATAATATTATATTAAACTAGAATCTTAGGATATTCTAACTAATTATACCAGGGGTATAATACTAAGAAACTAGTAGAGCTATAATTATAGCTATCCACGCCAAGGACTATAAAGGCTAGAATAATAGTATATCTAGTAGAGCCCTAGGCTATAATAAATATAATAGATAGATAGTATTTAAGGACACTTATTATATATAATTAGTTTAGCTACTATCTATTATTTTTAGAATTAAAGCTACCCTACCTTTTAAAGACCTACTTTGTCCTATCTTGTACCCTAAGATAGCCTACCTTGCCCTATTTAATCATAGAATACCTTAAGACTACTAGTCCTAAGACAGATCGGTTGGACTTATCTGACAACCCCTATAGTAAAAGCCCCCTAATATAACTATCTGCGGGAGCAAGCCTAAATTAATTACTAACCACTAGCTCTATAGCATGCTATTCCTAGGGATACTATATATCTACATAAATAGCTCTAGGATTAACAGGCTAGTAGGTGCTATAGTAGTCTACCTAGAGCTGCTAATTAAATCCTTAGCCTATCTTAGTACTAATAATACTAATATAATCCCTATAGTAGAGCTTGTGGGGATTATTCTTACCCTATACATAGCCCAAAACTATACCTACCTTTATAGAATAGTAAATATATATAGTAATAACCAGGGGGCCCTCTAGGCTTTTTTAAACCCTAAATAGTCCTCTAGGTAGCGCCTGGTTACTAAAATTACTACACTACTAGAAAAACACTACTCCTAGGGATAGGACACCTACTTTTACTAAATTACTATATATATAAGTATCCTAGGGAATAAAGCTACTAACCAGGCTACTAAATAGGTAACTAAATAATAAGCTAATAGTACCTAGGGGCCTATAGCACTATTATTACTAGGGGTAGATCCCTAGGCCCTCTAGTCTATAGTTAACTAGGGGGCTAAAGTAAAAATAGTTACCTACTAGATAACAGACTAGTTACATATATTAACTAGCTCTAAACTCTAGTAATTCCTTGCTATACTAACTAGGAAGATACTATTACTCTACAGGGGCTTAATAGCTATAGAATAAAGCGCCTTAGCATAGGTTTATACTAGGAAAATAGGCCTCCAGGGATACCTATATATAATTAAATAGGTAGATATAAAGTAATGCCCCTACAGGACCGCGCCAGAGATAGCTTACTATATAGTATATATATACACCTGGTATAACTTACTCCAGGCCAGGTTCTAGCTAAAGGGGCTCCTAAATAACCTTACTATAGCACTCTTAACCCTAAAGACTACACACTAACTAGCTTAGTTCCTCCTTGCTACTAGCTACCTCCTATAGCTCTAGGCAAGTACTTGCCTAGAGACTAACACTCCTATAAAGGACTCTAACCTAGTTACTACTAATTAGCTTACAGGCCTTAAAATAATATCTATAGTAGTTTACTACTTAAAATATATAACAAAGGCTTCCTAACTAGTAACTAGGAGGTTAGAGACTGCGAGTCTGCTCTACTACCATGCCTTACCTCCCTAATTAGTTTTAAATTCATAAAAACGCCCAAGCTACCAACTAGCTTGTTATAGTCCTAGATTACTAATAAATAACCTTGCTAGAGGTTACCATACAGCCTAGAATAACAGGGTAGTTAGCTACTATCCAGCGGGAATAGGCACCCTATACTATAGGTAGTATGTGCTATTCATGGCTAGTTACAGGCATGGTAAAGGGTCTTTTCTATAGGTTGGCTAAATGGTTATGGTTTTACAAGGGTTTTATATCTCTATTAGTTATAGTTTTCTATAAGTTTTTAACTATCCGCCACACTACTGTATGCCAAAGCTTGCAATAATCGCCCCTATGGCCGCTACGCCCCTGAAGGAGCCCGCGGAGGGCTTATAACAGGGTAACTCATCAATCAATCAATCAATCAATCAATCAACTAGTCTTTATACTAGTTAAATATTAAATAATATTCTTATAAGAATTAGGTAAATTAATTTAAACTATTAAAGCTTAGGTTAAATATAGTTTAAAAGTTTAAGGCCCTTTTATAATATATTAATTACTAGTTAGTATAAAGTATCTTAAATTAACTTAAAAATAAATATTATAATATTTTAACCTACCTAAGTATAGTAAATAGTATAACTTTAGTAAGTTATTTAAACTATATAGTAATAGCTTACTAGTTAAATTAAAATTATTAATTAAATAACTAATAACTTAAACTAGTATAATATAATACTAGATATTAATATATTAAAAATATTTAATTAACTTTAGGAGTAGATCCTTGGACTAGATAAATATTTTATTATAAAAATTATAAAACTTAAAACCCTAAATTTTTTTAATAGGACTAGGTTTAAGCTTAGGTATTAGCTTATATAAATAATTATATACCTTAATATTAATAAAAATAAGTTTATAAAAGAAAATAATAAAAATTTTTTTATTTTTATTTATTTAACTAGTATAGTATATAAATAGTTTAAGCTATTTATAAAAAAGTTTTAGTTAAAATTTTTTAATAATTATACTAAAAATATTATTAAAATATTTAAAAGCTTTAATACTTTCTAGGCTTAACTTAAATAGGTTTTTAAAAATATTAATATAACTAGGAATATAAAGTAATAGATTAACTATTTATATATATAAAATAATAATATAAATAAATATATATTTTATTTTTAATAGCTAATATTTTATTTTTTTTAGTTAAATAAGGCCTTTATATATTATTATAAAAAAGGATTACTATATATTATTAAGGAAAAAATAGTTTTTATAAAAAGGCCTATAATACTTATAAAAATATATAATTTAATAATTAAAATTAGTAACTAACTTTAAAAGTTAAAGCTAGATTAAAGTTACTATTACCTAGTATATTATAATAATAGGCTATTATAATTTTAAAATAACTAGTAAGGAGGCTATTATATAAACTTTAAATAATAATTTTAACTATAAAATTAAAAATATAGTAATTTTTATAAACCTTAACTAATAAAATTTAATATAACTTTTTTTTAAAATAAAAAAGGATTATTACTACTAAGAGAATTTATATTTTTATTATAGTAAATTAAGTTATAAAATAAATAATTATATAAAGTATTAAAAAAGTAACTAAAAATTTAAAAAAATTTTTAAATAAAAATAATAACTAAGGGCTATTAATAAACTAAAAATAATTAGTATTACTAGGGAAAATAATTACTTACTAGGTTATTACCTATAAATTAGGCTAAGCCTAGAAAAATAAATATAAATAAAAAATATAGTTTAATAAATAGCTATAATATATATTACTCTAGATACTATATATAGGGTATAATAAGTAAAAAAGCTTATTAATATAATTATAAGGCTTATTAATAATAAAATTTAAACTATAAATATTAAAATAATATAATTTCTAGCTAGAATTATATAAAATAATTTATTAAAGTTAAAGTTAATTAAAATAACTATAGGGAGTATAAAAAATAAAAACTAATATATTAATATAATAAGGCAGACTACTAGTAACCCTAAGGGGAATATATTATTATTATTATATATAGTAATAATAAATAAGCTTTTTATTACTTAACTCTAGTTTAATAATATTTTACTATATTAAATTTTATTTTAAAACTAAAAAATTAAAAAAATAAATAAATTTTATAAAAATAAAGCTATTTATTATAAGCTAGTTTAAAAAAAAAGTATATAATAAATTTTTAAATATTAAATAAAATATTAACCTTTTTAATAAATAATATAAAACTTAAATTTAAAAAGTTAAACCTAATACTAAGGTTTTTAATAATAAGTTTATAACCCTAGAAAAAAATCCCTAAAAAAAATTTCTAATAATATTATATAAAAATATATAAAAAATATAAATCTAGAGATTTACTAATATATTATAATAAAACCTAAACCTTATAATAGCAAAAATAAGGAACTTATTTATATACTATTTATATATTAACCTATTATATTAAAATATTACTAATAGTAATTAGGGCTTATATAAATAATAATATAATAAGTATAAACTAATCTATAATACCTATTTATATAATAATTATAACTATTATAAAACCTTAAAAAGTATATTAAAAAAAAAAGGGAAGTATTTACTATTAAAAATATAATTAAAAATAGTATAAATACTTATATATTAATTATATATACTACTAGTATAAATAAGTCCCTTAAATAACCTACTATAATATAAAATATAAAAAGTATAAACCTTTTAAAATAATTATATAATATTTTCTAAAAAAGCTAAAAATTATTAATAATAACTAATTATATTTATATAAATAAGCTAGATATTTATATTTTAGGTATTTAAAATATTTTAAATATAATAACATGCACTAGTTAGCATGCTTTAATAATAATTATATTATTTATTATAATACTAAACTAGGAAACTACTTTCTAGTCCTATAATAAAATATATTTAAATTAAATTAAAAACCTAAGTATTTTATAATAATAAAATAAAAAAGGTATTTAAAATTATATATTATAATTAATTAATAACTAGTTTATACTATAATTAATTTTAGGGTAATAAAAAATTTATAAACCTAGAATATATAAAATAACTAGAATTTTAAAAAATTATTAAAAATAAACTAGAACTAATTAAAAAACTAAATAAAAATTTTTTTAGATCATATTAGCTAATAATTAAAATAAAAAATATATTCCTAATAATAAAGGGAAAAAGTATAAAGCTAAGTTTTAATATATACCTTATAAAAAAATATAATATAGTATTAAAAATCCTATAGCTTAAAAATTATAACCTAAATATTAATTAAATAAAAAAAAATTATATAAAAAAATAGCCTAAATAAACAGGTACTAGTAAGGGCTAAAGTTTTATAATTTACTAAAAAATAGTAGTATACTAAGTAATTAATAGGAAGGCTAATTTTTAAAAACTTATAAATAATTTTAAAAAAAAAGTCTAGTTTCTAGAATTTTAATAATAATATTTAAACTATTTAAATAAGTATAGCTAATAAATATACCTACTTAGGTAACTAAAATAATAAAAAAATATAATAAAATAATTAAGGTTAGTAAGTCTAAGGACTTAAATAATAAATATAAAAAATTTTAGGTATTTATAATAAATAATAAACCTATTAAACTAAAACGTATAATACTTAAAAAGTATAATTTTTTTTAAAAAATATTCTAAAAATTTAAAAGGATAAAGTTACTACCTTATAGGCCCTATAATTATATTATTTTTATTTAAAAGGGAAAGGAAGGAATATTAAACTATAAATAAATAATTTTAATAAATAATTATAAATTATAAATATTTAAAAACTATATTAAAAACTAATTTATAAAAAAAAATATATAGCTATTTACTTTTTTACTAGGGTATAGTACTTTATTTATATTAAAAAAAATAAATATATATTAACTATTAACTATTTAATAAAATAACTATTAAAAATTAATACCTACTACCTTTAATTTAGGAAATTTAAAATAAATTTAAAAAAGTAAAATAATTTATAAAATTTAATATTACTAATATATACTACTAGCTAAAAATAGCTAAAAAAAATAAAAAATAATCTTTAAATTTAAATTTAAACTTTATAAATACCTAGTAATACTATTTAGGCTTATTAATATACTAGTAAGTTTTTAATAATTTATTAATTAAGGGCTTAATAAGTACTTATATAATTATATAATTATTTATATTAATAATATTTTAATCTTTATAAACATGCTTAAGGAGCTAGTATAATAAACTAAAAAAATTTTATAGTAATTAATTAAGTTAAAGCTAAAATATAAACTTAAAAAATATAAGTTTTATATTTAAAAAACTAAATTTTTAGGGTACTAAATTATAAAAAATAGTTTATAACCTAAAAATTTTAAAATAAAAGCTATTAGAGAATAGCTAATACTAAAAAATATTAAAAATATATAATAATTTAATAATATAGTTAACTACTATAAGTAATATATTAATTAATTTATATTTTATATAGGACTATTATATAAACTACTTAAAAAAAAGTTTTTAAATAGATAAATAAATAATAAAAACCCTTTAATATAATAAAAAAAGTAATTATAACTATATTAATTATACTATAGTATAATCCTAGAAAACTAATTATATTTAAACTAGATATATTTAATTAAGCTATTAAAATATAAATAATTTAGCCTAGACTAGATAAAAAATTACTACTAGTAGGGTTTTAATTAAAAAGACTTACTAAAGCTAAAATTAATTATAATATTTATAATAAAAAACTACTAGCTATAGTAGTAGTATTTAAATATTAAAAAATTTATTTATAAGGAATATAGTTTCCTATACTTATAAAATTAAATTATAAAAACTTAACCTACTTTATAATAATTAAAAAGTTAATAAAAAAATAAGCTATATAAGTAAAATTACTATTATAATATAATTATAAAATAAAATATTATAAAAAAAGTAAAAATAGCTAAGCTAATATACTTAACTAAAAACTAGACTATATAAAAAAAAATTAAAAAAAATTAAACTAGTAAATTTAAAAATAAATAAGAATAGGATATTTAATAATAACCCTATAATCCTTATAATAATAATTAAAATTTTAGGAATTATACTAGATTATATTAAAAAAGTTATAAAAAAAATAAGCTTATATAAAAAATTATTAAAATAATTTTAAATACTTTAAAAAAAAAAATATTTTTATAATAAAAGGACTTGTTTATATACTACTAGTACTTATTATAAAAGTAATTAAAAAATATTATAATATATTAATTTATAAATATTATAGTATTAATAAAATATATAAAAAAATTAAATAAAACTACTTCTTTCCTAGTATAAAAAAAAAGTTAAAAAATATTTAATAACTATAAAACTTATTTAAGAAATAAATTATTTTAATATATATTTTATAAGAAACTTTAAAACCCTAAAGTTTTATAAAAACTATAGGAATATATTATAGTTAACTTTATTAGACTATTATTTATAATAAATAGGCAAGATAACTACTAATAAAAATAATAATTATAGCTAGAGATATAATAAATATTTTTATAAATATAATTATAATAAACTATAAAGTCCTAAAATATATTATATTTAATAAAAATAAACTTTTTATATTTAAGTTTTAAAAATTAGTTATTAATTAATTAAGAATTTAGCTATAAATAACTACTATATATAAACTATAATTAAATAAATAAACTAAAAGGGTTAACTAGATAATTAAATAGTACTTATAATATTATATAAATTATATATAAAATAACTAGGGTAGACTAGCTACTAATAATATAGTTTATTTATAATAATTTAATTTATAATATAATAAAAATAATACCTTCTAAAGCTAACTATAGTTATTACCTAATTATTTATAGTAAACTAATTAACTATAAACCTATTATAAAAAAAGCTAATAACTTTATTAAAAAACTTAAAAATATTTAAATATAACTTACCTAAAAACTTAAGTTTATTAACCTAAAAATAAAAACTTATTATAATAAGTACTAAATTAAGCTACTAAAATTTAAAAAGGGGGAAAAAGTATTTTTACTTTATAAAAATATTAAAATAAAAAAACTAAGTTAAAAACTAAACTATATTTATTTAAAGCCTTTTAAAATTAAGGAAAAATTAAAACTAGTTAATTATTACCTAAAACTACTTAAATTAATAAAAAAGATATACCTAATATTTTATATTTTATTATTAAAACCTATATTAATAAATACTAAACTTACTAAAAATATTAAAATTAAAAGTAAAAAGAAATAAAAATATAAAGTTAAAAAAATCCTAGACTTAAAAAAAGTTAATAATTAAGTATAGTATCTAGTTAAATAAAAGGGTTATAATACCTTAGAAAATATATAAAAACCTATTAAAAATTTAATAAATTACCCTAAAAAAGTCTAGGAGTATTACTAGGGATTTTTAAAATAAATAAATTAATATTTTACTAGAATAATAATAAAAAACTAATTATTTAAATTAAACTAGAATTATTTAATATTATAGCTAGCTAAGTAACTATAACTTTATATTTATTAGCTAGGTATTTAAGTTTAAGTTAGTCCTTAGTAATTAAAGGATCCTTTTTATTTAAATACTTTAATACTATAGTATTATAAATAAGTATTTTATTACTATAATTTTTTAAAAAATACTCTTATTTCTAAAAATAAGTAAGTTTTATAAATAACTTAATAAATACCTTTTTAGCTATTTAAATTTTATAACTAACCTAGTTATACTTATAATTTAGGGCCTTTTACTTACTTTTATTATAAAATTATTTTTTATACTTCTAACTATAATAAGTATATAATATATAATTTTTACTTTTTATATTTATAATACAAGGAATCCCTTAGTGAAAATAAAAAGTATAAGGGTTAGTAATAATAATATTATTTTAAATAATTTTTTAGTACTAAAAAAGCTAATTATTAATTTACTAATTAGGTATAGTAAGCTATTATAAAAAAATTAAAAAAAAAAAAAAAAACTTACTAGGGTAATATAAAGGGGCCTATATTATTTATACTTCTAAAAGTTAAAAGTAAAAAAAAAAGGGGATAATATTATAATACTACCTATACCTAATAAAGGGTAGCTATACTAGGTAAAACTACTAGGTATAAATAGCTAATTAGCTAACCTATAATAAAAAAATATTTATAACTTACCTAGGCACTTAGTAATTAAGGACTAAGCACTAAACCTAATCTAGTATAATAATAAAAAATTATAGATATATATACCTTTATAAACTTAATTCTCTATTAAAAGCCTTATAAACCTATATAATACTTTTATAAGTAATTATAGTACTCCTAAGGAAATATTAACTTTTATAAATAACTAAGCCATGCCCTAGAGAAGTAAAGTTATATATAACTACCCTAAAAATAACCCTAGGAAATATATATAAAAGTATATATTAGGTATATCTTATAATATACCTTAAAAGGTATATAATAAAGTAGGAGTATAAGGAATATATAGGGATACTTATTACCTACTATATATAGTTTTACTTTATTCCTTATAATTAATAAAGTTATTATTTTTAAAGTTACCTTTACTACTAGGAAAACTATTATAATATACTTTATTAATACTTAACTTTATAGGCTTCTTAATATATAGTAAAAACTAGCCTTTTTATTATTCCCCCTTTACCTAACCTAACTATAACTAGTCTTTATACTAGTTAGATATTAAGTAATATCCTTGCAAGGATTAGGTAAGTTAATCTAAACTATTAGGGCTTAGGTTAAACGCGGTTCAAAGGTTAGGAAGAGTACTTGAGAGGTCAAGGCCCTTCTATAACACTTCCTTTATAATACTTTATTTTATAGTTATATTATAATAGTAATTCTACCTATCTAGCCTGCCTTTTTATTAACTTTTTAGTTATTATAAAGTAGGTTAGGTTTTTATAATCTAACTTTATAAGTATAGGAAACTATATTTCTTATAAATAGACTTTTTAATATTTAAATACTACTACTATAGCTAGTAGTTTTTTATTATAAATATTATAGTTAACCTTAGCCCTAGTAAGTCTTCTTAATTAAAACCCTACTAGTAATAGTTTTTTATCTAGTCTAGGCTATATTATTTATATTTTAATAGCTTAATTAGATATATCTAGTTTAAGTATAATTAGTTTTTTAGGGTTATACTATAGTATAATTAATATAGTTATAATTACCTTTTTTATTATATTAAAGGGTTCTTGCTATTTACCCGCCTATTTAAAGGCCTTTCCTTTTTTAAGTAGTTTATATAATAGTCCTATATAAAATATAAACTAGTTAATATATTATTTATAGTAGTTAATTATACTATTAAATTATTATATATTTTTAATAGTTTTTAGTATTAGCTATTCCTTAATAGCCCTTATTTTAGAGTTTTTAGGTTATAAACTATTTTTTATAATCTAGTACCCTAAAAACTTAGTTTTTTAGGTATAAAATTTATATTTTTTAAACTTATATTTTAGCTTTAGCTTAATTAATTATTATAAGATTTTTTTAGTTTACTATACTAGCTTCTTAAGTATACCTATAAAAATTAAAATATTATTAATATAGATAACTATATAGTTATATAGATATTTATTAAATCCTTAGTTAATAAATTATTAAAAACTTACTAGTATATTAATAAGCCTAAATAGTATTACTAGATATTTATAAAGTCTAAACTTAGATCTAAATATTATTTTTTTAGCTACTCTTAGCTAGTAATATATATTAGTAATATTAAGTTTTATAAACTATTTTATTTTTTTAAATTTATTTTAAATTTCCTAGATTAAAGGTAGCAGGTACTAATCCTTAATAGTTACTTTATTAAGTAATTAGTAATTAATATATATTTATTCTTTTTTTTTTAGTATAAATAGGGTACTATACCCTAGTAAAAAAGTAAATAGTTAAATATTTTTTTTATAAGTTAATTTTTAATATAGTTTTTAAGTATTTATAATTTATAATTATTTATTAGGATTATTTATTTATAATTTAATATTTTTTTTTAAATAAAAATAGTATAGTTATAGGGCCTATAAGGTGGTAACTCTAGCTTTTTAGGTTTCTAGAATACTTTTTAAAAAAGACTATACTTTTTAAGTACAGTTAGTTTTAGCTTAGTAGGTTTATTATTTACTATAAGTATTTAAAATTTTTTATATTTATTATCTAAGTCCTTAGACTTGCTAACTTTAATTATTTTATTATATTTCCTTATTATTCTAGTAGCCTAACTAGGTATATTTATTAGTTATATTTATTTAAATAGTCTAGATATTACTACTAAGATTTTAGAAACTAGACTTTCCTTTAAAATTATTTATAAGTTTTTAAAAATTAGCCTTTTTACTAGCTACTTAGTATATTACTATCCTTTAATAGGTTATAAGGCTCTAGCCCTTTCTAGTACCTATTTATCTAGGTTATTTTTTTATATAATTATTTTTTTTATTTAATTAATATCTAGGTTATAATTCTTAAGCTATAGGATCCCTAATACTATATTATTTTTTTATAGGGTATATATTAAAACTTAGCTTTATATTCCTTCCCTATATTACTAGAAATATATTTCCTATCTTAATTATTAGCTAATAGAATCTAAGATCCTTTTTATTTAGCCTTTTAATTAGTTCTAGTTTATTTTTAATAACTCCCTAAAGTCCTAGTTATTTTATATATTCTAGGTTTATAAAATTTTTTATTACCCTAAAATTAATTATAGTATAAACTAGTTACTAATTAACTATAATATATAGCTTTAGATACCTTCCTTACCTTGTTATTATAAGGTATTTAAATTTTTAATTTAGTTTAAATATATTTTATTATAAAACTAGAAAGTAGTTTCCTAGTTTAGTATTATAATAGGTAATATAATTATTATTAAAGTATACTAACTAGTGTATATTACTATATTTAGGGTGCCTTAAATATCTAAAATATAAATACCTAGCTTATTTATATAAATATAGTTAGTTACTATTAATAACTCTTAGCTTTTTTAGGAAATATTATATAATTATTTTAAAGGGTTTATATTTTTTTATACTTTATATTATAATAGGCTATCTAAGGGACTTATCTATGCTAGTAGTATATATAATTAGTATATAAGTATTTATACTATTCTTAGTTATATTCTTAATAGTAAACACTTCCCTTCTTTTTTTTTTTAATATATCTTTTAGGGTTTTATAATAATTATAGTTATTATATAAGTAGGTACTATAAATTAATTTATACCTATTATAATATTACTTATATAAGCCCTAATTACTATTAGTAATATTTTAATATAATAGGTTAATATATAAATAATATATAAATAAGTTCCTTATTTTTACTATTATAAGGTTTAGGTTTTTTTATAGTATATTAGTAAATCTCTAGATCTATATTTTTTATATATTTTTATATAATACTATTAAAAGTTTTTTTTTTTAAAGGTTTTTTTCTAGAGTTATAAACTTATTACTAAGGACCTTAGTATTAGGTTTAACTTTTTAGGTTTAAGTTTTATATTATTTATTAAAAGGGTTTATATCTTATTTAATACTTAGGAATTTACTATATACTTTTTTTTAAACTAGCTTATAGTAAATAGCTTTATTTTTATAAAACCTATTTATCTTTCTAGTTTTTTAGTTTTAGAATAAGTTTTAATATAATAAAATATTATTAGACTAAAATTAAGTAGTAAAAAGCTTATTTAGTACTATTATATATAATAATAATAGTATATTCCCCTTAGGGTTACTAGTAATCTACCTTATTATATTAATATATTAATTTCTATTTTTTATACTCCCAGGGGTTATCCTAATTAATTTTAAATTTAGTAAATTACTCTATATAATCCTAGCTAGGAATTATATTATTTTATTATTTATAATTTAAATTTTATTATTAATAAGCCTTGTAATTATATTAATAAGTTCCTTTACCTATTATACCCTATATATAGTATCTAGAGTAATATATATTATAGCTACTTATTAAACTATATTTTTTATTTATATTTATTCCTCTAGGCTTAGCCTATTTTATAAGTAATAACCTAGTAAGTAGCTATTTTTCCTAGTAATATTAATTATTTTTAGTTTACTAGTAGCCCTAAGTTATTATTTTTATTTAAAACTTTTTCTAGGTTTTTAGCTATTTCCTTTATATTTTATATAATTATTTATTTAATAACCTAACTTGCTATAGTAAAAGTATAAATTTTTTTATTAATAGTAGTTTTTCTCTGCCTTAAAAAAAGTTATATTAAATTTTATTAATTAAAATTTATAAGGATTACTATATTCTTAGTTTTTTAGCTAGAATTACTATCTAGAATTTATATAATAGCCTTTTTACTAGTTATACTAAAACTATAGTAGCCTATTATTATTTTATATTAAATAGTAGTAACCTTAGTCTAGTTTTAATTTTTAAAGCTAGTTACTAATCCTAGTTACTAAATTATATATTTTTATAAGTATTACTAGTCTTTTTATAAAAGCTATTTTTTTTAATAGTATAGGGTAATCCTTTTTTATAATAATATATAAAGGCCTTATTTAACTAAATAAAATAAAATATTAGCTACTAAAAATAAAATATATACCTATTTATATTATTATATTATATATATAAGTAGTTAATCTATTACTTTATATTCCTGGTTATATTAATATTTTTAAAAACCCTTTTAAGTTAAGTCTAGAAAGTACTAAAGCTTCTAAATATCTTAATAGTATTTTTAGTATAGTTATTAAATAGTTTTAACTAGAACTCTTTTATAAAGGGCTTAAACTATTTATAAGCTATACTAGTTAAATAAGTAAAGGTAAAAAGTACTTTATTACTTTCTTTCTTAAACTTATTTTTATTAACTTTAAAATATATAATTATTTATATAAGCTAGTACCTAAGCCTAGCTTAGGGGTTTTAAGTTTTATAGTTTTTATAATAAGGCATGTATCTAAGCTATAAACCTGCTTTATTAGCTAGTTAATTATTCCTAGGGTGTTTATACTTAGTATTATATTATACTAATTTAAGTTATTAGTTATTTAGTTAATAACCTTAGTCTAACTAGTAAGCTATTACTATATAGTCTAGATAACTTATTAAAGTTATACTATTTACTATACTTAGGTAGGTTAAGATATTATAGTATTATTTTAAATTAATCTAAGATACTTTATACTAACTAGTAATTAATATATTATAAAAGGGTTTTAACCTTTTAAGTACTCTTTCTAACCTTTAAACTATATTTAATTTAAACCCTAATAGTTTAAATTAACTTACCTAGTCCTTGTAAGAATATTATTTAATATTTAACTAGTATAAAAACTAGTTATAGTTAGGTTAGGTAAAGGTAAAATAATAAAAAGGCTAGTCTTTACTATATATAGAGAAA
This sequence comes from Aspergillus baeticus, assembly GCA_027569055.1. NCBI lineage: Eukaryota > Fungi > Ascomycota > Eurotiomycetes > Eurotiales > Aspergillaceae > Aspergillus > Aspergillus baeticus. The sequence goes on from JAPDEI010000027.1 coordinate 137,787, forward strand.
CCTATAAAGTTAAGTATTAATAAAATATATTATAATAGTTTCTTTAGCAGTAAAGGTAACTCTAAAATAATAACTTATATTAATTATAAAAAATAAAGTAAAACTAGATATAGTAGGTAATAAATATTTTTATATATTTTTTATACTCCTACTTTACTATATACCTTTTAAGGTATATTATAAAGTATATTTAATAATAATTTTCCTAGTATATACTTTTATATATACTTTTTAGGGTTGCTTCTAGGGTAGTTATATATAACTTTGCTTTTCTAGGGTATGGCCTAGTTATTTATAGAAGTTAATATTTCCTTGGGAGTATTATAGTTACTTATAGGAATATTATATAGGTTTATAGGGTTCTTAGTAGGGAATTAAGTTTATAAAGGTATATATATCTATAATTCTTTATTATTATACTAGATTAGGTTTAGCGCTTAGTCCCTAATTACTAAGTGCCTGGGCAAGTTATAAACATTCCTTTGTTGCGGGCTGACTGATTGGTTGTTCGTGCCTGGTGGTTCTGCCTGGCGTGGCCGCCCTCCGTTAGGTGCGGGCAGTATTATAACACTTACTCCAAGCTTATATATAGAATAAGAGACTAGGCACTTTAATATAGCTAATAGGTTATAAGCCCTTTAGCCTGTACTATAATAATTTAATAATTTAATAGTCCCCTAATATCTTAATTTTATTTCCTTTTTAAAAATACTAATATTAATAATATTCTAGTAGTTTCTTTACTATACTTAATTAAAACTAGGTTAGTGGCTTACCCTATATAGTGCTATACCTTAATCCTTTCCTTTAAATAATTATATAATTTTACTAGCTAGAATCCTTACCTAGTTATTTAATAAATATTCTAATATAATTATATATATCTAATTTATTAATATAACTAAAGCACTAAATACTAATAACTAGGTATACTATTATATTTAATAGATTTCTTTTAAACTTTTAAAAAATATTTTTAGTATTCCTAAATAGTTTACTAGTAAAATAAATTATAAGCTATAAAGCTTTATAATTAGCTATATTTTAAAAGCTTTATAACTAGAATAAATAATTAATAATAAAATTTTATACCTTATAGCTAAGGATCCTATATACCTAGTATAAAAAAATATATTAATTTAAATAGGCTACTAGCTTATTAACTAGGTTACTAAAAATATATAAATATAGCTATAAGTAGTATTTATAAACCTAGAATTTATAAATAATATATATAATATAATTAAAGGATTTATACTTAGTTAGGGCGCCTTATAGCTTAAAAATATAAGCTTAAAACTAACCTATATAACTAAAAAGTAATATAAATTAATAAAAAACTTTATTATAAGCTTTTAAAATACTATAACTATAATAAGGAGACTAGATATTTTTATAGGCCCTTACCTTTTTATATTACTTTTATTATATAAAATATAATATAACCTATTTATATAGGTATAAAATTAACAAGAATAACTTTTATTTTAGCCTAATATATATATATAAGATAAATTTATAAAACTATTTAAATCTATAATTACATATTATAATACTAAAAAAGAGGTTATAGGTGGTGCACTATAACACGCTCTCTAAACCTCTAGTATAACTAATAATAAGAAAAAGGATAATAAGGATAATAGGAAGGAAAAAGATACTAGGGGTAAAGGTGGAAGCAGAGGTATTAAATATAATAAATTAAAGCTTTAAAAGGGTTTAACTTAGGGCCAAGCTACTATAGACTTTATAAAATATTTATTTAAAAGTAAACTAATTACTAAAAATAAATATTACTTTTACTACTTTAGTACTAGCTATATTATATAATATTACTAGTATTTTAATTTATTACTATAATATAATAACTAGGATAGATAAGATAATATTTAAAAATATAAACTAAAATAATAAGGCTATTTTAGCCTAAGAAACTTAAGCTAGTTAATAACCCTTTAGGGTACTATTATAATACTAGAATAATATAAAAACTATAACTTTATTTTTTTTATATTATTATTAAATAAAAGTTTCCTAGAAATAAAACTAGATTTTTACTATTTCTAAAAAAAAAAAGCCTAAAATTAAAAATATTTTTCATATACTTATAGTAATATTTACTAGTAAATCTAAAAATATTTTATAAATAATTAACTTAGGAGTAGCCTGCTATATTATAAGTAATTATTTTTATTTTAAAAACCTATATATATATATATATATATATATAGCTTATAAATAACCTTATTATTATAAAATAGCTAGTATAGGAATAGTAATTATATAAAAATATAAAAAAGCAAAAATTAAAATATATAGCCTTGTAAGGAACTATACTAAATTCTTAGTTAATATTTAATATAATCTAGAACTAGATTTTGTTATACTATTAATTACTAAAATATTAAAAAATATATATTTTTAGTAAAGGTTTAAAAAAATTTTAATTTATAATTATAAAACTAATATTATAATAAAATATATAAATATTTATTATAAAGTTTTTTATATTAATATAGTCCTACTAAGGAATAATAATATTATTACTTTTATAATATTAATTTTATTATATAAAAAAATAAAGATTATTATATAAATTATAAATAATAATATTATAAAAGCCTATAGGTGCCTTAGCTATATAAAACTTTTAAAAATTTAAAAAACTTTAAGCCTTAAAAAAAGGCTAAAGTTTTTTATTTATAATATATATTATAACTTAAAATTAAAAAAATAAATATTTAAAAAGCCCTAAAATATTTTTATACTTAACTAAAATAATTTTAGAAGCCTTTAGTATATAAATATATAATATATTACCCTATAAGGATATAGTAGTATAACTTAATATATTATTATAGTTAATATAGTAATATACCTTATAGCTACCCTACTTTTTATAAATAAAAAAAATATATTAAATATAATTTTTTTTATAAAAAAGATTAAGCTCTAGATAGGTAAATATTCTAGAAAATTTTTATTTAATAATAATAAAAAATTTATATAATTTAAAACCTAGGGTAAAAAATATAATATAAAATTTTTACTAATACCTTTATAATCCCTAGAGCTAAATAAAGTATTTAAATAATATAAAAAAATATATTAATAAAATAGCTTATTATACCTTTTAAAATATAAGGATACCTAAGTTCCTTTAGCTACTTGCTATTAAAAATATAATATATATAATTAATTAATTATACAGGCTAGATAATAAAAATAAATAATTATTATTTTAAAAATAGTAAGAATACTAGAAAATTAATAACCTAAAAGATTTAATAAAATATTTTAAGATCTTTAGATACTAAATATAAATATATATTTTAGTTAAAAACTATATAAAATTAAAAAAAATAAAACTATAAGTTTTAAAAAAATACTATATTAGTACTAAAAATAAGTATAGCTATATATAGTATATCTAGGTACTAGAAAAAAAATAAGATTTAGGGATATAGTTTTTAATAAATTAAAAACCTATTATAATAACTTTAATTATAAAGCTTAACTATTTTATAAAAGTACTATTATTTTTATTAAAAACCCTAGCTAAAATATTATAATTTTATATTATAAAATAAAACTAGTAATATAAAGCTAATAATACTTTTAGGAAGCCCTAAAACTTTAAGGTAACCTAAAAAAATAATATCCTTAATACTAATACTAGGCCTAAGCTATCCTAGAGGCGCTTCTTTATATTATAGTATATATAACTTAAGGAATAAAAATAAACTATTTTAATAGTAACTACCTAAAAATATTATTTTATAATATTACTTTTCTAGAAAGGAAAAAAAGGCTAATTATATAAAACCCTTAAAAATAATAAATTTTTACTAAGTTTTATACTATATTAAAAACCTATAATACTTAATATATACCTTATACCTTAAAAATAAAAATAAAGCTATACCTAATTAACCTTTTAATCCTAAAAATAATAGGATAAAATAAATAATAAAGGTAAAGGACTATAGCAAGCTAGAACCTATAACCTTTATTAAAATACCTTTTAATATACTATACTAAGTTTTATAAAAAATATAATAACTTAACTTATTTTTTATAAATTAAAGCTAGTTTTTATAAATATAAAAGATTTATAAATATTTAATTATTTAGTATACTAATAAAGTAAGTTTAAACCTTTACTAAAATTAATAAAAAATAATTAAAGGACTAGCTAGGTAATAAGCAAGCTTTTAAAATAACTTTTATAATATATAAAAATAATAAAAAAGATATAAAAAATAAGGTTTATAATAATTTTAATATTATTAAACTAGATAAAAAGCTATATACTAGTAATATTACTATTATATATATATATATAAAAGTAATAAAATCCCCTTATACACCTTACTAGCGTGTAGCTATATAATAATAATATACTAAGATTATAATTATAGGTATATATAAAGTTATTTAGTATCCTAGTAAAAGTATAAAAGTTTTACTAGGTAAGTAGGTTTATACCTTAAAATTTAATAAATAAAATTATATATTAAAGTTTAAGGTATACTAGGTTATTTATAGTAACTAATAAAAACCTAATATTAACTTTAATACTAATAACTTGCTAGTCCCCTTAAATCTAGCTATTTAAATATTTTTAATAATAATTATAATCCTAAAAAAAAATATTAATAAATTAATATAATTACTACCTATCTATATATAATTATTACTAGAAAAAAAATTTATATAAAACTATTAATAGGCTTTAAACTAAAAGGTAATAAGTAAAAATACTAGTTATAATTATTTTTTAAGGCTTTATATAAACTTTAATAAGCTAGCCACCTTTAATAGTATAAAATATTAAAATTTTTAAAAATAAATAGGATTTAACTAATTCTAGGACAAGGTATATATTTTCTAGAGAATAATTATATATATTATTATATATATAAATAACCTTTTTATTACTAATAATATAAATAAAGCTATTAATAAAGTTATTAAAAAAATTAATAATAATTTTAAAGTTAAAAAACTTAGTAAACCTATAAAATTCCTAGAATATACTTTAATTTATAATTATAAAAATAATATAATAGTAATTAGTTAAATACCTTACTTAAAGAACTTACTAAAAAAATATAATATATAAAATTATAGTAGCTTATATATCCCTATATATATAAGCTATAGGTAATATAAAAACAAGCTTACTAAAAAACTAGAATAAAAAAAAAAGGTTAACCTAGTAAAAAGGCTTTTAAATACCTTATTTTTAACTTTTTTAGGATTTTTAAACTAGCTAGTAATAAAGACTTAGCTAGATATTATATATATTATAAATTACTTATAGTAATATACTATAAATTTTTTACCCTATAATATTAAAGCTACTAAAAGGATCCTATAATACCTTTAGTATAATAAGTTTAAATTACTATTTAGTTAAAAGCTAGATAAGATAGAAAAGGTTTTTATTAATATTATATTTTAAAATAATAAGGATAAATATTTAACTAAAGGTTTTATTATTTTTTATACTAGATACCTAGTAGTATAGTTATTTTATAAAAAATTAATTATTATTATATTTTTAATAATTATAAAGCTTATTATATTTAATTATATAGTTAAAAAAGGAATATATATAAAAAAGCTTATAATTATACTAGGCCTCTAGATAGATAATTTAATTATAATCCTAGTATATATAAATAGTAATAATACTATTAAGCTATTAAAAAAGCTAAAATTTTTATTAAATCCTACTATTTACTAGCTTAAAAATAAATATTTTTTTATATATAAGGCTTATAAAATAAAAAAAATTACCTTTTATTATATTAATAGTAAGTTAAATTCTATAAATAAACTTACTAAGCTATTTAATATAAAGGACTTTAAGGACTTTAAGTTAAAACTAAACTTAAAAAAATATAAAACTATAAAAAGCTTTAAAATATTTATAAAAAAGAATTAAATATATTTAGCTATACTATAATCCTATATTTTTTACTTAATTAAAAAATTAAACTAATATTATAATTCTTTGCATTACTACTAAGGGGGGTGTATTAGTAGTAGGATTAGTTAGTAGTGGTGGTAGTTATATAGTGTAATACTATAATAACTTCTTGCTCTAAGCCTATATATAGAATAAGAGACTAGGCACTTTAACACAGCTAATATAAAACCTTTAATTAAATTTTTATTTTTATTATTTTAAAATATAGTATTAATAAAACCCTTTTTTACTTTATCTAGTTTGTAACTAAGCTTATTTTTATAATACATAGCTATAGCTAATATATATAAGGATATACAAGCTATTATAATTTTATATATTATATTTTTTTAATAAGTCCTTTAATTAAGATACTTAACTAGTTACTATTATATTATTATTATTATAATTATAAATTAAAATATATTAAAGGAATTTTATAGGTTTATTAAGTTTTTTAATTTTAAAAATATTATTAATTTTTTTTAATAACTTTATTAATAGCTTTGTTTATATTATTAGTAATAAAAAGGTTATTTATATATATAATAATATATATAATTATCCTAGAAAATTAATAACCTAAAAGTTTTAATAAAATATTTTAAAATCTTTAAATACTAAATATAAATATATATCCTAGTTAAAAAATATATAAAATTAAAAAAAAAAAAAAAAAACTTTAAGCTTTAAAAGGATACTATATTAATATTAAAGGCAAGTATAGCTATGTATAGTATATCTAGATACTAGAAATAAAATAATAAGGTTTAGGAATATAGTTTTTAATAAATTAAAAACCTATTATAATAACTCTAATTATAAAGCTTAATTAGTTTATAAAAATAATATTATTCCTATTAAAAACCCTAGCTAAAATATTATAATCTTTTATTATAAAATAAAACTAGTAATATAAAGCTAATAAAATAAATAAGCTAAATAGTAACTTTTTAAACCTAAAAAGGGTAAATAATAAAAAAAGGAAAAGGTAAAGCTAATAATACCTCTAGAAAGCCCTAAAACTTTAAGGTAACCTAAAAAAAAAAATACCCTTAATACTAATACTAGGCCTAAGCTATCCTAGAGTGACTTTTTTATATTATAATAAATATAACTTAAAGAATAAAGGTAAGCTATTTTAATAGTAACTATTTAAAAATATTATTTTATAATATTACTTTTGCTATTTTATATATATATATATATATAAAGGTAATAAGATCCTTTTATATACCTTACTAGTATATAGCTATATAATAATAATATAATAAAATTATAATTATAAATATATATAAAGTTATTAAGTATTCTAGTAAATATACAAAAGTTTTACTAGGTATATAAGTTTATATTTTAAAACTTAATAAATAAAATTATATATTAAAGTTTAAGATATACTAGGTTATTTATAGTAACTAATAAAGGCCTAGTATTAATTTTAATACTAATAACTTACTAGTCCGCTTAAATCCTATTAATTATATATTTATATATAATTATTACTAGGAGAAGAATTTATATAAAACTATTAATAGGCTTTAAACTAAAAGGTTATAAGTATAAATACTAGCTATAGTTACTTTTTAAGGCTTTATATAAAATTTAATAAGCTAGCCACCTTTAGTAATATAAAATATTAAAAATTTTTAAAAAAAAATAAAATTTAACTAACCCTAGAATAAAGTATATATTTTTTAAAGTATTTTTACTATTTTGAAAATAGTAATTATTTATTTTTATTATTTAGCCTATATAGTTAATTAATTATATATATTATATTTTTAATAGTAAGTAGCTAGAAAGATCTACCAGGCCTGCATAGCCCCCGTGGCACTGTATATGGTTATTATAAACCTACCCAGGGCGGTGTATAACAGCAGAATAAATATTAGTAGGAGGGCACGCGCCAGCACAAGCCTCCTTAAGATAAACCTAGCCCCTTGGGTAGAACACTTGCGGAGGCCAGGTCACGTGAAAAACTACCCTAGGAACTATTATAAGGGTAGTTAGCAAGGTAGTTAGGAAAGAACTACTATAAAGACTACCAGGGAGGGTAGTCTAGATAGTAGTTAAGCATAGAGAATATATAAGGATATTTATTACCTAATATATCCAGTTCTACTTTATTCTTAGTAATTAATATAAGTTATTATCCTAGAGTTACTTTTACTACTAGACTATTATAATATACTTTATTAAATACTTAACTCTACAGGCTTCTCTATATATAGTAAAGACTAGCCTTTTTATTATTTTACCTTTACCCTACCTAACTATAACTAGTCTTTATACTAGTAAGATACTAAGCAAGATTCTTGCAAGGACTAGGTAAGTTAATCTAAACTATTAGGGTTTAGGCTAAATATAATAAAAAGATTAGGGAAAGTGCTTAAAAGGTTAAGGCCCTTTTATAATATATTAATTACTAGTTAGTATAAAATATTTTAGATTAACTTAAAATAATACTATAATATCTTAACCTATCTAAGTATAGTAAATTATATAATTTTAATAAGTTATTTAAACTATATAATAATAACTTACTAGTTAAACTAAAGTTATTAACTAAATAACTAATAACTTAAACTAGTATAATATAATACTAAATATAAATACCCTAGGAATAATTAACTAGCTTATAAAGCAGGTCTATAGCTTAGATATAAATTTTATTATAAAAACTATAAAACTTAAGACCCTAGAGCCTTTTAATAAAACCTAAGCTAGGCTTAGGTACTAGCTTATATAAATAATTATATATTTTAAGGTTAATAGGGATAAATTTAAAAGGGAAAGTAATAAAGTTTTTTTTTTATATTTACTTACTTAACTAGTATAGCTTATAAATAGTTTAAGCTATTTATAAAAGAGTTCTAGTTAAAACTACCTAATAACTATACTAAAGATATTATTAAGATATTTAAAAGCTTTAGTACTTTTTAAACTTAGCTTAAATAAGGGTTTAAAAATATTAATATAACTAGGAATATAAAATAATAAATTAATTATTTATATATATATAATATAATAATATAAATAGGTATATATCTTATTTTTAATAGCTAATATCCTATCTTATTTAGTTAAATAAGGTCTTTATATATTATTATAAAAAAATTACCCTATATTATTAAAAAAAATAGCTTTTATAAAAAGGCTAGTAATACTTATAAAAATATATAATTTAGTAACTAGGATTAATAACTAATTTTAAAAGTTAAAACTAGACTAAGGTTACTATTATCTAGTATAAAATAATAATAGACTATTATAGTTTTTATATAACTAATAAGGGGGCTATTATATAAATTTTAAATAATAATTCTAGCTATAAAACTAAGGGTATAATAACCTTTATAAACCTTAACTAATAAAGTTTAATATAACTTTTTTTTAAGGTAAAAAAGGAGTAATATTAATAAAAGAATTTATATTTTTATTATAGTAAATTAGGTTACTAAATAAATAATTATATAAAGTATAAAAAAAGTAATTAAAAACCTAGAAAAGATTCTAGATAAAAATAATAACCTAGGGCTATTAATAAACTAAAAATAATTACTATTACTAGGGAAAATAATTATTTACTAGGTTATTACCCACAGGATAGGCTAAACCTATAGGAATAGATATAAATAAAAAAATATAATCTAATATATAACTATAATAATATATAATACTTTAAATATTATATATAAGGTATAATAGGTAAAAGAACTCCTATATAATTATAAGGCTTATTAATAATAAAATTTAAGTTATAAATAATAAAGTAGTATAATTTCTAGCTAGAATTATATAAAGTAACTTACTAAGTTTAAAATTAATTAGGATAACCCTAGGGAGTATAAAAAATAAAAACTAATATATTAATATAATAAGGTAAATTACTAATAACTAAAAAAGAAATATATTATTATAATTATATAAAATAGTTTTAAATAAAATTTTTACTACTTAACTCTAGTTTAAGAATATTTTATTATATAAAAATTTATTTTAAAATTAAAAAACTAAAAAAATAAATAGGTCTTATAAAAATAAAGCTATTTAATATAAGCTAGTTTAAAAAAAATATATAGTAAATTCCTAAGTATTAAGTAGGATATTAACCTATTTAATAAATAATATAAAACTTAAACTAGAGGGATTAAACCTAATACTAAAATTCATAGTAATAAGTTTATAACCCTAGAAAAAAACCCCTAGAAAAAAGGACTTTTAATAATATAGTATAAAAGTATATAATATTATATGTAGGAATTCTAGCTTTATAAATTTACTAATATATTATAGTAAAATCTATACCTGGTAATAGTAAAAATAAGGAATTTATTTATATACTATTTATATATTAACCTATTATACTAGAATAATACCTAGAGTAATTAGGACTTATATAAATAATAGTATAATAAATATAAACTAATTTATAGTACTTACTTATATAATAATTATAATTATTATAAAACCCTAAAAGATATATTAAAAAAAAGAAAAAAAAGCTTTTATTATTAAGGATATAACTAAAAATAGTATAAATATTTATATACTAACTATATATATTACTAGTATAGGTAAATCTTATAAATTATATACTATAATATAAAGTATAGGGAATATAAACTATTTAAGGTAATTATATAATATTTTTTAAAAAAGCTAAAAATTATTAATAGTAACTAGCTATGTCCCTATAAATAAATAAGGTATTCCTACCTTAGATACCCTAAATATCTTAAATATAATAATATATACTAGTTAATATACTTTAATAATAATTATATTATTTACTATAATATTAAACTTATAAATTATTTCCTAGTATTATAATAAAATATAGTTAAGCTAAACTAGGAACCTAAATACTTTATAATAATAAGGCAGGGGAGGTATTTAAAATTATATATTAAAATTAATTAGTAACTAGCCTTTATAATAATTAATTTTAAAGTAATAGGGAATTTTATAAATCTAGAATATATTAAATAACTAGGACTCTAGGGAATTATTAAAAAAAAACTAAAATTAATTAAAAAATTAAAAAAAAACCTTGGATCCTATTAGCTAATAATTAAAATAAGAAATATATCCCTAGTAATATAGGGAAGAAATATAAAGCTAAGTTTTAATATATACCCTATAAAAAATATAATATAGTATTAGGGATCCTGTGGCTTAAGGATTATAACCTAAATATTAATTAGGTAAAGAAAATAATTAAATAAAAAAAAATCTAGAAAAATAGATAATAGTTAGGGCTAAAACCTTATAACCTACTAGGAAATAGTAATATATTAAATAGCTAGTAGGGAGGCTAATTTCTAAGAACCTATAGGTAACCTTAGAGAAAAGTCTAGTTTTAAGAATTCTAGTAGTAATATCTAGACTATTTAAATAAATATAGCTAATAAATATACCTAGTTAGGCTACGAAAATAATAAAAAAATATAATAAAATAATTAAAGTTAGTAAGTCCAAGGATTTAAATAGTAAATATAAAAAATTATAAATATTTATAATAAATAATAAAACTACTAAGCTAGAACCTATTATACCTAAAAAAATATAGTTTTTATTAAAAAGTATTCTAGAAACTTAAAAGGCTAGAGCTACTACCTTATAGGCTTTATAACTATACTATTTTTATTTAAAAAGAAAAGGAAAAAACCTTAAACTATAAATAAATAATCCTAATAAATAATTACAAGTCCTAAATACTTAAAGGCTATATTAAAAATTAACTTATAAAAAGGAATATTAAACTATTTACTTTTTTACTAGGGTATAGTATCCTATTTATACTAAAAAAAAAGGGAAAAAATAAATATATATTAACTACTAATTACTTAATAAAGTTACTATTAAAAATTAATACCTACTACCTTTAATCTAGGAAATCTAAAATAAATTTAAAAAAATAAAATAGTTTCTAAAACTTAATATTATTAATATATACTACTAGCTAAAAATAGCTAAGAAAAAAAAGTAAAAAATAGTATTTAAATCTAAGTTTAGACTTTATAAATACCTAGTAATACTTTTTAGGCTTACTAATATACTAGTAAACTTTTAATAATTTATTAATTAAGGGCTTAATAAATATTTATATAACTATATAGTTATTTATATTAATAATATTTTAATTTTTATAGGTATACTTAAGGAGCTAGTATAGTAAACTAAGAAAATCTTATAATAATTAATTAAGTTAAAGCTAAAGTATAAATTTAAAAAAAATATAAGTTTTATACTTAAAAAACTAAGTTTTTAAGGTACTAGATAATAAGAAATAGTTTATAACCTAAAAATTTTAAAATAAAAGCTATTAGGGAATAGCTAGAACTAAAAAATATTAAAAATATATAATAATTTAATAGTATAGTTAACTATTATAAGTAATATATTAATAAGTTTATATTTTATATAATACCCTTATATAACTTATTAAAAAAAGGAAGGATATTTAAGTAAATAAATAAATACTAAAAACCCTTTAATATAATAAAGGATATAATTATAATTATACTAATTATACTATAGTATAATCCTAGAAAACTAATAATACTTAAACTAGATATATTTAATTAAGCTATTAAAGTATAAATAATATAGCCTAGACTAGATAAAAAGCTATTACTAGTAAGATTTTAGTTAAAAAAACTTACTAGGGCTAAGGTTAACTATAATATTTATAATAAAAAACTACTAGTTATAATAGTAGTTTTTACTATTAAGGGCTTGTTTATATAGCATAGTAGCCCTGGTAGCCTAATTACTATTAAACTTTATAATTAGCTTAGACTAGGGGGTCTTCTTTATTTTATAGGAGCTAAATAGCTATCCTATTTAAATAATTTATATAGGTATAGCTACTAACTAGCTACTATTATTAGCCTTAATCTATACTAGTAGGTTTTCTAGGCTAATTAATATATCCACCCCTTTTATAATAACCTAGTAAGTCTGCTAGTAGAGTTTTATAAAGTTTTTAAATACTATATACTAGGTAGTGCTTGTATAGCTTAGCTAGACTATATCCTCTAGGGAGTTAGTTTATAGTAATATATCCCTACTAGGGAGGATATAGCCTATAAAAAAATATCTAGTAAAAGATCTAGGGGTTACTAGACTCCTATAGGGCCTGGTTATCCCTATTAATTAGCTTTATAGGGCTCTAGTAGAGGGGGTTAATAACTATATACTTAGTATTTTATATTATAATCTCTAGCTTCTTTTAAAAAATAAATATTAGTATAGTAAAGCTACTTATAGTATTACAAGTATTTAAATATTAAATAATTTACAAGAAATATAGTTTCCTATACTTATAAATGTTACAAAAGGGCCTTGACCTCTTAAGTACTCTTCCTAACCTTTAAACCGCGTTTAACCTAAACCCTAATAACTTAGATTAACTTACCTGGTCCTTGCAAGAATAATTACTTAATATTTAACTAGTATAAAAACTAGTTATAATTAGGTTAAGTAAAGGTAGAATAATAAAAAGGCTAGTCTTTACTATATATAATAAAGCCTATAAAATTAAGTATTAATAAAGTATATTATAATAGTTTCTCTAGTAGCAAAGGTAACTCTAGAAATAATAATTTTATTAATTATAAAAAATAAAGTAGAACTAGATATAGTAGATAATAAATATCCTTATATATTCTTTACTAGTATACTATCCTATATACCTTCTATAGTCCTTTTTATAGTACCCTTATATACTATTTAATATACTATTTATAGTACTTTATATAGTATACTTTATATAACCTACCTATTTTTAAGCGCAGGGTAGTAACTTATAGGGATTATTACTTTCTTAGGAGGGCTATAGTTACTTATAAAAGTATAGTATAAGTTCCTAGGGTTCTTAATAGGGAATTAAGTCTATAAAGGTATATATATTTATAATTTTTTATTATTATACTAGATTAGGTTTAGTGCTTAGTCCTTAATTACTAAATATTTAGGCAAGTTATAAATATTCCTTTATTATAGGTTAGCTAATTAGTTATTTATACCTAGTAGTTTTACCTAGCATGGCTACCCTTTATTAGGTATAGGTAGTATTATAATACTATCCCCTTTTTTTTTTACTTTTAACTTTTAGAAGTATAAAAAGTATAGGTCCCCTGTGTTAATCTAGTAAGTTCCTTTTTTTTTTAATTTTTTTATAATAGTTTATTATACCTTTTAAATAAAACTATTACTAAGAATATTATTACCAGGCTAATATAATTTTATTTAAAGGTTCTCCTATTAAATATTTATATAATACTTATTTTACTTAAAATATCCCCTATATTATAGATTTAAAAAGTTAGAATTATATATTATACACTTATTATAGTTAGAAATATAAAAAGTAGTTTTATAGTAATAAAAAGTAAACTAATCTAAGTTATAATTATATTAAATTAAATTAAAAACTTACTTAGGCCTTAACTAAGTAAGCTAAAATAGTAGTAAAAATTACTTGCTTATTTAAGTAATAGTAGTTTTTTAAAAAGCATAGTATTAAGATATTAGATTATAATATATTAGTAATAGATTAGTTAAATAAAAAGGATCTTTTAACTACTAAGGATTAACTTAAGCTTAAGTACCTAGCTAATAAATATAAGGCTATAATTACTTAGCTAGCTATAATATTAAATAATCCTAGTTTAATTTAAATAATTAATTCTTTATTATTATTCTAGTAAAATATTAACTTTTTTATTTTAAAAGTCCCTAGTAGTACTTCTAGACCTTTTAAGGGTAATTTATTAGGTTTTTAATAGGTTCCTATATATTTTCTAAGGTATTATAACCCTTTTATTTAACTAAATACTATACCTAATTACTAACTTTTTTTATATCTAGAATCTTTTTAACTTTATACTCCTATTTTTTTTTACTTTTAATTTTAATATTTTTAATAAGTTTAGTATTTATTAGTATAGGTTTTAATAATAAAATATAAAATATTAGGTATATTTTTTTATTAATTTAAGTAGTTTTAGGTAATAATTAACTAGTCCTAATTTCTTCTTAATTTTAAAAGGTTCTAGATAAATATAGTCTAGTTTTTAACTTAGTTACTTTATTTTAATATTTTTATAAAATAAAAATATTTTTCCTTTTTTTTTAAATTTTAGTAGCTTAATTTAATATTTATTATAATAAATTTTTATTTTTAAATTAATAAACTTAAGTTTTTAGGTAAGTTATATCTAGATATTTTTAAGTTTTTTAATAAAGCTATTAGCTTCCTTTATAATAGGTTTATAATTAATTAGTTTACTATAAATATTTAAGTAATAACTATAGTTAGCTTTAAAAGGTATTATTTTTATTATACTATAAATTAAATTATTATAAATAAACTATACTATTAGTAGCTAGTCTACCTAGTTATTTTATATATAGTTTATATAATATTATAAATATTATTTAATTATTTAGTTAACTTTTTTAATTTATTTATTTAATTATAGTTTATATATAATAGTTATTTATAGTTAAATCCCTAATTAATTAATAATTAATTTTTAAAACTTAGATATAAAGAGCTTGTTTTTATTAAATATAATATATTTTAAAACCCTATAGTTTATTATAACTATATTTATAAAGGTATTTATTATATCCCTAGCTATAATTATTATTTTTTATTAATACTAAGTAAATATATTTTATTAGTTTATTTATTATTATTACTAGATAATTATATTATTTATTTATTATAAATAATAGTTTAATAAAGTTAACTATAATCTATTTTTATAGTTTTTATAAAACTTTAAAGTTTTAAAACTTTTTATAAGGTATATATTAAAATAGCTTATTTTTTAAATAAGTTTTATAATTATTAAGGTATTTTTTAACCTTTTTTTTTATACTAAAAAAAAAGTAATTTTATCTAATTTTTTTATATATTTTATTAATACTATAATATTTATATATTAGTATATTATAGTATTTCTTAATTACTTTTATAATAAGTACTAGTAGTATATAAATAAGTCCTTTTATAATTAGGATACTATCTTTTTTTAAAATATTTAGTATTATTTTAAGGATTTTTTATATAAGCTTATTTTTTTTATAGCTTTTTTAATATAATCTAGTATAATTCCTAAGATTTTAATTATTATTATAAGGATTATAGGGTTATTACTAAATATCCTATCCTTATTTATTTTTAAAATTACTAGTTTAACTTTTTTTACTTTTTTTATATAATCTAGCCTTTAGCTAAGTATATTAGTTTAATTATTTTTACTTTTTTTATAATATTTTATTTTATAATTATACTATAATAATAATTTTACTTATCTAGCCTACCTTTTTATTAACTTTTTAGTTATTATAAAGTAGGTTAAGTTTTTATAATCTAACTTTATAAGTATAAAAAACTATATTTTTTATAAATAAACTTTTTAGTACTTAAATACTACTATTATAGCTAGTAGTTTTTTATTATAAATATTATAGTTAACCTTAGCCCTAGTAAGCTTCCTTAACTAAAACCTTACTAGTAATAGTTTTTTATTTAATCTAGGTTATATTATTTTTATTTTAATAGCTTAATTAAATATATCTAGTTTAAGTATTATTAGTTTTCTAGGATTATACTATAGTATAATTAGTATAATTATAATTATATTTTTTATTATATTAAAGGGTTTCTACTATTTATTTATTTATTTAAAGACCTTCCCTTTCTTAAGTAATTTATATAAAGATATTATATAAAATATAAACTAGTTAATATATTACTTATAATAGTTAACTATATTATTAAATTATTATATATTTTTAATATTTTTTAGCTCTAGCTATTCCCTAATAACCCTTATTTTAAAATTTTTAGGTTATAAGCTATCTTTTATAATCTAGTACCCTAAAAACTTAGTTTCTTAGGTATAAAATTTATACTTTTTAAGCTTATACTTTAGCTTTAGCTTAATTAATTACTATAAAATTTTTTTAATTTATTATACTAGCTCCTTAAGCATGCCTATAAAGATTAAAATATTATTAATATAAATAACTATATAGTTATATAAGTATTTATTAAGCCCTTAGTTAATAAATTATTAAAAGCTTATTAATATATTAATAAGCCTAAATAATATTACTAGGTATTTATAAAGTTTAAACTTAGATTTAAATACTATTTTTTATTTTCCTTTTTTAGTTATCCTTAGCTAGTAATATATATTAGTAATATTAAGTTTTATAAACTATTTTACTTTTTTAAGTTTATTTTAAATTTTCTAGATTAAAGATAGTAGGTACTAATCCTTAATAGTTATTTTATTAAGTAATTAGTATTTAATATATATTTATTTATTTTTTTCCTTTTTTTTTATAAATAGGATACTATACCCTAAAAAAAAAATTAATAATTAAATATTTTTTTTTATAAGTTAGTTTTTAATATAGTCTTTAAGTATTTATAATTTATAATTATTTATTAGGATTATTTATTTATAATTTAAGGTTTCTTTCTTTTCCTTTTAAATAAAAATAGTATAATTATAGGGCCTATAAAGTAATAACTCTAGTTTTTTAGATTTTTAAAATACCTCCTAAAAAAGATTATACTTTTTAAGTATAGTTAATTCTAGTTTAATAGGTTTACTATTTATTATAAGTACCTAAAATTTTTTATATTTATTATTTAAGTTCTTAGACTTACTAACTTTAATTATTTTATTATATTTTTTTATTACTTTAGTAGCCTAACTAGGTATATTTATTAGCTATATTTATTTAAATAGTCTAGATATTATTACTAAAATTCTAGAAACTAGACTTTTTTCTAAAATTACTTATAAGTTTTTAGGAATTAGCCTCCCTACTAGCTACTTAATATACTATTATTTTTTAGTAAACTATAAGGCTCTAGCCTTAACTAGTACCTATTTTTTTAGGCTATTTTTTTATATAATTATTTTTTTTAATTAATTAATATTTAGGTTATAATCCTTAAGCTATAAAATCCCTAATACTATATTATATTTTTTTATAGGGTATATATTAAAACTTAACCTTATACCTCTTTCCTATACTACTAAAAATATATTTCTTATTTTAATTATTAGCTAGCAGGATCTAAGATCCTCTTTATTTAGCCCTTTAATTAATTTTAGTTTATTTTTAATAACTCCCTAGAGTCCTAGTTATTTTATATATTCTAGGTTTATAAAATTTTCTATTACCCTAAAATTAATTATAATATAAACTAGTTACTAATTAACTATAATATATAGCTTTAAATACCTTTCTTACCTTATTATTATAAAATATTTAGATTCCTAGTTTAGTTCTAGTATACTTTATTATAAAACTAAAAAGTAATTTCCTAGTTTAGTATTATAGTATATAATATAATTATTATTAAAATATACTATTTAATATATATTACTATATTTAGGGTGCCTTAGGTATCTAGTATATAAATATTTTAGTTATTAGTAAGGGTATAGCTAGTTATTATTAATAACCCTTAGCTTTCTAGGATAGTATTATATAATTATTTTAAAAGGCTTATATACTCTATATCCTAGATTATAGTATATAACTTATAGGATTTAATTATATTAGTAGTATACCTAGTTAATATATAAGTATTTATATTACTTTTAGTTATATCTATAATAGTAAGTACTCTTTACCCTTTTTTTTTTAAATATATTTTTTAAGGTTTTATAATAATTATAGTTATCTTTTTAATAAACCCTATAGATTAATTTATATTTATTATACTACTATTTATAAAAGTCCTAATTACTAAAGGTACTATCCTAATATACTAAGTTAATATATAGGTAATATATAAATAAGTTCCTTATCTTTACTATTATAAGATTTAGATTTTATTATAATTTATTAGTAATTTTATAGATCTAAAGCTTTTATATATAATACTATATACTTAGGTATTATCCTATTAAATATTTTTTTTAAAGGTTTTTTTTTAAGATTATAAATTTATTACTAAGGTTCTTAGTATTAGGTCTAATTTTTTAATTTTAAATTTTATATTATTTATTAAAAGGGTTAAGGTCCTATTTAATACTTAGGAATTTACTATATACTTTTTTTTAAACTAGCTTATAGTAAATAGCTTTATTTTTATAAAACCTATTTATTTTTTTAGTTTTTTAGTTTTAAAATAAGTTTTAATATAATAAAATATTATTAGACTAAAGTTAAGTAGTAAAAAGCTTATTTATTACTATTATATATAATAGTAGTAGTATATTCCCCTTAGGGTTACTAGTATTTTACCTTATTATACTAATATATTAGTCCTTATTTTTTATACTCCTAGGGGTTATTTTAATTAATTTTAAATTTAGTAAGTTACTTTATATAATCCTAGCTAGGAATTATATTACTTTAATATTTATAATTTAAATTTTATTATTAACAAGCCTTATAATAGTATTAATAAGTTTCTTTATTTATTATATTTTTTATATAGTATCTAAAGTAATATATATTATAGCTACTTATTAGACTATATTTTTTATTTATATCCACTCCTCTAGGTATAGCCTATTTTATAGGTAATAACCTAGTAAGTAGCTATTTTTTTT
The DNA here is from genome assembly GCA_027569055.1 of Aspergillus baeticus. Lineage (NCBI taxonomy): Eukaryota > Fungi > Ascomycota > Eurotiomycetes > Eurotiales > Aspergillaceae > Aspergillus > Aspergillus baeticus. The sequence continues at coordinate 157,374 of JAPDEI010000027.1, forward strand.
AGTAATACTAATTATTTTTAGTTTACTAGTAGCCCTAAGTTATTATTTTTATTTAGAACCTTTTCTAGGTTTTTAGTTACTTTTTTTATACTTTATATAATTATTTATTTAATAACCTAATTTATTATAGTAAAAGTATAAATTTTTTTAGTAGTAGTAATCTTTTTTTACCTTAAAAAAAATTATATTAAGTTTTATTAGTTAAGGTTTATAAAAATTATTATATTCTTAGTTTTATAGCTAAAATTACTATCTAAAATTTATATAATAGCCTCCCTACTAGTTATTTTAAAACTATAATAGCCTATTATTATAATATACTAGGTAATAATAACTTTAATCTAGTTTTAACTTTTAAAGTTAATTACTAATCCTAGTTACTAAATTATATATTTTTATAAGTATTATAGGCCTTTTTATAAAAGTTATTTTTTTTTAATAGTATAAGGTAATCCTTTTTTATAATAATATATAAAGGCCTTATTTAACTAAAAGAGATAGAATATTAACTATTAAAAATAAAATATATACCTATTTATATTATTATTTTATATATATAAGTAGTTAATCTATTACTTTATATTTTTAGTTATATTAATATCTCTAAAAATATATTTAAGTTAAGCCTAGAAAGTACTAAAGCTTCTAAATATTTTAATAATATTTTTAGTATAATTATTAAAAGGTTTTAACTAAAACTCCCTTATAAATAGCTTAAACTATTTATATACTATACTAGTTAAATAAATAAAGGTAAAAAAAATTTTATTACTTTTTTTTATAAACTTATTTTTATTAATATTAAGGTATATAATTATTTATATAAGCTAATACCTAAGCTTAGACCTAGTCCTATTAAAGGGATCTAGGATTTTAAGTTTTATAATTTTTATAATAAAATATTTATCTAGTCTAAGAATCTACTTTTAAAGTTAACTAAGTATTTCTAATATATTAGTATCTAGTATTATATTATACTAATTTAAGTTATTAATTATTTAGTTAATAATATTAGTCTAACTAGTAAGCTATTATTATATAGTCTAGATAACTTACTAAAGTTATATAATTTATTATACCTAAGTAGGTTAAGATATTATACTATTATTTTAAATTAATTTAAAATACTTTATACTAACTAGTAATTAATATATTATAAAAGGGCCTTAACCTTTTAAGTACTCTTCCTAACCTTTAAACTATATTTAATTTAAACCCTAATAACTTAGATTAACTTACCTAGTCCTTATAAGAATAATTATTTAATATTTAACTAGTATAAAAACTAGTTATAATTAGGTTAGGTAAAGGTAGAATAATAAAAAGGCTAGTTTTTACTATATATAATAAAGCCTATAGAGTTAAGTATTAATAAAATATATTATAATAGTTTCTTTAATAGTAAAGGTAACTTTAGAAATAATAATTTTATTAATTATAAAAAATAAAGTAGAACTAGATATAGTAGGTAATAAATATTTTTATATATTCTTTACTAGTATACTATCCTATATACCTTTTATAGTCCTTTCCATGGTACCCTTGTATACTATTTAGTATACTATCTATAGTACTTTATATAGTATACTTTATATAACCTACCTATCTTTAAGCACAGGGTGGTAACTTATAAGGATTATTACTTTTTTAAAAGTGCTATAGTTACTTATAGGAGCATGGTATAGGTTCCTAGGGTTTTTAATAGGGAATTAAGTCTATAGAGGTATATATATCTATAATTCTTTATTATTATACTAGATTAGGTTTAGTGCTTAGTCCTTGATTACTAAGTGTCTGGGCAAGTTATGGATGTTCCTTTGTTGCGGGTTAGCCGATTGGTTGTTCATGCCCGGTGGTTCTACCTGGCATGGCCGCCCTCCGTTAGGTGCGGGCAGTGTCATAACAATAAAATTAGATTATAAAAAGTTAACTAACTTTATAATAATTAAAAAGTTAATAAAAAGGTAAGCTAGATAGATAAAATTATTATTATAATATAATTATAAAATAAAATATTATAAAGCAAGTAAAAATAGCTAGGCTAATATATTTAACTAAAAACTAGATTATATAAAAAAATTAAAAAAAACTAAGACTAGTAATTTTAAAAATAAATAAAAATAAAATATTTAGTAATAATCCTATAGTTTTTATAATAATAATTAAAATATTAAAAACTATACTAGATTATATTAAAAAAGCTATAAAAATAAGTTTATATAAAATTTAAATTTAAATTTTTTTTAAAATAATACTAAATATTATAAAAAAAATATTATTTTTATAATAAAAAGATATATTTATATACTACTAGTATTTATTATAAAAGTAATTAAAAAATATTATAATATACTAATATATAAATATTATAGTATTAATAAAATATATAAAATAATTAAATAAAACTACTTCTTTCCTAGTATAAAAAAAAGGTTAAAAAGTACTTTAATAATTATAAAACTTATTCAAAAAATAAGCTATTTTAATATATACCTTATAAAAAGCTTTAAAACCTTAAAGTCTTATAAAAACTATAAAAATAAATTATAATTAATTTTATTAAACTATTACCTATAATAAATAAATAAAATAACTATTTAATAGTAATAATAAATAAACTAATAAAATGTATTTATTTAGTATTAATAAAAATAATAATTATAGCTAGAAATATAATAAATATTTTTATAAATATAATTATAATAAACTATAAAGTTTTAAAATATATAATATTTAATAAAAATAAGCTTTTTATATTTAAGTTTTAAAAATTAATTACTAATAAATTAGGGATTTAATTATAAATTACTATTATTTATAAATTATAAATAAATAAATAAACTAAAAAGGTTAATTAAATAATACTTATAATATTATATAAACTATATATAAGATAATTAAGTAAACTAGCTATTAATAATATAATTTATTTATAATAATTTAATTTATAATATAATAGTAATAATACTTTTTAAAACTAATTATAGTTATTACCTAAATATTTAGAGTAAACTAATAAATTATAAACCTATTATAAATAAATCTAAAAAACTTATTAGCAACTAAATAATTACCCCCTATAGTTATTTTTAAGTAATAGTAACTGTAGGAACTAATTCTACACATAAAATTGTATATATCACAAAACTTTCAGTGCTATATGCCTTGTTCTAATACTATAGTAGTTATAAATACACCTATGGGGATTTTAACTACTTTAGCTTTAAAATTTATAAATTTATATAGCCCTTGCTAATACTACCTAAGGTAGAATAGCACCTAAGAAAAAGAAGGCTAATTTATAATAGCTAAATTTTATATTTAAAATAAAACTTAACCTAAGAGCCTATATATATTTTTATTATGCTAAGGCCTTTAAGTTATTATAAACTATTAAATCTATGGGAGGTATCCTATAGGTAATTATTAATAGTATTTATTTTATAATATCCCTCGCGGAGAAGCTACAAGATACTAGTAAATAATCCCCTAACTAGATAGTAAAGGAACTAAAGTAAATTAAAATAATCCTTATTAAGTATAATAAATACTAAACTATTACTATCTAGAATACCCGGGCTATAGCTATACTAGCCTATATAGACTCCCCTAATATTAGCTAGCCTATTCCCTGTATAGTAGTATAGTTATATTAAAATACTATTTTTTTATTTTACCTTATAGTATTAGCTATAAAGTTATCCTATATTTTAGGATAGGTATAAAAGGTGCCTTTTATAATATCCCTAGTCCTAAATAATACTATTATTTATAAAGACTTGTGGCTATAAGGGATGTGATTAGTATAAAAGGTAGGAATAGCTTTAAGGTAAGGTAGAAAAGACTCGCGTAGGGTTAATTTCTAAGAATTAGGTTATTATAATAGATTAATATTAAAGGCAGGAACTCCTGCCTTTATAAAAATAAAAGTTTATTTATAGGCTAAGTTAGCCTATAAGGGCTAACTTATTTTCTAGTAAAGGAGTATATTATAAAGGTTTTATAATTACCCTCCCTTTTAAAAGCCTTAGTCCCTAAGGCCTTAGTTATAACTATATAATTTTTAAAAACCCTTTATAAAAAAAAAGCCTAGTAATTATAATAGGAAAAAAGTATTATTTTCTCTAGGTTAGTTTTACTTTTTATAAGGATTCTAGTTAAATATAGCCTTATATTTATAGTTTATATAAGAACTATTAGCTATTAAAAGTATCTAGTTTTTTTATAAGATCCTACTCTAGGTCCTTAGGCCCTTTAAGTATTAGGTTTTTTTAAAGCTATATTTATAATACTTATTAGCTAATAATAAGTATTAGGCTTTTTATAATACTTATATTAAATTTTTACTACTAGGCTTTTTTATTATAATACCTTCTTATTCTAAGCTTTTTATACTTTTTTTTTTACTTTTTATAAAAAATTAGTAACTTTTACTTACTTTAAACTTATAATAACCTCCTTCTAGTATTACTATAGGTTATATTTATTTTATTTTACTTATATTACTAGATCTTAGTATTATATTACCCTTTTAGTTTTAAAAGGTTTTTTTTCCCTTTCTAGAGCTTTTCTTTTTACTCTTTTTTAACTTTTTATTTTATAATTTTTAATAGGTTAACCTTTCTAGTTATTTTTTATAAGCTTATATTTTTTTACCCTATATAAAGATTTTTATTTACTATAAGTTTTTTTTTATTTCTCCCTTGCAGGGTTCTCCTATAGTATATTTTAGGGGTATATTATATTTAGTACTATAAAATTTCCTTATTTATATTAGTATTTAGGCTTTTTATAAAATCCTTTACCTATATTTTCTAGTATTTATTTATACCCTTATTACCTATAAGAGTTTATAGTCCTAATACCCCTTTATAAAAGTTTTAAATATATTTTATTTATTCTTGCCTTTATTAATACCCTTATAGTTTCCCTTTTTTTTCTTAACTAGGAAGTTAGGCCTTTTATAAAGGGAATTTAGGTATATATACTCTCTAGTCTTATAAAGACTTCCTTGGCTAATATTATAAAGGCCCCCTTTATAGGGGTAAATATATTTATTAGCCTACCTAGCCTAGCTACTACCCCTCCTGCCCTGGTACCTATACCTGCCCCTGCTATTATTACTACCCCTATTACCTAGCCCCCCCCTTATTTAATAGCTAGTTATCTTGCTACCCCCTGTAACTAGCACCCGCGGGGGTATTACCCTTATTATACTAAATATATAGGTAGCCCCTATAGCTCGCGCCCTAAATATTAATAAACCTCTACCTATACTAATAGGCACTCCTTATAATACCTAGAATAAACTAGCTTTACTAGTTATAATAGCTTTAAACTAGGCTATTACTTAGTTTATTTAATTACCTAATAACACGTGGTTTATACTATATAGTTTTAAATACCCTATTATAGTCCCAGGGCTACTACTATAAATAGGTTAGTAGCCCCTATTAGCCTATAAATAATAATAGGCCCTTATACTAGCTTTTTATTTAGTTTACTATAGTAGTTATTTAAACCTAATATAGTTTATACTTTATAGCTAGTTATAAAAGGGTATTTTTATTACTTATATAGGCTAGTAGTTTTTTATAGGTAAAAAGTATAATACTTATTATATATTATTTATTTTATTAATATTTATAAAGTATATTTTTAAAGGATTTAGCTAGAAATATAATAACTACCTATATTATAAATATATAAGCTACTTTTTTAAGTAGTAAACTAGTTCTAAAGGAAAATAGGTATTTTTTTTATATTATTATAATAATAACTACCTTAGAACTATTAATATCCTATCCTATACCTAATATAGAAGTATAAAGGGACTATAAGTATATATTATAAATATATTTTTTTAGTCCCTATAAAATTTAAATTTTTTTTAAATAATTAAACTAGGGGTTTTTACTACTTATAAATATTTTTTATAGTTATATAAATATTATAGATTCTTATAGGGCTTCTTTGTAGGCTTTATATATTTTATTTATTTTATTAAAATTTTTATAAGGTCCTTAGTTCTAGATTCTAGAATCTTTTTTATTTAATATTTTTTTTATTTTATTTATAAACCTTACCTTATATTTTTTATAAGTATTTACTTTTTTTATTTTTTAATATTTATAAAATATTAAAATATAAAATATATTATATACTTATAGGCCTACTAGTAGGGCTATATAATAGGTACTTTTATTTATTTATTTTAGTATTTTTTATAGTCCTACCTAAAGTTAATTAAACTTTTTATTTAGTTATATTTATAACTAATTTATATTTAAAATCTAAATATAATTACTTATATTAAATACCTTCCCTATATATTTTATATTATAGTATTTTACTTAATATTTTTCGGCCTTTATAATTCTTTCCTAGGCCCTTTTATAAAGCTTTTTTATATATATTATATAATTTTAAGCTTTATAAGCTACCTCTCCCCCTAATAAAGGGTTAAGTATAATTACTTATAGGTTTAGCCTATAAACTATTTAAAATAATAATATTTTAATAAATACATGCCTTATATTATTATATATAAATTTTATAAAAGGGATATAATCTACTTAATTATCCTAGGAGAAATTTATATACCTTTATAAGTATTATTTTAGGATATTATTTAAGTATTTTATTTAGCTATTTATTTATTAATAGTAGGCTATATTTATTATATACTTAATTTATAAATAGTATATAAAATTTAACTAAAAGCCCTTTATAAAAATTTTTTTTTTATTTATTATAATATTTATAGGTACTTTATAAAGCCTAAATACCTTATAAACTAGAATAATTATAAAATCCTTTTTTTAATACTTTTTATATTAAAATAAAGTATACTATTTTACTTATATAATTTATTATAACTAGGATAGTATTATATACCTTTTATAAGCTTTCTAAGTTCTTATATTTAATACTTATAGGGAGATTAGTAATAAAGTTTATATTAAGCTTTTTTTAAGGGTTTTATAAAATTAGTAAGGGTTAAAAAAGGCTATACTATTTATTATACTTTATATAAAAGTTTTAATATATATTATAGGTTTTATAGTATTTTATAATAAATTTTTATATTTTTAGTTAAAAAAACCTTTAATTAATTAAGTTTTTAGTTTTTTTTTTTATAAAATATTTTACTATAGAATTATTATATAACTTTATAAATATTTTTATTTATAGCTAATAATAATCTAGAATATATAACTTCCCTTAGTTATAAAAAAGCCCTTTTTATAATTACTAGTATTTTTATAATTATAAAATACTTAACTTTTACTCTAGGTCTAGCTTATAATTTTTATATTTTTAAATTACTTTTTAAATTTTTTTTATAAATATATTTTTTATAAGTAGCTATAATAGGCTATTTAATAGCCCTTATAATAAATCTAGGTAATATAGCCCTTTTTTCTTGTATACCTTTTATATTTTATTTTATAAAACCTTTATTTTAAAATTTTTTTTATTATATATAGTAACTATAGTTACAAGCTATTTTTACCTAGACTACGTTAAAAAACTTATTTTTTTATAGTTATTATATTATATATCCCTAGCCTGCCTTATAGGCTAGTATACTAGATATTTACTATTATAGCTAGATTTCTCTAGGCTTAATTTTATTTTATAAAACCTAATTACTTAAGTAATTTTTACTTAGCTTATTTATTATATTTTTTTCTAGTTTTTTTTATACTAACTATTTTAAAAATAGTTTACCCTATATAAAGGGCTATTTATAAATTTTAACTTTTTTATATAATATATAATTTTAAAGCCAAATCTAGTTAAGAATTATAATTAGTAAATTTATATTTATATAAGTACCTTAAAGGGCGCCTAGAATAGTATAAAGGCCTTATAATTTATAATTATTTTTATTTTTTATATACTTCCCTAGAGGTAATACTTTTATTTTTTTTAAAAAACTCTATTATTATAAATAGCTTTTACTTTTTAATAATATAGTTTTATTTTACTAGTAATAGCTTTTATAAAAAAAATATTACTAGCCTTTGAGTTTTATTTTTTAAATAATATTATATAAATATTTTATAAAAACCCTTACCTAAAATATTTAACTTAATTTATAATAGTAGTCCCTTAATAAAGTAATTTAATTTAACTATTTTTATAAATAGCGTTTTAAGCCTTTTTACTACCTTATATACTTTAGGTATTATTATAATTTTTTTATTTTTAACTATTTTTACTAGTTTATTTTTTAGTTTATAAAGGATATTAGTAAAAGGCGCTATTATTTATATATATATATAAATAAACCTCTAGTACTAGTTTATAAATCCTAAAAATACTAGAATTTTATAAATAGTTTTTAATATTAATTAATTTTAAATTATAGCTATTTATAATAGCTTTATTTTAATTTTATTAGGTATAATATTAGTAGTAGGATTAGTTAGCGGTGGCAGTAGTCACGTGGCGTAATACCACAATAACTTCTAGCTACTAGCTTATATATAGAATAAGAGACTACGCGCTTTAACATAGCTAATAGGTTATAAGCCTGGTAGCCTGCACTATAATAAATTAATAATCTAATAGTCCCCTAATATCTTAACTTTATTTCCTTTTTAAAAATATTAATATTAATAATATTCTAGTAGTTTCTTTACTATACTTAATTAAAACTAGGTTAGTGGCTTACCCTATATAGTACTATACCTTAATCTTTTTCCTTAAATAATTATATAATCTTACTAGCCAAAATCCTTACCTAGTTATTTAATAAATATCCTAATATAATTATATATATTTAATTTATTAATATAGCTAAAGCACTAAAAACTAATAACTAGGTATACTACTATTATAGTTAATAAATCCTTTTTAAACTTTTAAAAAATATTTCTAGTATTCCTAAGTAGCTTACTAGTAAAATAAATTATAAATTATAAAGCTTTATAATTAGCTATATTTTAAAAGCTTTATAATTATAATAAATAATTAATAGTAAAATCCTATACCCTATAGCTAAGGATCCTATATACCTAGTATAGGAAAATATATTACTTTAAATAGGCTATTAGCTTATTAACTAGGTTACTAAAAATATATAAATATAGCTATAAATAATATTTATAAACCTAGAATTTATAAATAATATATATAGTATAATTAAAGGATTTATACTTAGTTAGGGCACCTTATAGCTTAAAAATATAGGCTTAAAACTAACTTATATAACTAAAGAGTAATATAGATTAATAAAAAACTTTATTATAAATTTTTAAAATATTATAACTATAATAAGGAGACTAAATATTTTTATAGGCCCTTACCTCTCCACACTATTTTTATTATATAAAATATAATATAATCTATTTATATAGGTATAGAATTAATAAGAATAACTTTTATTTTAGCCTAATATATATATATAGGATAAATTTATAAAGCTATTTAAATCTATAATTATATATTATAATACTAAAAAAGAGGTTATAAGTAATATACTAGGACGCGCTCTCTAAACCTCTAGTATAATTAATAATAAGAAGAATAACAAGGATAACAAGGATAATAGAAAGGAAAAAGATACTAGGGATAAAGGCGGAAGTAGAGGTATTAGATATAATAAATTAAAGCTTTAAAAGGGTCTAACTTAGGGCTAAGCTACTATAAACTTTATAAAATATTTATTTAAAGGTAAATTAATTATTAAGAATAAATATTACTTTTATTACCTTAGTACTAGCTATACTATATAATATTACTAGTATTTTAATTTATTATTATAATAGGATAGATAAAATAATATCTAAAAATATAAACTAAAATAATAAGGCTATTCTAGCCTAAAAAACTTAAGCTAGTTAGTAACCCCTTAGGGTACTATTATAATATTAAAATAATATAAAAACTATAACTTTATTTTTTTTTATATTATTACTAAATAAAGGTTTCCTAGAAATAAAACTAGATTTTTTTAATATTTTTACTATCCTTAAAAAAAAAAGCCTAGAACTAAAAATATTTTTTATATATTTATAATAATATTTACTAGTAAATCTAGAAATATTTATAAATAGTTAACTTAGAAGCAGCCTACTATATTATAAGTAATTATTTTTACTTTAAAAACTTATATATATATATATAGCTTATAAATAACCTTATTATTATAAAATAGCTAGTATAGGAATAGTAATTATATAAAAATATAAAAAAAGTAAGGATTAAAATATATAGCCCTATAAGGAACTATACTAAGTTTTTAGTTAATATTTATTATAACCTAGAACTAGATTTTTTTATATTATTAACTACTAAAATATTAAAAAATATATATTTTTAGTAAAGCTTTAAAAATTTTTTAATTTATAATTATAAAACTAATATTATAATAAAATATATAAGTATTTATTATAAAGTTCCCTATATTAATATAGTCCTGCTAAAAAATAATAATATTATTATTTTTATAGTACTACTCTTACTATATAAAAAAATAAAGATTATTATATAAATTATAAATAATAATATTATAAAAGCCTATAGGTGCCTTAGCTATATAAAACTTTTAAAAATTTAAAAATTTAAAAGCCTTAGGCCTTAAAAAAAGGCTAAAGTCCTTTATTTATAATATATACTATAACTTAAAATTAAAAAAATAAATATTTAAAAAGCTCTAGAATATTTTTATACTTAACTAAAATAATTTTAAAAGCCTCTAGTATATAAATATATAATATATTACCCTATAAGGATATAATACTATAACTTAATATATTATTATAGTTAATATAGTAATATACCTTATAGCTATCCTACTTTTTATAAATAAAAGAAATATATTAAATATAATAATTTTTTTTATAAAGAAAATTAAGCTCTAGATAGGTAAATATTCTAGAAAATTTTTACTTAATAGTAATAAAAAATTTATATAATTTAAAACCTAGGGCAAGAAATATAGTATAAAGTTTTTATTAATACCCTTATAATCCCTAGAGCTAAATAAAGTATTTAAATAATATAAAAAATATATTAATTAAATAGCCTGCTATACCCTTTAAAATATAAAAATACCTAAGTTTCTCTAGCCACTTGCTATTAAAAATATAATATATATAATTAATTAATTATATAGGCTAGATAATAAAAATAAATAATTATTATTTTAAAAATAGTAAGAATACTAGAAGATTAATAACCTAAAACTTTTAATAAAATATTTTAAGATTTTTAAATACTAAGTATAAATATATATCCTAGTTAAGGACTATATAAAGTTAAAAAAAATAAAACTATAAGTTTTAAAAGGATACTATATTAGTACTAAGGGTAAGTATAGCTATATATAGTATATTTAAATACTAGAAAAAAGGAAAATAATAAGGTCTAGGGATATAGTTTTTAATAAATTAAAAACCTACTATAATAACTTTAACTATAAAGCTTAATTACTTTATAAAACTATTATTATTTTTATAAAAAACCCTAGCTAAAATACTATAATCTTTTATTATAAAATAAAACTAGTAATATAAAACTAATAAAATAAATAAACTAAATAGTAACTTCCTAAACCTAAAAAAGGTAAATAATAAAATAAAAAAAAGGTAAAGCTAATAATACCTTTAAAAAGCCCTAAAACTTTAAGGTAACCTAGAGAAGTAATACCCTTAATATTAATACTAGGCTTAAGCTATCCCAGAGGTGCTCCTATATACTATAGTATATATAACTTAAGAAATAAAGATAAGCCATTTTAGTAGTAACTATTTAAAAATATTATTTTTCTAGAAAGGAAAAAAAGGCTAGTTATATAAAATCTTTAAAAATAATTAATTTTACTAAGTTTTATATAATATTAAAAACCTATAGTAAAATTAATAAAAATTTTTTTAATAAAAATATTAAAACTTTTTAAACCCTAAAATACTTAATATATACCCTATATTTTAAGGATAAGAATAAAGCTATACCTAATTAACCTTTTAATTATAAGGATAATAAAATAAAATAAATAATAAAAATAAAGGACTATAGTAAGCTAAAACTTATAATCTTTATTAAAATATTTTTTAATATACTATACTAAGTTTTATAAAAGTATAATAATTTAACTTACCTCCTAAAAGTTAAAGCTAGTCCTTATAAATATAAAAAACTTATAAATACTTAACTATCTAGTATACTAGTAAAATAAGTTTAAACCTTTATTAAAATTAATAAAAAATAACTAAAGGACTAGCTAGGTAATAAATAAGCTTTTAAAATAACCCTTATAGTATATAAAAATAAAAATAAAAATAAGAAAGAGAAGGTTTAAAATAATCTTAATATTATTAAACTAGATAAGAAGCTATATACTAGTAATATTACAATCCTATATATATATATAAAGGTAATAAGATCCTTTTATATACCTTACTAGCGCGTAGTTATATAATAATAATATAATAAAATTATAATTATAAATATATATAAAGTTATTAAGTATCCTAGTAAAAATATAAAAGTTTTACTAGGTAAGTAGGTTTATACCTTAAAATTTAATAAATAAAATTATATATTAAAGTTTAAGGTATACTAGGTTATTTATAGTAACTAATAAAAACCTAATATTAACTTTAATACTAATAACTTGCTAGTTACCTTAAATCTAGCTATTTAAATATTTTTAATAATAATTATAATCCTAAAAAAAAATTAATAAATTAATATAATTACTACCTATCTACATATAATTATTACTAGAAAAAGAATTTATATAAAAATATTAATAGGCTTTAAATTAAAGGGTAATAAATAAAAATACTAGCTATAATTATTTTTTAAAACTTTATATAAATTTTAATAAGCTAGCTACCTCTAATAGTATAAAATATTAAAATTTTTAAAAAAAAATAGGATTTAACTAATCCTAGAATAAGGTATATATTTTCTAGAGGATAATTATATATATTATTATACATATAAATAACCTTTTTATTACTAATAATATAAATAAAGTTATTAATAAAGTTATTAAAAAAATTAATAATATTTTTAAAATTAAAAAACTTAATAAACCTATAAAATTTCTAGGATATATTTTAATTTATAATTATAAAAATAATATAATAGTAATTAATTAAGTATTTTACTTAAAGGACTTATTAAAGGAATATAATATATAAAATTATAATAGCTTATATATTCCTATATATATAGGCTATAAGTAATATAAAAATAAGCTTTTTAAAAAACTAAAATAAAAAAAAAAGGTTAACCTAGTAAAAAAGTTTTTAAATATTTTATTTTTAACTTTTTTAGGATTTTTAAACTAGCTAGTAATAAAAACCTAACTAGATATTATATATATTATAAACTATTTATAGTAATATACTCTAAATCCTTTATCCTATAATATTAAAGCTATAAAGAAAATCCTATAATACTTTTAATATAATAAATTTAAATTACTACTTAGTTAGAAGCTAAATAAGATAAAGAAAGTTTTTATTAATATTATATTTTAAAATAATAAAAATAAATATTTAATTAAAGGTTTTATTATCTTTTATACTAAATACCTAGTGGCATGGTTATCCTATAAAAAATTAATTATTATTATATTTTTAATAACTATAAAGCTTATTATATTTAATTATATAGTTAAGAAAGAAATATATATAAAAAAGTTTATAATTATACTAGGCCTCTAGATAGATAATTTAATTATAATCCTAGTATATATAAATAGTAATAATATTATTAAGCTATTAAAAAAGCTAAAATTTTTATTAAATCCTACTATTTACTAGCTTAAAAATAAATATTTTTTTATATATAAGGCTTATAAAATAAAAAGAATTACCTTTTACTATATTAATAGTAAGTTAAATCCTATAAATAAACTTACTAAGCTATTTAATATAAAGGACTTTAAAAATTTTAGGTTAAAACTAAACTTAAAAATATATAAAACTATAAAAAACTTTAAAATATTTATAAAAAAGGATTAAATATATTTAGCTATACTATAATCCTATATCCTTTACCTAATTAGGTAATTAGACTAGTATTATAATCCTCTGCCTTGCTACTAAGGGGGGTGTATTAGTAGTAGGATTAGTTAGTGGCGGTGGTAGTCACGTGGTATAATACTATAATAACTTCTAGCTGCCGGCTCACACACAGAATAAGAGACCAGGCGCTTCAACACAGCCAATATATAATAATATACTCTAGAAAGTTAATTTTTTATATTATAAAAATATACTTATTTTATTTATAGTATAATCTTATTTTATAAAATTACTAAAGGACCTCCTAGATATATTTATAATAGTATTCCTTATTCTAGAAATAGATAATAATATTATTTATATAAACTATAACTATTAAATTTAATAGATTATAAAATACCTAATTTATATATTTTTAAAATATTATAAGTATATTAACTAGCCTAAATAGTATAACTAGATACTTAAATAACTTATACTTTATATAAAGGCTATTTTTTATTCATTGCCCTTTATAATATAAATATAGTTATATATATTATAAAGGTTTAATTATATAAAAATTATAGCCCCTTCTAGATATATAATTATTTTATTAATAAGTAATAGGGGGTAGTAATTTTTTAATAATATTTTATTAAGACTATAAAAGTCTATATATATATAAATAACCCTATCTTTCTTAGGTATATATAAAAAGGGTATATTTATAAATAATTTTAAAAATTAAATTTATCCTTTTATAAGTATTATTTAAATATATTTATAAATTATAGCTATTTTTTATAGTAAGTAATAATATAGGGGTTTAAATAAAGGGTCCTTGCCCTTTATAAATTTAACCTTTAAATTTACTTTTTTATAATAAAATAATAATTTTCTAAATTCTTTTTTTAAAAAAATACTTATAAAGTCCTTATACTAATCTAGTAAGTTTTTTTTTATAAATACCCCTTTTATTTAAGGAACTTTTTTATAAAAAATATATTCCTAGTTTATTTATTATATTTCTAGATTATATATTATATTTCTAGATTATATATTTATAACTATAGTATACCTAGAATAATTTATTTTATATTTAAAAATACTATTATAGGGGTATAAAATAGTTTTTATATACCTTATAAATCCTAGAGGTTAAGTATTATTTTTATAACCCCTTTATTTCTGAATTATTTTTTATTTACTATTTATATAAATATTTAGTATAAAAATATATTTTATTTAACCTACTTTATAAGTAGGGATAGAATTATATTTACCTAGCTTTTATTATTTACTAGTACCTTATATTTTATAGCCACCCTACTAGGTAATATTACTTTTATAAATAAAAATAGTTTTTTTATTATAAGTTACTTTTATAACTTATAAATAGTATTACTATAGCTATAAAAACTAATTTCTTACTTTATTTTTTACTACTATTTTTTATAGGTTATTTAAAATATATATATTTAAAATAGCCTGTCTCCTTATAGGCATGGTACCTAGGCTTATATTAAAAGCCTTCTAGTTTTTTAACCTAGTAGTCCCCTAGCTATAAAAACCTTTTTTTAAACCTTTTTTTTAAACTAAGTACCTTATAAAAATTATTTTATAATTAGAATTTACCCCCTTAATTTATAAACTTTTTTATTTAAGTAAATATTATTTATAAAGGGTTAGCTAGTAGGCTTAGCCTTAGTTTTATAATTAATAAAACTAGATTAAATAGTAATTTTAAGAACTAGTTTTATTTATAAAATTTTTATTATACTATAAAAAAAAAGGATTTATAAAATAGCTATAAGGTAATAGTTTTTATAAATATACTTTTACTTCCTAGTTTTACCTATTAGTTTTATTATTAGTTAAAAATAGGTATAGTCTTCCTTACCCTTATAATGTTATATATAAAAAGCCTTTAACTATATAATATAATATCTATTTCCTAGGTCCCCTAGTTACTTAAAAAGGAATTTATAAAAATTATTTTATATATATACTTATAATAGGTTATTTTAACTTTTTAATTTTTATAGTTTTTATAAAGTTAAGTTTAGGTAAAGTATTACAAGATTAAAGTAATTTTTTTTATATAATAATTTATTTTTTTGAATACCTACATCTTATATATAAAGTTATAGTAGTTTATATAGGTAAAGGTATAGTATTATTTTTTATAGGTAGTTATAAAAGGAAAGAATATTTTAGTAAAGGGATTATTTATATTTAAAACTTTGTATAAGCATGCTTATAATAAAAAAGTTAAGTTTTTTTTTAAATAATTATAATATATTTTATATACTTGTAAACGTTCTTAATATATATTACTTATTTATAAAGCTCCTTTAAAAATATACTTATATAATTTATTAAAGGTAGTATATCCTATACTTTAGTTAGACTACCCTATTTTATAGTTATAGTACCTTATAAGGGATTAAACCCTTTACTAAGGAGATTAATTATTTTTTTTATAAAATAAATAGACTTACTTAATTACCTTACAAGGCTAGGCTTTAGGCCCTGGTTACTTATTATAGGGCCTGTTACCCTATAGTACTATTATTTATTTTTTTAAAGCTATTACCCTTAATAAATAAATTATAAATTTAAGTATTAAAATTATAAAGACTTATAGCTATAAGGGATATAATTAATATAAAAGGTAGGAATAGCTTTAAGATAAGATAGAAAAAACTTATATAGGGTTAATTTCTAAAAATTAGGTTATTATAATAAATTAATACTAAAGGCAGGAACTTCTGCCTTCGCGAGGATAGAAGTCTATCTATAGGCTAAGTCAGCCCGTGAGCGCTGACTTATCTTCTAGTAGAGGAGTATGTCACAAGGGTCTTACATTATTATAGCTAGTAATTTTTTATTATAAATACTATAATTAACCTTAGCCTTAGTAAGTTTTGTATAAATAAAATTTTATAAATTAAAGTTTTTTATTTTGTCTAGGCTATATTATTTATATTTTAATAGCTTAATTAAATATATTAGGTTTAAGTATAGTTAATTTCCTAGGATTATATTATATTATAATTAGTATAAATATAATAGCTTTTTTTTTTTTATTTTATTAAAAAATTTTTAGTACTTTTTTATTTATTTAAATAGTTTATTTTTCTTTTATAAGTTAATTTTCAATATAATCCTTAAGTATTTATAATTTATAATTATTTATTAGGATTATTTATTTATAGTTTAAGGTTTCTTTTTTTTCCTTTTAAATAAAAATAGTATAATTATAGGGCCTATAAGGTAGTAACTCTAGCTTTTTAGGTTTTTAGAATACTTTCTAATAGAAACTATACTTTTTAAGTATAGTAAGTTTTAGTTTAATAGTTTTACTATTTATTATAAGTACTTATAATTTTTTATATTTATTATTAAAATTCTTGGACTTGTTAACTCTAATTATTTCATTATATTTTTTTATTACTTTAGTAGCCTAACTAGGTATTTTTACTAGCTATATTTATTTAAATAGTTAAAATATTACTATTAAAATTTTTAAAACTAGACTTTATTTTAAAATTACTTATAAGATTTTAAGGATTAGCCTTTTTACTAGCTATTTAATATATTACTATTTTTTAATAGGCTATAAGGCTTTAGCCTTAACTAGTACCTATTTTTCTAGGCTATTTTTTTATTTAATTAATATTTAAATTATAACCCTTAAGCTATAGGATCCCTAATATTATATTATATTTTCTTATAGGGTATATATTAAAACTTACCTTTATATCCCTTTTTTATATTACTAGGAATATATTTCCTATTTTAATTATTAGCTAATAAGATTTAAAAAAATTTTATTTAGCCCTTTAATTAATTTTAGTTTTTTTTTAATAATTCCCTAGAGCCCTTGTTATTTTATATATTTTAGGTTTATAAAGTTTCTAGTTATACTAGAATTAATTATTATAAAAACTAGCTATTAATTAATTTTAATATAAAGTTTTAAATACCTTCCTTACCTTATTACTATAAGGTACTTAGGTTTCTAGTTTAGTTTAAATATATTTTATTATAATACTAGGAAATAATTTCCTAGTTTAATATTATAATAGATAATATAGTTATTATTAAAGTATACTAACTAGTATATATTATTGTATTAAGGGTATTTAGGGTATTTAAGGTAAAAATACCTTACTTATTTATATAAATATAGCTAGTTACTATTAATAATTTTTAGCTTTTTTAAAAAAAAAAAATATTATATAATTACTTTAAAAGGTTTATATTCCCTATACTTTATATTATAGTATATAATTTATAGGACTTACTTATATTAATAGTATATATAATTAGTATATAAGTATTTATACTACTTTTAGTTATATCCTTAGTAGTAAATATTTTCTTTTTTTCTTTTTTTTAATATATCTCTTAGGGTTTTATAATAATTATAATTATTATATAAGTAATTACTATAGATTAGTTTATATTTATTATACTACTATTTATATAAGTCCTAGTTATTATAGGTAATATCCTAATATAATAGGTTAATATATAGATAGCAGGTAAATAGGTTTTTTATTTTTATTATTACTAGCTTTAGGTTTTATTATAGTATATTAGTAAATCTCTAAATCTAGATCTTTTATATACTCTTATATAGTACTATTAAAAGTGTTTTTTTTAGGGGTTTTTTTTCTAGGGTTATAAACTTATTACTAAGGGCCTTAGTATTAGGTCTAATTTCTCTAGTTTAAGTTTTATATTATTTATTAAAAGGGTTAATATCCTACTTAATACTTAAAAATTTATTATATATTTCCCCTTAAACTAGCTTATATTAAATAACTTTATTTTTATAAAACCTATTTATCCTTCTAGTTTTTTAGTTTTAAAATAAATTTTTATATAGTAAAATATTATTAAACTAGAGTTAAGTAGTAAAAACTTTATTTAGTATTACTTTATATAATAGTAATAATATATTTTTTTTAGGGTTACTAGTAATTTGCCTTATTATACTAATATATTAGTTCTTGCCTTTTATACTCCCTAGGGTTATTCTAATTAATTTTAAGCTTAGTAAGTTATTTTATATAATCCTAGCTAGAAATTATACTACTTTATTATTTATAGTTTAAATCTTATTATTAACAAGCCTTATAATTATATAAGTTCCTTTGCCTATTATACCTTATATATAGTATTTAAAGTAGTATATATTATTATAGCTATATATTAGATTATATTTTTTATTTATATTTATTTTTCTAGGCTTAGCTTATTTTATAGGTAATAATCTAGTAAGTAACTATTTTCCCTAGTAATACTAATTATTTTTAGTTTATTAATAGCCCTAAGTTATTATTTTTATTTAAAACCTTTTCTAGGTTTTTAGTTACTTTTTTTATACTTTATATAATTATTTATTTAATAGCCTAATTTACTATAATAAAAGTATAAAAATTTTTTATTTGTATTACTTTTTTTTTACCCTAGAGAGGGTTATATTAAGCTTTATTAGTTAAGGTATATAAAAGTTATTATACCCTTAGTTTTATAGCTAGAATTATTATCTAGAACTTATATAATAGCCTTTTTACTAGTTACCTTAAAACTATAATAGCCTATTATTATAATATATTAAATAATAGTAACCTTAGTCTAGTCTTAACTTTTAAAATTAGTTATTAATTCTAGTTATTAAATTATATATTTTTATAAGTATTACTACTTTTTTTATAAAAACTATTTTTTTAATAGTATAGGGTAAACCTTTTTTATAATAATATATAAAGGCATTGTCTAACTAAGTAAAATATAATATTAGCTATTAAAAATAAAATATATACCTATTTATATTATTATATTATATATATAAATAATTAATTTATTATTTTATATTTCTAGTTGTATTAATATTTTTAAAACCCTATTTAAATTAGGTCTAGAAAGTACTAAAGCTTGTAAAAATTTTAACTATATTTTTAGTATAATTATTAGGTAGTTTTAACTAGAACTTTTTTATAAATAGCTTAAACTATTTATAAGCTATATTAGTTAAGTAAAGGTAAAAAAAAAATATTTTTTTTAAACATATTTTTATTAAGCTTAAAATATATAATTATTTATATAAGCTAGTACCTAAGCTTAGCTTAGGTTTTATTAAAAAACTTTAGGGTTTTAAATTTTATAGTTTTTATAATAAGGTATATATTTAAGCTATAAACCTATTTTATAAACTATTTAATTATTTTTAGGGTACTTATACTTAATATTATATTATACTAGTTTAAGTTATTAGTTATCTAGTTAATAATTTTAGTTTAACTAGTAAGTTACTATTATATAGTTTAAATAACTTACTAAAGCTATATAATCTACTATACTTAGGTAGGTTAAAATATTATAGTATTATTTTAAGTTAATTTAAAATATTTTATACTAACTAGTAGTTAATATATTATAAAAGGGCCTTAATCTTTTAAGTACTTTTTCTATCCTTTAAACTATATTTAATTTAAACCCTAATAGCTTAAATTAACCTACCTAGTCCTTGCAAGGATATTACTTAATATCTAACTAGTATAAAGACTAGTTATAGTTAAATTAGGTAAAGGGGGAATAATAAAAAGGCTAGTCTTTACTACATATAGAAAAGCCTATAAAGTTAAATATTAATAAAGTATATTATAATAGTTCCTTTTAGTTATAAAAATAACTTTAAAATAATAACTTATATTAATTATAAAGAATAAAGTAAAACTAGATATAATAAATAATAAATATTTTTATGTATTTTTCACTAGTATACTATTCTTGGTCCTCCCCTTAGTACCCTTATATATTATTTAGTATACTATTTATAGTACTTTGTATAGTATATTTTATATAACCTTGCCCCTCCTAGGTATAGGCTAGTAGTTTATAGGAGTTATTATTTTTTTAGGAGTGCTATAATTACTTATAGGAATATTATATAGGTTTACAGGGCTTTTAATAGGGAATTAAGTCTATAAAGATATATATATTTATAATTCTTTATTATTATACTAGATCAGGTTTAGTGCTTAGTCCTTAATTATTAAATATCTAGGTAAGTTATAGGCTAGTTAATTAGTTGTTAAGGCCCAGTAATTCTGCCTGGTATGGCCGCCCTCTGCCAAGTGCGGGCAGTTGTTATGAACCTCCCCGAGGTGGTATATAACAGCAGGAAAACGCCCTACAAGCGGGTGCGGTGGAGAACTGGCCAGATAGTACCCTATAGACCACCCTCAGGAGAGATAGGAAGTCACGTGAGACTACTAAAGGAACTACTGGCAAGGATAGTAGTTAAGAAGGTAGTTAGGAAGAACTACTAATATAACTACTATAGTAGGTAGTAGTTAGGAAGGTAATTAAGTATAGAGGATATATAAAAATATTTATTACCCACTATATCTAAGTTCTACTTTATTTTTTTATAATTAATAAAGTTATTATTCCCAGGGTTACCTTTATAACTAGACTATTATAATATACTTTATTAAAATACTTAACTCTATAGGCTTTTCTATATATAGTAAAGGCTAGCCTTTTTACTATTCTATCTTTACCTAACCTAACTATAACTAGTCCCTATACTAGTTGGACGCTGAGCAATATCCTTGCGAGGACCAGGCAAGTCAATCTTACTATCAGGGCTTAGGTCAAACGCGGTTTGAAGGTTAGGAAGAGCACTTGAGAGGTCAAGGCCCTTCTATAACAGCAGTGTCATAACATATATTTTTTAAAAAAACTATTAAAATATTTTTAAATTTATAGGCTTAGTAAAGGCCCTAGTATACATTTATAAGGAAACT
The DNA here is from genome assembly GCA_027569055.1 of Aspergillus baeticus. Classification (NCBI taxonomy): domain Eukaryota; kingdom Fungi; phylum Ascomycota; class Eurotiomycetes; order Eurotiales; family Aspergillaceae; genus Aspergillus; species Aspergillus baeticus. The sequence goes on from JAPDEI010000027.1 coordinate 179,176, forward strand.
ATTAGGCCTATACTAATACTATAATACCTAGCAGTTATTATTAATTTAAAGCTTACTAATATTACTTACATAAATTATTATAGGGCTAAAGTAGCCCTGCTAATTCTTATATTTATATTAATTACTAGCTTTATCTAGGGTATTAAAATACTCTAGTTTTATAAAATATAAATAATAGTTTTATAACTATTTAATTTAGTATATTTATATAATATATAGCTTTATAATTATACATAACTAGATAATTTAAATTATAAAATTACTTTAAAAATAAGCCCTAACCTAGATTACTAGTACCTTTTAAATTATAGTTAGCCTTGCCCTTACTGCCTACCTTTATATTATACTAATTATACTTACCCTAGACTAAAAGGTTTTTTAGGTATACCTTTAGGTATATATATTTTTATTATATACTAGGATATAAAGTATTTATAGGGCCTTTTTAATTAAATAAAAGCCCTATTACTAGTAAAAATATAGTCTAGATTAAACCCCTTTACTCCCCTTATTTTAATAATTTAAAAATTTATTTTTAGTAAAACTAGTAAACCTAGAAATTATTAAATAATAAATAATACCTTTATAATAAAAGCCCCTAGATATATTAATTATTATAACTAAAAAAAATAGTTAATATATATATAGCTATACTAGCTATAGGTATCTTACCTATTTATATAAATAATAGTAGTATAGCTATAAGTATTAGCTTTTTAATAATATTTTACCTAGGTATTAATATAGCCTACCTAGGGACCCTTATTATATAAACTATATATATAATAAAGTTAAAGGGAATTAGTATAGTACTAGCCTGCCTTTACTAGTAACTAGAATATAATAAGATAATAATATTTATATATAATTAAGCTACTATTTAAATATATAAGGCCCTAAAATATTTTTTTAGGTAGTAATATTTTTATAATATTATTAGCTAGTTTTAAGTCTTTTAAAGCTTCTAGAAGGCTAGTATATATTAGGTCCCTAGGTATATTAATATTTTTAGTAATAAAAAAGTAAATAAATAAATTAAATAAACCACTAACCTATTCCCAGAGCCTAGTAATATACCTTTAATATTAAATTTTATAGTGATATAGTAAATTAAAATAACTATTAAAGTAGCCTAGAAAAAAATATAAATAAAGTTCCCCTAGGGAACTTATATATATCTAATAATCCTAGAACTAGCTAAAAGCTATTTTAACCTTTTATAAAGGCTTATAGCAGGATACCTTAGTAGTTTTTATATAAATATAAATTAAATAAATTAGCCTAGGGGTTTACCTTAGCTAGTTTATTTTTATAGTTAATATTAAATATTTTTATAACCTAGGGCTATAGTTTATTTAATATATTCTATTTAACTACCCCTAGTATATAAACTTTTAGATTTATATACTATAAATAGCCTTATAAAAAACCTTACTATTCTAGGTATTAAATACCCTAGACCTTATATAGTATATAATTAAATTTATATTATATACTAGAATAATAATGTCAGAGAGCCGCGCTAAGAGACGGGATGCTGCTAGCTAGTAGATCTGTCCTGTAAGAGTATAGTTAATAGGATATTATATCTATAGAATAGGATAAGGATAATCTACATAATATAGTAATATGGCTGTATTAATATATACTAAGAAAGTTATAGATATAGTAAATATAGCAGGATTAATATATTTAATATATTAATAGATAGTATTTAAGGATACTTATTATATATAATTAGTTTTAGCTATTATCTATTATTTTTGGAATTAAAGCTACTAAACCTTTTAGAACCCACTTTGTCCTATCTTGTACCCTAAGATAGCCACTCTTGCCCTATTTATTCACAGAATACCTTAAGACTACCAGTCCTAAGACATCTGAGATCAGTTGGACTTATCTAACAATAATAAATACTAGTAGTATATTATAATAGTCTAGTTAGTAAAGGTAACTCTAGGAATAATAATTTTATTAATTATAAAAAATAAAGTAGAACTAGATATAGTAGGTGATAAATATTTTTATATATCCCTTGCTGGTATACTATCTAGTATACTATCTATAGTCCTTTTATTTATATCCTTATATACTATCTGGCATACCCTCCATGGTACCCTGCATGGTATACGGCACGTGACCTTGGTATCTGTGTGGGTCTCTGTTCAGGGAGTCGGGTTGTCGCGCGGTTGCCTGCTCACGCCTTACTCCCAAGGTTGTCCTGCCGTTGTGTACCGCCCTGGGTAGGTTCATAACACTCCTATCTATTACTAAAAGCCTATAACTACTTTAAGCTCCTATAGCTATTTATAAGGGCCCCTAGGGCCCCTTATATATATATATTAGGAAAGGCCTCTAGTAGTAGCTACTATACTCTAACTATTATATTAGCTTTATAATCATTTCCCCTATTACTAGTATAAATATATATTTTTATAATATTTATAACCTATTTATAGACCTAGATAACCTAGGAGTTTAAAACCTCTAGAATACCCTTTATACTATAAATAGCCTTTCCCTAGGGGCTAAATATATTATTATTAGTAATTTTAATATATATAACCCCTTATAAAGTACCTTAAAGTATAGCTATAGCATGCTAAATATTGTATATATTAATAACCTTTACTAGCTAGTAAAGACTAGGCTACCATCCCTAGCTACCTTATATAGCCTAATTATCTAGCCTATAGTTAGCACCCAAGGCCTCTAGGGTAACTTTAATACTAATATTAATAATAAAAAGGCTACTAATAATATTAATCCTCTCAGGCCTTTTTCCCTAGGCTTTATAATTAACTTTTACTTTACTAGCTAGGGCCTCTAGGACTAGCTTTAGGATATTTATATTTTAAAGCTTTTTAGTAAATTTAACTACCTTTTTATAAAATTTATATTTAATATTTTATTTATACTTACCTAGCTACCCCCTTATTAAAACTAGGTAGCTATAAATATTACTAAGCTCTAAAAAGCTATCTCCTAGGGCCTGCCTAACTTTCCCTAGGGGCTACTAAACCTAAAAATTATGAATAGTATATACTAGGGACTTTATTTTTATAAAACCCATTTATTTTTTTTAGTTTTCTAGTCTTAGAATAAGGTTTTAAACAATAAAATATTATTAAACTAGAGTTAAGTAGTTAAAACTTTATTTAAAATTATTTTATATAATAATAATAGTATATTTCCTTTCTAGTTACTTGTAATTTACCTATTATACTAATATATTAGGTTTTTTTTTTTACTTCCCCTACGGTTATTTTAATTAATTTTAAATTTAATAAATTATTTTATATAATCCTAGCTAGGAATTATATTATTTTATTAATTATAATTTAAGTCTCCCTATTAATAAGTCTTATAATTATTTAGGTAAGTTCCTTTACTTATTATACCTTATATATAATATTTAAAGTAGTTTATACTATTATAGCTATATATTAAATTATATTTTTTATTTATATTTATTCCTCTAGGCCTAGCCTATTTTATAAGTAATAACCTAGTAAATAGCTATCTTTTTTAATAATATTAATTATTTTTAGTTTTTAATTAGCCCTAAGTTATTATTATTATTTAGAACCCCTTCTAGGTTTTTAGCTATTTTTTTATATTTTATATAGTTATTTATTTAATAACCTAATTTACTATAATAAAAATATAGATTCTTTTATTAGTACTATTCATTTTTTACTTTAAAAAGTATTATATTAAGCTTTATTAGTTAAGGTTTATATAGGTTACCATGCCCTGGTTTTATAGCTAGAATTATTATTTTAAATTTATATTATACCCTCCTTATTAGCTATACTAAAACTTTATTAGTTTATTATTATTATATATTAAATAATAGTATCTTTAATCTAGTTTTAGTTTTTAAAATTAATTACTAATCCTAGTAACTAAGTTATATATTTTTATAAGTATTATAAGCCTTTTTATAAAGTAACCCTTTTTTATAATAATATATAAAGGGCTTGTTTAACTAATAAAATAAATATAAGCTATTAAAACAAGATATATACCTATTTATATTATTATTTTATATATATAAATAGTTAGTCTACTATTTTGTATTTCTAGTTATATTAATATTTTTAAAAACTTATTTAAGTCTAGAAAGTACTAAAGCTTCTAAAAATTTTTATAATATTTTTAGTATAGTTATTAGGGGGTTCTAACTAGAACTCCCTTATAAATAGCTTAAATTATTTATAAGCTATACTTATTAAATAAATAAAAATAAAAAAATTTTAATTATTTTCTTTTTTAAACTTATTTTTATTAATTTTAAAATATATAATTATTTATATAAGCTAGTACCTAAGCCTAGCTTAGGTTTTATTAAAACATTCTAGAGTTTTAAGTTTTATAATTTTTATAATATAATAAATATTTAAATTATAAACTTACTCCTAAAGTTATTTAAATATCCCTAGAGTATTAGTATTTAATATTATATTATATTTTTTATATTAGTAGTTAACTAATTAATAGTATTAATAAGCCTATTAATAAGCACTTCTTACTCTTAAAGCTACTATTTTATATAAAGGGTATACTACTATATTTATACTATTTATTAGGCTTAAGTAGGTTAAAATATTATATTATTATTTTAAGTTAATTTAAAATACTTTATACTAACTAGTAATTAATATATTATAAAAGGGCCTTAATTTTTTTAAATACTTTTCCTAACTTTTAAACTATATTTAACCTAAACCTTAATCATTTAAATTAACTTACTTAGACCTTGCAAGGTAATTACTTAATATTTAACTAGTATAAAAACTAGTTATAATAAATTAGGTAAAGGTAGAATAATAAAAAAGCTAGCCTTTATTATATATAAAAAAGTTTATAAAGTTAAGTATTAATAAAATATATTATAATAGTTAGTAGTAAAGGTAACTTTAGAAATAATAACTTTATTAATTATAAAAAATAAAACAAAACTAGGTATAGTAGGTAATAAATATCCTTATATATTCTTTATTTATATACTCTCCTATATACTACTATTATAGTCCTTTTAGTTAGTATTCTAGTATACTATCTAGTATACTATTACTATAGTAAATTCCTATAGTATATATATATAACCTAGTGCTTTATAGGCGCCTGTCCCTATAAATATCTTAGGCCATGGGGCATGGTCTTGGATGTCCTGTCTGTACTTATCCGCGGGGTGGTTCTGCCATTATACACCGCCCCGGTAGGTTCATAACAGTATATACCTATACCTAGTATAACTTACTCCAGGCCAAATTCTAGCTAGAGGGGCTTTTAAATAACTATCAGATAAGTCCAACCAATCTATCTTAGGACTGGTAGTCTTAAGGTATTCTATAATTAAATAGAGCAAGAGTTGCTATTTTAGGATATAAAATAAAATAAAAGTAGTTTCTATAAGGTAGGGTAGCTTGAAATTTAAAAAATAATAAATAATAGCTAAAAATAATTATATATAATAAGTATTTTTAAATACTATTTATTACTATATTAAATATATTAATCCTCCTATATGATGATGATGATGATGATTTCATTCACGTATCTAGCAGCTATATACCAGCCGCTTGACGGCAGTCACTAATAATCTAGCCGGTAACTAGAGCCGCGGAGGTTCCCAGGCAGGCATCCCTTGGCCAGCCTCCCGGGGACTAACCTCCGCCCGGTCCTTCGCCAATCGTCCTCTAAATTCTGGTAGCCCGAGGCCTACCAGGCCTAGCTTTCGCAGTCTCTGTAGGTAGTCTTTTGCCCGATGCAAGCGAGGCGTCACAGCTTACCAGGCCAGTGGCGTAGGCTAATCAGGCCCCTGGTAAGCACGGTAGTCTTCCAGCAGGCTCGCGAATTGCGCGAGCGTCTTGGTACGTAGCATGAATTCAACTGCGCGCCGCGCGAGGTCCGGGGTATTTAGCACCCGGAACAGCGAGGTCTCCCGTGAGGCCGCCCACAGCGTGCGAGCCCGAAGGTTCGCGTGCCGGGGGCAGTCAAATAGCACGTGTCGAACAGATTGTGGCCCTAGGTCACAGGGACATCTAGTACTAACTGTAGGGACAAATCTACTATATTTATTAATATATTAAATATATTAATCCTGTTATATTTACTATATTTATAACTTTTTTAGTATATATTAATATAGTTATATTACTATATTATATAAATTTTTTTAATTTTATTTTATAAATATAATATTTTATTAATTATAATTTTGTAAAATAAATTTACTAGCTAGTAAATTATACTATTAATAGTAGCTTAACCTAATTATCCTAGTTTTAATTAAGATAGTATTATAAGTATTACTTAACTAATTATATTATTTTTTTTATTTATTTATTTACTAGTAATATACTATAAATATATTCTAAGTTATTTTATATACTTTTATAATTATTTTTTAAAACTTTAATATAAATAACTTATTTTTATTAAATATAAAATATTATAGTAATCCTATTTAAATAAATACTTTTTATAGTATTAGTAATATAAGCTATTTAGTAGTAAGGTTTTATAGTACTAGCCTAATAACTATATATTTTATAAGTTTATATATAGTAATAATAATATTAGTATAGGTTTTGTAATTAGGTCCTTTAATAGTAGTAGTTCTTATATAAAATTAATAGTAATACTTTCCCATAGCTTATTTAGTATATATAGTATCTATATTTTCCTATATAGCTAGTGTTAAGAAGGCTTATTTTAATTATACTTATTATATTTAGTAATATAATCCTAGACCTATTAATATATTTATAAAAAGTAATAGGTCCTTTGAATCTTATTAATTATTTTTTTAATTATAGATTATAGTATATAATAATTATTTTATTAATTATTAATTCTAGTACTATAATTATATTATTTTATATTAATATCCTATTACTTACTTTCTTATATATTACTATAGTTCTAGTATTATAATATTTTATTACTTAATTTTTTTTTATTTTTTTTAAGAATTTATAATTACTAATAGTATAAATAATAGCTAGCTTAGTATCTTAATTAAACCTAAAAACTTTTTTATTTTTATATAATAGGTTTAATTTTAGGTTTTTAACTTTAATTATATAGTCTAGCCTTTTACTTAGTATATTTATAGTAATTCTTTTTTTATTAATATATTTAATTCTAAACTAATATTATAAAAGCTCCTAGGCCTATTATATTTATTATTTTTTAAATTTTTTTATTATTATAAAGTATATTAAGTTCTTATATGTTACTTTTTTAAAATAATATTTTTATTTTTTAAATCCCTTTATAATTACTAATACTTTTTAATTATAAGTATTATAGTTTTATTTTACTTAGGTTATTTGTTATAAGTAAAAGGTAATAGGTTATAATTTTTTATTTAGTTTTATTCACTTAAAAACTATTTTAATTTTTTTTTAAAAGTATTTATTTTTATATATTTTTATAGTTCTAGATTAGAAAATACTAGTATTAATACTTATTTAATACTTTTTAACTTTTTTTAAATATATCTTATTAGTTATTTTTTATATAAATAATTTATTATTTTTAAATAGCTTTATTACTAGGCATATGGTTTTTATATATTAGTAAAAATATTTTTTAATATATTTTAATATTTTTAAAAAATTTAACTCCTATTTTTTAGTTAGTATTAGCTAATTAAAAATAATATTAACTTTTTTTTTTAATATTTTTTATTCTTTTTAACTAAAAACTATTTCTAGGTACTCTACTTTAGTTACCTAAAATATTTTTTTTAATATTTATTATAAATCTAGTATTTAATATTTTTATTATTATTTTTTAAATAGAATCCCTATATTTTTTAGGATCTTTAAAAAATATAATTATATTATTAAAGTAAATAGTAACTATTTTATTAAATTTTTTTTAAAATATATATTATATATTTAGTAAATTTAGCTAGTAGCTAATTTAGCCTTATAAGTATACTTATTTATTAATATATTTTTATATTTATAAAAAACACTATAAGGTACTAGTTTTCCTTTTATAATAATAGGTTAATAATAACCCTATTTAATATTAAAAATAGTAATTATTTTAGCTTTTTATAATAAATTTTATTTTTATTTTATATATAGTACTTAGTTTATATTATTAATAGTTTTTTTATTTAACTATTAATAGTTAATAACTATTTATTTTTTTAGTCCATATATAGTATATAAAAAGTATAGTATATTAAATTTCTTAGTAAATTCCTATTTAATTTTTACCTTTTTTAATAATTTTTTAAATTATTATAATTACTTATATATTGCCCCTTTAACTAGTAGTATATATACTTTATATTATATATTATAGTATAGTAATTAGTAATGCTTTTTTATAAATAATTTAATAAATTTAGAGTATTCTTTTAGTAGTTTTTTAAACACTTTTCTTAATTTTTTTTATTTAATCCTTATTTTTTTTTTTTATTTTTTTATTAGTATTTATTTTATTATATATATATATATATATATTAGTTATAGTATTACCTATTTTTTTTTTAAACTTCTCCCTAATATATTTTTAATAATTTTAATTATTATTACTTACTCTTTTTTCATTTTTATTTTTAAATATAGCCTATTAATTTTAATTATTCTAGCTATTTAAATAATATCTAGGTTTTTTTAATATATTTATATTATTTTTAGTATTATATTATAAAATTTTAATAATATTATAGGGACTATTTTAAATATAATATTTTTTAAATAGTTTCTAGTATTTACTTAAGTATTTTTTATTAATAATTTTAGTCTAAAGTAACTTAGCTTTTTTTTAAATTTAAAAATTTATTAATTATTTTTTATTAGCTTTATCTAAATATTATTATTTTTAATAAATTTTTTATTAATAAACTATTTTAACTATCTAAATATTACGGAAGGGTCTTGACCTCTCAAGTACTCTTCCTAACCTTCAAACCGCGTTTGACCTAAACCCTGATAATTTGGATTGACTTACCTGGTCCTCGCAAGGATATCGCTCAGCATCCAACTAGTACAAACACTAGTCATGGTCGGGTTGGGTAAAAGGTTGAATGATAAGAAGGCCAGTCTTTACCATGTATGGAGAAGCCTGTAGAGTTAAGTGTTGACGAAGTGTATCGTGGTGGTCTGATTGCGAAGGTAACTCTGCGATAACAACTGGTATTGATCATGAAGAATGAACTAGATACAGTGGGTAATAAATGTCCTTATATATCCTTCGCTGGCATACTATCCAGTATACCTTTCCCGTGGTCCTTCCTCTTGGTACCCTTGTCCCTTTGTATACTCTCTGGCATACCACTCCTTGGGGACTTTCCATGGTATGCTGCGCGTGACCTGGCGGGCGCCATGCCCGGAGGGCCGGGTTCCCGCGGGGTTACCCGTCCCGCGTCCTGCCTTGTGTTTGTTCTGCTGTTATGCACCGCCCTGGGCAGGTTTATAACACTAAAGTCTAATAAAATTCTTATATATTATTTATTTAATTTTATAATAATTATAATTAATATATTATTTTTTATTATAAAATCCCTTAGACTTATTAATTTTAATTATTTTACTATATTTTTTATTACTTTAGTAGCCTAACTAGGTATATTTATTAGCTATATTTATTTAAATAGTTTAAATATTATTATTATAATTTTTAAAACTAACCTTTTTTTAAGGTTACTTATAAATCCTTAAAAATTAACCTTTTTACTAGTTATTTAGCTTATTATTACTCCCTAGTAGGTTATAAGGCTCTAGCCCTAACTAATACTTATTTTTTAGGCTATTTTTTTAATTATTTTTATACTTTAATTAATATATAGGTTATAATTCTTAAGCTATAGAATTCCTAATACTATATTATATTTCCCTAAAGGGTGTATATTAACACTTAATTTTATATTCCTTCCCCTTATTATTAGAAATATAATTCCTATTTTAATTATTAATTAATTAAATCCTAAAAATTTTTTTATTTAATTTTTTAATTAGTTCTAGTATTTTTTTTAAATATTTTTTTAAAGCCTAGTTTTTTTATATACCCTAGGTTTATAAAAATTTTTATTACTGTAGACTTAATTATTATAAAAACTATTTATTAATTAATCTATATATATAGCTTTAAATACTTTTTTTATTTTATTACTATAAGGTACTTAGGTTCCTAGTTAGGTTTAAATATATTTTATTATAAAACTAAAAAATAGCTCCCTATTTTAGTATTATAGTATATAATATAATTATTATTAAAGCATGATATTTAATATATATTATTATACTCAGGGTATTTAAATACCTAAGGTATAAGTATTTTAGTTATTAATATAGGTATAATTAATTACTATTAATAACCTTTAGTTTTTTTAAATAATATTATATAATTACTTTAAAAGGTTTATATTTTCTATATTCTAGATTATAATAAGTAATTTGTAGAATCTAATTATATTTATAATATACCTAGTTAGTATATAAGTATTTATACTATTCCTAGTTATACTATTAATAGTAAAAACTTTTTATTTTTTTTAATATATCCTTCAGGGTTTTATAATAATTATAATTATTTTATTAATAGATACTATAGGTTAGTTTATATTTATTGTACTATTATTTATAGGTTCCCTAATTATTAAGGGTATTATCCTAGTATATTAGGTTAATATATAGGTAGTATATAAATAAATTTCTTATCTTTAGTATTATAAGGTTTAAATTTTATTATAATATATTAATAAAGCTAAAGTACCTATATATATAATATTATATATTTAGGTATTATCTAATAGCATATTTTTTTAAAAAGTTTTTTTCTAGGGATATAAACTTATTACTAAAACTTTTAGTATTAAGTCTAAATCTTTTAATTTGAGCGTTATATTATTTATTAAAAAGGTTAATATTTTACTTCATACTTAGAAAGTTATTATATATTTCCTTTTAAACTAGCTTATAATAAGTAGTTTTATTTTTTATAAAACTTATATATTTTTTTAGTTTTTTAATTTTAAAATAAAATTTTAAATAATAAAATATTATTAAACTAAAGTTAAGTAGTTAAAACTTTATTTAAAACTATTTTATATAATAATAATAACATATCTCCTTTTAAGTTACTAGTAATTTACCTTATTATATTAATACTTTAATTTTTTTTTACTTTTTTTAGGGTTATTTTAATTAATTTTAAGTTTAATAAGTTACCCTATATACTAGTTGGGTAAGTAAAGGTAAAAAAAAACTTTATTACTTTCCCTTTTAAACTTATTTTTATTAACTTTAAAATATATAATTATTTATATAAGCTAGTACCTAAGCTTAGCTCTAGTCTTATTAAAAAGTTCTAGGGTTTTAAGCTTTATAATTTTTATAATAAAGTATATATTTAAACTATAAACTTGCTCCTAAAGTTATTTAAGTATATCTATAGTATTAGTACTTAGTATTATATTATATCTTTTTATTTTAAGAGTTAACTAATTAATAGTATTAGTAAGCTTATTAATAAGTATACCCTATTTTACTAGCTACTAATCTATATAAATAATATTCTACTATATTTATACTATTTATTAAGCTTAGGTAAGTTAAAATATTATAATATTATTTTAAGTTATTTTAATATACTTTATACTAACTAGTAATTAATATATTATAAAAAGGCCTTAACCTCTTAAGTACTCTTTCTAACCTTTAAACTATATTTAATTTAAACCCTAATAATTTAGATTAACTTACCTAGGCCTTATAAGATTATTACTTGGTATTTAACTAGTATAAGGACTAGTTATAATTAAGTTAGGTAAAGGTAAAATAATAAAATGGCTATTTTTTACTATATATAAAAAAGCCTATAAAGTTAAGTATTTAATAAAGTATATTATAATAGTTAGTAGTAAAGTTAACTCTAAAAATAATAACTTTATTAATTATAAAAAATAAAGTAAGACTAGGTATAGTAGGTAATAAGTATTCTTATATATCCTTTACTAGTATACTATTCTATATACTATTATTATAGTCTCTCCTATTAGTACTCTAGTATACTATTTTATATACCCTTGCCATGGTATACTCCTGTGGTATATATATATAACTAGGTGCCTTATATTTATCCGTAACCAGGCCGCGTGGGAGGTGCCATCCAGTTGTCCTTGCTTGGTTCTTAAGGTTGTTCTGCCATTATGTACCGCTCCAGGTAGGTTCATAACAGGTCAAAATTAAGTAACAATTTACTAAAGAATTTTTAGTGTTAAAATATATAATCATTAAACTAGTATTACTAATATTATAAAAAATATTTATTTAAATAAAATTATTAAAAAGATTTATATTTAATAGGGATAAGCTATTTATATTAAAATTCTAGAAAATAATTATAAAAGTATACAAAATAATTTAAAATATATTTATAGTATACTACTTAATAGTAAATAAAAAAAATAAAAAAAAATATAATTAGTTAAATAATATTTATAATATTACTTTATTATACTAACCTAGAAAAAACCTAGTTATAATTAAAAAAAAAATTATTAATAAATAAAAAAATTGAATACTATTTTAATAATAGTTATAATACTTAATATATTATATAAAATATTAGGTGGGTAAAAAAAAACTATTATAATAAAAAAATAAGGGTATATTATTTTTTTAAAAAAAAAAGTTTATTTTTTATAAAAAATAATTAAAATTAAAAAATTTAATATTAAAAGTAAATAGCTAAGTAATAAACTAGATATTATAAATTATAAATTATTTAAAAATAAAAAAAAAAACCTTTTAAATAATAACTACTACTTAAAGCTGCTAATAAAAAATATAAATTTATTTAATATTTTATATCTTGCTACTAGAACTAACCTAAAAATTTAAAAATATTAAAAATAAAATAATTAGTAAAATAATAAATATAAACTTAAACTTAATTTAAACTAATAAATATAGAAAGGTTAAATTTAGTATTTTATTAAATAAAAAAATTATTTACTAAAAAAATTATTTATAGGAACCTATTAGGTACCTAAATTATTATAAAAAACTTTAAAAAAATTTAAAAATATAATTAAAAAGCTAGTTAAATTAAAAAAAATATAAAAGCTTTTATAGCTTGTATATTATCTAAAAAATTTTAAAAAATTATTAATACTTAATATAGCAGTTAGCTAATCTAGTTTTAATTTTTTTTTTATTTTTACTTTTTAGATTATAAATAATAAAATTACTAGCATGCTTTTTAAGGAGATTATTTTATTTTTAAAAATTATTTATTTAAGAATTAGCCTTACCAAGTTAAGCTATTAATATTAATAGTTTTTTCTATTCTTTTATTTTTTAATTAAATTTTATTTTAGGCTTTTATAAAATAATACTATTTACTCTTTAAAAAATTAGTTTAGGTATAATATAGTTTTAAATTATTAAAAGATATACTTTATAATAAAACAAGCCTTTATTATAAATATAAGGTTTTCTAGATTAAAAATAGTAAATATATAAAGTTATTATATTAAAGCTATTTTCCTTAATATAGTCCTTACAGGATTTTATATAAAATATAAATTTTATAAGTATTATAAAAAAAATTAATAATTAAGCTATATTAAAAAAATAATAAAATTAAATAAATAATACTCTTATCTAGGAATAGGTATACTACTTATATTTTTTAAAATAAAAACCTTAAAAAAGGGGGATTATTAAAAAGCTATACTAAAAAACAGGATACTACTATAGTAAATAATAGTTAAAAAAATAATTAAAAAAAAACTACTAGGAGAATTATTATAATAAATAATAGTTAAAATAATAGCTAGGTATAAAAAATATATAAAAATATTTATTACCTATTATATCTAGTTCTATTTTATTTTTTATAATTAATTAAAATTATTATTTCTAGAGTTACCTTTATAATCTAGAGAAACTATTATAATATATTTTATTAATACTTAATTTTATAGGCTTTTTTATATATAGTAAAGACTAGCCTTTTTATTATTTTAGTTTAAATTATTAAGGTTTAAATTAAATATAATTTAAAGGTTAAAAAAGTATTTAAAAAATTAAGGCCTTTTTATAATATATTAATTACTAGTTAATATAAAATATTTTAGATTAATTTAAAAATAAATACTATAATATTTTAATTTATTTAAGTATAATAAATTATATAGCTTTAGTAAGTTATTTAAATTATATAATAATAGCTTTTTAGTTAAACTAAAATTATTAACTAAATAATTTATAATTTAAACTAGTATAATATAATACTAAATATTAATACTTTAGGGATACTTAGGTAACTCTAGAAGTAGATTTTTAAACTAAATAAATACCTTATTATAAAAATTATAAAGCTTAAAATTTTAAAATTTTTTAATAGGACTAGATTTAAGCTTAAATATTAGCTTATATAAATAATTATATACTTTAAAATTAATAAAAATAAGTTTATAAAAAAAAGTAATAAAAAATTTATATTTTTTTATTTAACTAGTATAGTATATAAATAGTTTAAGCTATTTATAAAAAAGTTTTAAATAAAACCTTTAAATAACTGTACTAAAAATATTATTAAAATATTTAAAAATTTTAATACTTTCTAGGCCTAGCTTAAATAAGTTTTTAAAAATATTAATATAACTAGGAATATAAATTAATAAATTAACTATTTATATACTAAAAATAATAATATAAATAGGTATATATTTTATTTTTAATAGTTAATATTTTATTTTTATTGGTTAAATAAGGCCTTTATATATTATTATAAAAAAAATTACCTTATACTATTAAAAAAATATCTTTTATAAAAAGGCCTATAATACTTACAAAAATATATAATTTAATAACTAAAATTAATAACTAATTTTAAAAGTTAAAACTAAACTAAGGTTATTATTACTAAATATATTATAATTATAGGCTATTATAGGTTTAAAATAATTAGTAAAAAGGCAATTATATAAATTATAAATAATAATTCTAGCTATAGAATTAAGGGTATAATAATTTTTATAAACCTTAACTAATAAAGCTTAATATAACCCTTTTTAAGGTAAAAAAGAATTAGTACTAATAAAAAATTTTATATTTTTATTATAGTAAATTAGGTTATTAAATAAATAATTATATAAAATATAAAAAAAATAATTAAAAACCTAAAAAAGGTCTTAAATAAAAATAATAATTTAGGGCTATTAATAAACTAAAAATTATTAATACTATTAAAAAGGATAGTTACTTACTAGGCTATTATTTATAAAATATACTAAGCCTAGAAAAATAAATATAAATAAAAAATATAGTTTAATAAATAGTTATAAAATAAATTACTTTAAATACTATATAAGGAATATAATAGGTAAAAAAACTTATTAATATAATTATAAGGCTTATTAATAATAAAATAATATAATTTTTACCTAGAATTATATAAAATAATTTACTAAATTTAAAATTAATTAAAATAACCCTAGAAAGTATAAAAAAATAAAAATTAATATATTAGTATAATAAGGTAAGATACTAGTAACCCTAAAAGAAATATACTACTATTATTATATATAATAATATTAAATAAGCTTTTTATTACTTAACTTTAGTTTAATAATATTTTATTATATTAAACCTTATTTTAAAACTAAAAAACTAAAAAAATAAATAGGTTTTATAAAAATAAAGCTATTTAATATAAGCTAGTTTAAAAAAATATATATATAATAAAATTTTTAATATTAAGTAAAATGTTAACCCTTTTAATAAATAATATAAAACTTAAACTAGAGGACTTAAACCTAATACTAAAACTTTTAATAATACTATATAAAAATATATAGGAATTCTAGTTTTATAAACTTATTAATATATTATAATAAAATTTAAACTTTATAATAGCAACAATAAAAAGCTTGTTTACTTATTATTTATATATTAATTTATTATATTAAAATATTACCTATAATAACTAGGATTTATATAAATAATAATATAATAAATATAAACTAATTTATAGTACCTACTTATATAATAATTATAATTATTATAAAACCATAAGAAATATATTAAAAAAAAAAGGAAGTATTTATTATTAAAAATATAATTAAAAATAGTATAAATATTTATATACTAATTATAGATATTACTAGTATAAATAAATCCTATAAATAATATACTATAATATAAAGTATAAAAAATATAGATTTTTTAAAATAATTATATAATACTTTTTAAAAAAGCTAAAAATTATTAATAATAATTAACTATATTTATATAAATAAATAAGGTATTTATATTTTAAATATTTAAAGCACTTTAAATATAGTAATATATATTAGTTAATATACTTTAATAATAATTATATTATTTATTATAATATTAAATTAGGGAATTATTTCCTAGTATTATAATAAAGTATATTTAAATTAAACTAGAAACCTAAGTATTTTATAATAATAAAATAAAAAACGTATTTAAAATTATATATTAAAATTAATTAGTAACTAGTTTTTATAATAGTTAATTTTAGGGTAATAAAAAATTTTATAAATCTAGAATATATAAAATAACTAGAACTTTAAAAAGTTATTAAAAAAAAAACTAAAACTAATTAAAAAGCTAAATAAAAAAAATTTAAATTTTACTAGCTAATAATTAAAATAAAAAATATATCCTTAGTAATATAAAAAAGGGATATAAAGCTAAGTTTTAATATATATCCTATAAAAAAATATAATATAATATTAGGGATCCTATAGCTTAAAAATTATAACTTAAATATTAATTAAATAAAAAAAATAACCTAGAAAAATAGGTACTAGTTAGGGCTAAAACTTTATAACCTATTAAAAAATAATAATATACTAAGTAACTAATAAAAAGGTTAATTTCTAGGGACTTATAAGTACCCTTAAAAAAAAGTTTAGTTTTTAAAATTCTAGTAATAATATCTAAACTATTTAAATAAATATAGCTAATAAAAATACCTAGTTAGGTAACTAAAATAACTAAAAAATATAATAAAATAATTAAAGTTAGTAAGTCTAAGAACTTAAATAATAAATATAAAAAACTATAAGTATTTATAATAAATAATAAAACTACTAAGCTAGAACCTACTATACCTAAAAAGTATAGTTTTTATTAAGTAATATTCTAAAAATTTAAAAGGCTAAAGTTACTACCTTATAGGCCCTATAATTATATTATTCCTATTTAAAAGGAAAAGGAAAAAATACTAATATATAAATAAATAATCCCTATAAATAATTACAAGTTATAAATACTTAAAAAATATATTAAAAATTAACTTACTAAAGAAAATATTTAACTATTTACTTTTTTTACTAGAATATAGTATCTTATTTATACTAAAAAAAGAAGTAAAAAAAATAAATATATATTAACTATTAACTACTTAACTAAGTTATTAGTAAGGATTAATACTTACTACCTTTTATTTAGGAAATTTAAGACAAGCTTAGAGGAGTAAAGTAATTTATAAAACTTAATATTACTAATATATACTACTAGCTTAAAGTAGCTAAAGGGGAAGAGTAAAAAATAGTATTTAGACCCAAGTTTAGACTTTATAAATACTTAGTAATACTATTTAGGCTTATTAATATACTAGTAAGCTTTTAAAAATTTATTAATTAAGGGCTTAATAAATACCTATATAACTATATAGTTATTTATATTAATAATATTATAATTTTTATAAATATACTTAAGGAGCTAGTATAGTAAATAAAAAAATCTTATAATAATTAATTAAGCTAAAGCTAAAGTATAAACTTAAAAAATATAAGTTCTATACCCAAGAAACTAAGTTTTTAGGGTATTAAATAATAAAAAATAGTTTATAACCTAAAAAATTTAAAATAAAAGCTATTAAAAAATAGCTAGAACTAAAAAATATTAAAAATATATAATAATTTAATAGTATAATTAACTATTATAAATAGTATATTAACTAATTTATATTTTAAATAATTCCTTTATATAAGTTACTTAAAAAAAATAAACTATTTAAGTAAATAAAAAAGTATTAAAAGCCTTTTAATAGAATAAAAAAAGCTATTATATTTATACTAGTTATAGCCTAGTATAATCCTAGAAAACTAACTATATTTAAACTATATATATTTAATTAAGCTATTAAAATATAAATAATATAGCCTAGACTAAATAAAAAACCTTAACCTATAAGGTTTTAATTATAGAAACTTACTAGGGCTAAGGTTAACTATAATATTTATAATAAAAAACTACTAGCTATAGTAGTAGTATTTAAGTACTAAAAAGTTTATTTATAAGAAATATAATTTCCTATACTTATAAAGTTAGACTATAAAAATCTAACCTACTTTATAATAACTAAAAAGTTAATAAAAAAATAGGCTAGATAAGTAAAATTACTATTATAGTATAATAATAAAATAAAATATTATAAGGGAAGTAAAAATAACCAAGCTAATATACTTAGCTAAAGGCTAGACTATATAAAAAAATTAAAAAAACTAAAACTAGTAATTTTAAAGGTAAATAAAAATAGGATACTTAGTAATAACCTTATAATTCTTATAATAATAATTAAAATATCTGGAACTATACTAGATTATATTAAAAAAACTATAAAAAAAGATAAGCTAATATTAAAAAATTTTTAAAATAATATTAAATACTATAAAAAAATAATATTTTTATAATAAAGGGACTTATTTATATACCACTAGTACTTATTATAAAAATAATTAAAAAATATTATAATATACTAATATATAAATACTATAGTATTAATAAAATATATAAAAAAAATTAAATAAAACTACTTCTTTCCTAGTATAAAAAAAAGGTTAAGAAATATTTTAGTAATTATAAAATATATTTAAAGAATAAGCTATATTAATATATACTATATAAAAAGGTTTAAAATCCTAAAATTCTATAAAAACTATAGGAATAGATTATAGTTAATTTTATTAAATTATTACTTATAATAAATAAGTAAAATAATTATTTAGTAGTAATAATAAATAAACTAATAAAATATATTTATTTAATATTAATAAAAATAATAATTACAGCCAGGGATATAGTAAATATTTTTATAAATATAATTATAATAAACTATAAAATTCTAAAATATATTATATCTAATAAAAATAAGCTTTTTATATTTAAGTTTTAAAATTAGTTACTAATAGATTAGGGATTTAGTTATAAATAATTACTATATATAAACTATAATTAAATAAATAAACTAAAAAAGTTAACTAAGTAATTAAATAATACCTATAATATTATATAAATTATATATAAAATAACTAGGTAGACTAGCTATTAATAGTATAGTTTACTTATAATAACTTAATTTATAGTTATTACCTAAGTATCTATAGTAAATTAATTAATTATAAACCTATTATAAAAGAAGCTAATAGCTTTATTAAAAAACTTAAAAATATTTAAATATAACTTACCTAAAAACTTAAGTTTATTAATTTAAAAATAAAAACTTATTATAATAAACACTAAACTAAGCTACTAAAATTTAAAAAAAGGGGGAAAGTATTCTTACTTTATAAAAATATTAAAATAAAAAAATTATATTAAAAACTAAACTATATTTATTTAAGGCCTTTTAAAATTAAAAAAAATTATAACTAGTTAATTATTACCTAAAATTATTTAAGTTAATAAAAAAGATATAACTAATATTCTATATTTTATTATTAAAACCTATACTAATAAATATTAAACTTACTAAAAATATTAAGCTTAAAAGTAAAAAAAAATAAAAATATAAAGTAAAAAAGATCCTAGATATAAAAAAAATTAATAATTAGGTATAGTATTTAGTTAAATAAAAGGGATATAATACTTTAGAAAATATATAGGAACCTATTAAAAACCTAATAGGTTACCTTTAAAAGGTTTAAAAGTACTACTAGGGACTTTTAAAGTAAAAAAATTAATATTTTACTAAAATAATAATAAAAAACTAATTATTTAAGTTAGACTAGGACTATTTAATATTATAACTAGCTAAGTAATTATAGCTTTATATTTATTAGCTAGGTACTTAAGTTTAAGTTAATCCTTAGTAGTTAAAGGATCCTTTTAATTTAATTAATCTATTACTAATATATTATAATCTAATATCCTAATACTATAATCCTTTAAAAACTTTTACTACTTTTAAAAATAGGATAATTTAATAAATAACTAAGTAAAGGCTTTGTTAGCTTTAGTAATTTTATAATTAATTTACTTTTTATTTTATTTTAAAACCTTTTACTAAGTAGTACTATAAAATTATTTTTTATACTTCTAATTATAACAAGTATATAATATATAATTTTAACTTTTTAAGTCTATTATATAAATAAGGCTATAAGTAGAATAATACTTGCAAGGATTATTAATAGGGAAACTATTTTAAGTAATACCTTTAGATTAAGTAATATAATTAATAAAATAGTTATACTAAAAAGGTATAATAAGCTATATATATATAAAAAAAAAAAGGCCTACTAGGATAGAGCAGGGGCTTATACTACTTATACCTTTAGGATTAAAAACTAAAAAAGGGGGGGATAATATTATAAACCTACCTAGGGTAGTTTATAATAGTAAAACTATAATAAAGAAGTATATATAAGCTATACTAATAGGGAATAAATAGACCCTAAAGGATACCTATAAAAACTAAGTTATATATATATACTAGCTTGTATACTATTTAATAGTAAAAGGATAATAGGGAGTATAATAAACTATTATTAAATATACTATTAGTATACTATTTAGTAGTAGGAGAATAGTAGGAAAGTAAAAAATATATAAGGATATTTATTACCCCCTATACCTAGTTCTACTTTATTTTTTATAATTAATTAAAGTTATTATTCCTAGAGTTACCTTTATAATCTAGAGAAACTATTATAATATACTTTATTAATACTTAATTTTATAGGCTTTTTTATATATAGTAAAGACTAGCCTTTTTATTATTCTATTTTTACCTAACCTAACTATAACTAGTCTTTATACTAGTTAGATATTAAGTAATATCCTTGCAAGGACCAGGTAAGTCAGTCTAAATTATCAGGGTTTAGGTTAAACGCGGTTTAAAGGTTAGGAAGAGTACTTGAGAAGTCAAGGCCCTTCTGTAACATAATAATAGTTAAAAAGGTAGTTAAAAGAACTACTAATATAACTATCATAATAGGTGGTAGTTAGGAAGGTAGTTAAGTATAAAGGATATATAAGGATATTTACTACCTACTATATCTAGTTCTACTTTATTTTTTATAATTAATACTAGTTATTATTTTAGAGTTACTATTACTACTAAAGAAACTATTATAATATACTTTATTAAATACTTAACTTTATAGGCTTCCCTATATATAGTAAAGACTGGCCTTTTTATTATTTTACCTTTACCTAACTATAACTAGTCCTTATACTAGTTAGATATTAAGTAATATCCTTGCAAGGACCAGGTAAGTTAATCTAAGCTATTAGGGTTCAGGTTAAACATGGTTTAAAGGTTAGGAAGAGTACTGGAGAGCTCAAGGCCCTTCTATAACAATTTACTAGCTAGTAGTTTTTTAAATAGTTTTATATGATTTAATTTTATAAATACTTATTTATAGGTCTCCTCCCTAGGTTATTATTTATTTTTTATTTATATAGCTTATATATATTTTTTTATAATTTTATTATTATAAGCCACCCTAAATAAATTTATAATATTATCCCCCTTTTTTTAGCTTTTAATTTTAAAAGTATAAGTATTTATAGGTTTTTATACTATTTTAGTAGGTTTTTTTTTTTTTTTTAATAGCTTTATTATATTCTAAATTATAAATTTTAAATTTTTTTATTATAATTATTATTATAAATTTAGTTTTTAGGCTAATAAAATTTTTATTAATAATTTTAAAATAAATAGCCCTTATAAATATTACCTTTTTTATAATTTTTTTTATATAATAAATTTAAAAAGTTAAAATTATATATTATATACTTATTATAATTAAAAATATAAAAAATATTTTTATAGTAATTAAAAATAAAGTTTTTTTAAAAAAAAAATTATATTTTTTTAAATTAATAAATTAATAAAATAAAAATTAAAATAAAAAAAATTATTTATAAGGTTAAAAAACCTAAAAACTTACTATAAATTTTTAAAAAAGTATAATATTAAAATATTAGATTATAATACTTTTATAATAAATTATTTAAATTAGGAAGATCCTTTAATTATTAAAAATTATTTTAAATTTAAATATTTAGTTAATAAATATAAAGCTATAGTTACTTAACTAGTTATAATATTAAATAATTTTAATTTAATTTAAATAATTGGTTTTTTATTATTATTTTAGTAAAATATTAATTTTTTTATTTTAAAAGTTCCTAGTAGTACTCCTAAATTTTTTAAAAGTAATTTATTAGATTTTTAATAGATTTTTATATATTTTTTAAAATATTATAACCTTTTTATTTAACTAGGTATTATATTTAATTATTAATTTTTTTTAAATCTAGAATTTTTTTAATTTTATATTTATATTTTTTTTTTATTTTTAATTTTAATATTTTTAGTAAGTTTAGTATTTATTAGTATAGGTTTTAATAATAAAATATAAAATATTAAATATATTTTTTTTATTAATTTAAATAATTTTAGGTAATAATTAACTAGTCCTAATTTTATTTTAATTTTAAAAGATTTTAAATAAATATAGTTTAGTTTCTAACTTAGTTTTTTTATTTTAATATTTTTATAAAATAAAATTTTTTTTTTTTTTTAAATTTTAATAGCTTAGTTTAGTATTTATTATAATAAATTTTTATTTTTAAGTTAATAAATTTAAACTTTTAAATAAGTTATATTTAAATATTTTTAAATTTTTTAATAAAGCTATTAACTTTTTTTATAATAAATTTATAATTAATTAATTTATTATAAATATTTAAGTAATAACTATAATTAGCTTTAAAAGGTATTATTTTTATTATATTATAAATTAAATTATTATAAATAAATTATATTATTAGTAGCTAGTTTACCTAGTTGTTTTATATATAATTTATATAATATTATAAGTATTATTTAATTACTTAATTAACTTTTTTAGTTTATTTATTTAATTATAATTTATAAATAATAATTATTTATAACTAAATTCCTAACTAGTTAATAATTAATTTTTAAAATTTAAATATAAAAAGTTTATTTTTATTAAATATAATATATTTTAAAATTTTATAGTTTATTATAATTATATTTATAAAAGTTTTTATTATATCTCTAGTTATAATTATTATTATTTTTATTAGTATTAAGTAAATATATTTTATTAATTTATTTATTATTATTATTAAATAGTTATTTTATTTATTTATTATAAATAATAGTTTAATAAAGTTAACTATAATCTATTTTTATAGTTTTTATAGGATTTTAGGGTTTTAAAGCTTTTTATATAATATATATTAAAATAGCTTATTTTTTAAATAAGTTTTATAATTATTAAAATATTTTTTAACCTTTTTTTTATACTAGGGAAAAAGTAATTTTATTTAATTTTTTTATATATTTTATTAATACTATAGTATCTATAAATTAGTATATTATAATATTTTTTAATTACTTTTATAATAAATACTAGTAGTATATAAATAAGTCCCTTTATTATAAAAATATTATTTTTTTTATAGTATTTAGTATTATTTTAAGGATTTTTTATATAAGCCTATTTTTTTTATAGCTTTTTTAATATATTCTAGTATAATTCCTAAAATTTTAATTATTATTATAATGATTATAGGGTTATTACTAAGTATTTTATTTTTATTTACTTTTAAAATTACTAGTTTAATTTTTTTTACTTTTTTTATATAATCTACCTTTTAATTAAGTATATTAATTTAATTATTTTTACTTTTTTTATAATACTTTATTTTATAGTTATACTATAATAATAATTTTATTTATTTAATTTACCTTTTTATTAACTTTTTAGTTATTATAAAGTAAATTAAATTTTTATAATTTAATTTTATAAATATAAAAAACTATATTTTTTATAAATAAATTTTTTAATATTTAAATACTACTATTATAGCTAGTAGTTTTTTATTATAAATATTATAATTAACTTTAGCCCTAGTAAATTTTTTTAATTAAAACTTTATTAGTAATAATTTTTTATTTAGTTTAAACTATATTATTTATATTTTAATAGCTTAATTAAATATATTTAATTTAAGTATTATTAGTTTTCTAGGATTATATAATAGTATAATTAGTATAATTATAATTATTTTTTTTATTATATTAAAGGGTTCTTGCTATTTACTTATTTATTTAAAAATTTTCCCTTTTTTAAATAGTTTATATAAAAGTATTATATAAAATATAAATTAATTAATATATTATTTATAATAGTTAACTATACTATTAAATTATTATATATTTTTAATATTTTTTAGCTCTAGCTATTTTTTAATAACCTTTATTTTAAAATTTTTAGGTTATAAACTATTTTTTATAATTTAATATCCTAAAAACTTAATTTTTTAGGTATAAAATTTATATTTTTTAAATTTATATTTTAGCTTTAGCTTAATTAGTTATTATAAATTTTTTTTATTTACTATACTAGCTTTTTAAATATATTTATAAAAATTAAAATATTATTAATATAAATAATTATATAGTTATATAAATATTTATTAAACTTTTAGTTAATAAATTTTTAAAAGCTTACTAGTATATTAATAAGTTTAAATAATATTATTAAATATTTATAAAGTTTAAACTTAAAGCTAAATATTATTTTTTACTTTTTTTTTTTACCTATCCTAAACTAGTAATATATATTAATAATATTAAGTTTTATAAATTATTTTATTTTTTTAAGTTTATTTTAAATCTTTTAAATAAAAAGTAATAAGTATTAATCCTTAATAATAACTTAGTCAAGTAATTAGTAGTTAATATATATATATATATATATATATATTTTAGTATAAATAAAATACTATACCTTAATAAAAAATAAATAGTTAAATATTTCCTTTTATAAATTTGGTTTTAATATAATTTTTAAGTATTTATAACTTATAATTATTTAATAAAATTATTTATTTATAATTTAAAGTCCCTTTTTTTTTAAAAATAAAAATAGTATAATTATAGGGCTTATAAAATAATAACTCTAGCCTTTTAAATTTTTAAAATACTTTTTAAAAAAAATTATATTTTTTAAGTATAATAGGTTTTAGCTTAATAATTTTATTATTTATTATAAATATTTAAAATTTTTTATATTTATTATTTAAGTCCTTGGACTTACTAACTTTAATTATTTTATTATTTTAATAGTTTAACTAGGTATTTTTATTAGTTTTATTTATTTAAATAGTTTAAATATTACTACTAATATTTTAAAAACTAGATTTTTTTTAAGGTTACTTATAAGTTTTTAGGGATTAGCCTTTTTACTAGCTATTTAATATATTATTATTATTTAATAAATTATAAAGCTCAAGCCCTTATTAATACTTATTTTTTTAAATTATTTTTTTATATAATTATTTTTTTTATTTAATTAATTTTTAGGTTATAATCCTTAAGCTACAGGATTTTTAATATTATATTATATTTTTTTATAAAATATATATTAAAACTTAGCTTTATATTTTTTTCTTATATTACTAAAAATATATTTTTTATTTTAAATATTAATTAATAGGATTTAAAATTTTTTTTATTTAATTTTTTAATTAGTTTTAGTTTATTTTTAATAACTTTTTAAAGTTTTAGTTATTTTATATATTCTAGGTTTATAAATTTTTTTATTATTTTAAAATTAATTATAATATAAACTAGTTACTAATTAACTATAATATATACCTTTAGGTACCTTTTTTATTTTATTATTATAAAGTATTTAAGTTTCTAGTTTAGTTTAAATATATTTTATTATAAAATTAAAAAGTAGTTTCCTAGCTTAGTATTATAATATATAATATATTTATTATTAAAGTATACTATTTAATATATACTACTATATTTAGGGTATTTTAGATATTTAATGTATAAATATTTTAATTATTAATATAAATATAGTTAATTATTACTAATAATTTTTAGCTTTTTTAGGTATTATTATATAATTACTTTAAAAGGTTTATATATTTTATATTCTAAATTATAGTATATAATTTATAAGATCTAGTTATATTAATAATAGGCCTAGTTAGTATATAAATACTTATACTAGTCCTAGTTATACTTATAATAATAAATATTTTTTATTTTTCTTTTTTTAAATATATTTTTTAATATTTTATAATAATCTTAGTTATTTTATTAATAAGTATTATAAACTAGTTTATATTTATTATATTACTATTTATAGAAGTCCTAGTTATTAAGAGTACTTTCCTAATATAATAGATTAATATATAAATAATATAAAAATAGGTTTTTTATTTTAGCTATTATAAGATTTAGATTTTATTATAGTTTATTAGTAATTTTATAAATCTAAAGTTTTTATATATAGTATTATATACTTAAATATTATTTTATTATATATTTTTTTTAGGGGTTTTTATCTAGGGATATATACTTATTATTAAAATTTTTAATATTAGCTTTAAAGGCCTTTATTTAAGTCTTATATTATTTATTAAAAAGGTTAATATTTTATTTAATATTTAGAAATTTATTATATATCCCTTTTTAAACTAGCTTATATTAAATAGCTTTATTTTTATAAAATTTATTTATTTTTTTAGTTTTTTAATTTTAAAATAAAATTTAATATAATAAAATATTATTAGACTAAAGTTAAGTAATAAAAAGCTTATTTAATATTATTATATATAATAATAGTAGTATATTTTTTTTAGGGTTACTAGTATCTTACCCTATTATATTAATATATTAGTTTTTATTTTTTATACTCCCTAGGGTTATTTTAATTAATTTTAAATTTAATAAATTACTTTATATAATTTTAGCTAGAAATTATACTACTTTATTAATTATAGTTAAAATTTTATTATTAATAAGCCTAGTAATTATATTAATAAGTTTTTTTATTTATTATACCCCTTATATAATATCTAAAATAATTTATTTTATAGCTATTTATTAGACTATATTTTTTATTTATATTTATTTTTTTAGGTTTAGTTTATTTTATAGGTAATAGCCTAGTAAGTAGTTATTTTTTCTAGTAATATTAATTATTTTTAGTTTATTAATAACCCTTAGTTATTATTTTTATTTAAAACCTTTTTTAAGTTTTTAGCTACCTTTTTTATATTTTATATAATTATTTATTTAATAACCTAATTTATTATAATAAAAGTATAGATTCTCCTATTAGTAATAATCCTTTTTTATCTTAAAAAAATATATTAAGCTTTATTAGTTAAAGTTTATAAAAATTATTATACCCTTAATTTTATAGCTAGAGTAGCTATTTAAAATTTATATAATAACCTTTTTTTTAACTATCCTAAAATTATAATAGCCTATTATTATAATATATTAAATAATAATAATATTCTTAATCTAGTTTTAATTTTTAAAATTAATTATTAATTCTAGTTATTAAATTATATATTTTTATAAATATTACTAGTTTTTTTATAAAAACTATTTTTTTAATAGTATAGGGTAATTTTTTTTTATAATAATATATAAAGGCCTTATTTAATTAAATAAAATAGGATATTAGCTATTAAAAACAAGATATATACTTATTTATATTATTATATTATATATATAAATAGTTAATCTATTACTTTATATTCCTAGTTATATTAATATATTTAAAAACCTATTTAAGTTAAGTCTAGAAAGTACTAAAGCTTTTAAATATTTTAATAATATTTTTAATATAATTATTAGGTAGTTTTAACTAAAAATTTTTTATTAAAGGCTTAAACTATTTATAAGCTATACTAGTTAAATAAGTAAAGGTAAAAAAAACTTTATTACTTTTTTTTTTAAACTTATTTTTATTAATTTTAAAATATATAATTATTTATATAAGCTAGTACTTAAACTTAGCTTAGGTCCTATTAAATAATTTTAAATTTTTAAATTTTATAATTTTTATAATAAAGTATATATTTAAATTATAAACCTATTTTATAAGCTAGTTAATTATCCCTAAAGTATTTATACTTAGTATTATATTATACTAGTTTAAGTTATTAATTATTTAATTAATAACTTTAGTTTAACTAGTAAGCTACTATTATATAGTTTAAATAACTTATTAAAGTTATACTATTTACTATACTTAATTAGGTTAAAATATTATAATATTATTTTTAAGTTAATTTAAATTATTTTATATTAACTAGTAATTAATATATTATAAAAAGGCCTTAATTTTTTAAATACTTTTCCTAACCTTTAAACTATATTTAACCTAAACCCTAATAGTTTAGATTAACTTATTTAGTCCTTATAAGAATATTATTTAATATTTAACTAGTATAAAAACTAGTTATACTTAAATTAGGTAAAAATAAAATAATAAAAAGGCTAGTCTTTACTATATATAAAAAAGCCTATAAAATTAAGTATTAATAAAGTATATTATAATAGTTTTTTTAGTAGTAAAGGTAACTTTAAAATAATAACTTATATTAATTATAAAAAATAAGTAAAACTAGATATAGTAGGTAATAAATATTTTTATATATCCTTTATACCTAGCTATTATTCTAATTATTATTTATTATAATAGTTCTCCTAGTAGTTCCTTCTTAACTACCATCCTAACTATTATCTACTATAGTAGTTCCTTGGGTAGTTTTATATAACCTAATCTTATAGGTGCCTGTTTATGGGTCTCCTCCCTGGGTTATTATTTGTCCTCTGTTCACGTGGCTCGTGCGCGTTTCCTTGTGGTTCTGCTGTTATAAGCCGCCCTGGGTAGGTTTATAACAATAGTATTAGTAAGCCTATTAATAAGTACTCCTTACTTTTAAAACTATTACTTTATATAAAGGGTATATTATTATATTTATACTATTTATTAGGCTTGGTTAGTTTAAAATATTATATTATTTATTTTAAGTTAACCTAAGATACTTTATACTAACTAGTAATTAATATATTATAATAGGGCCTTAACCTTTTAAATACTCTTCCTAACTTTTAAACTATATTTAACCTAAATTTTAATAGCTTAGATTAACTTACCTAGTCCTTGCAAGGATATTACTTAATATTTAACTAGTATAAAGACTAGTTATAGTTAAGTTAAGTAAAGGTAGAATAATAAAAAGGCTAGTCTTTACTATATATAGGGAAGCCTATAAAGTTAAGTATTTAATAAAGTATATTATAATAGTTTCTTTAGTAGTAATAGTAACTCTAAAATAATAACTAGTATTAATTATAAAAAATAAAGTAGAACTAGATATAGTAGGTAGTAAATATCCTTATATATCCTTTATACTTAACTACCTTCCTAACTACCACTTATTATAATAGTTATATTAGTAGTTCTTTTAACTACCTTTTTAACTATTATTACTACTAGTAGTTCCTTTAGTAGTCTTATATAACCTCCTGCCCCTTAGGGGTGGTCCATAGGGTACTGCCTGGCCAGTCCTCCACTGCATCCGCCTGTGGGGTGGTTTCCTGCCGTTATGTACCGCCTTGGGAAGGTTCATAACATAAATCTACCTTATAAGATTATACTTAATAAGATATTATATTTATAAAATAAAATAAAAATAATCTATATAATATAGTAATATAGCTATATTAATATATACCAAGGAAACTATAAATAAAGTAAATATAGTGTTATGACACTGCCCGCACCTAACAGAGGGCGGCCACGCCAGGCAGAACCATCGGGTCTCGACAGCCAATCAACCAGCCCGTAACAAAGGAATGCCCATAACTTGCCTAAATACTTAGTAATCAGGGACTAAGCGCCAAACCCAATCCAGTATAATAATAGAGAATTATGGATATATACACCTCTATAGACTTGATTCCCTATTAAGAACCCTAGGAACCCATACTATGCTTTTATAAGTAACCATGGCACTCCTAAGAAAGTAATAATCCCTATAAGTTACCACCCTGTACCCGGGAATGGATAGGTCATGTGAAGTATACCATGCGGAGTACCACAGGTGGTATGCCAAATAGTATATATAGGTACCATGGAAGGGACCATGGAAGGTATATAGGATAGTATGCCAGTAAAGGATATATAAGGATATTTATTACCCACTATATTTAGTTCTACTTTATTCTTTATAATTAATAAAGTTATTATTCCTAGAGTTACCTTTGCTACCAAAGAAACTATTATAATATACTTTGTTAATACTTAATTTTATAGGTTTTATTATATATAGTAAAGACTAGCCTTTTTATTATTCCACCTTTACCTAACCTAACCATGACTAGTCTTTATACTAGTTAGATATTAAGTAATTATCCTTGCAAGGACTAGGTAAGTTAATCTGAATTATCAGGGCTCAGGTTAAACGCGGTTTGAAGGTTAGGAAGAGTACTTGAGAGGTCAAGGCCCTTCCGTAATATATAGCAGGATTAATATATCTAATATAATAATAAATAGTATTTAAGGATACTTATTATATGTAATTAGTTCTAGCTACTATCTATTATTTTTAGAATCTAAGCTACCCTACCTTTTGGATACTCTTCAATAGCCACTTCGTCTTGATTAATCACAGAATACCTTAAGACTACCAGTCCAAGACGGATCGGCAGGACTTATCTGACACCCATGAGCGGTTTATTAATATGGTAACCCACCCCAAAACCCGCCTGGGTGGGTTGCTTAGGGTCAAAAACCCGCCCCAACCCGCCCCAACCCGCCCCATAACAACTCTACTTATTCCTATCTTGTACCTTAAGATAGCTACTCTTGTCTCTTTTAATCATAGAATACCTTAAGACTACTAGTCCGAAGATAGATTGGTTGGACTTATCTGACATACCTTTAGTATTAAAATACTATTTTTATTTTATTCTTATAATTAGACCCTATATAAACATTTTCTACCTTATATTGAAGCTACTCCTACCTTCTACACTTATCATAACCCTCATGGCCGCAGGTCCTTAAACTTTACATAAACTAAACCTCCTACCATAATAAGGGCTCTCCACTACACTTAACTTGCAGCAATGGCCAGAGAAATAGGCAGTGGGTTAAAATGAATATGACATTGGACGCAAAAAAACTCTAGTGGTATACAGGATTGGTACAGAGTGGTATCATTCTGCCTGAATATCATTTCTTCTTCTTCGCTGATCTTGATTCTATAGGCAGCAAAAATACCCGTTAGGCATGAATTCATAGAGGGAGTGGTAGAAGAATCTTACCAGCAGCAGTTCGCTTCTTCTTTGGCCTCCCCTTTCCTCGTAGCTTGGCACTATAATGTTGTAAGCAGGATCCAGCGCAATGTCCGTTTGTGAACTTACATTTGGATGCCTTCCTCTCTGTCATCTTCCGCCTCATCAAATGTCGTCAACCCCAAAGGCTTAACGGCATCCTGTAGATCTCGAAACGACACGGTTTTCTTCGGGTACCACGCTGCTAACGTCGGGCCTCGTAGTCTTTGGCGTAATACTTTGTTGCCTAGGCGTAGCCTATCGGGGTTGAAAGTCATGGAGAACACTCGACATTGAACCTAAGTTGAAGACTTTAGTATTTAGGGCGGGATCAACACAGGGTGCCCGGCATACCTTAACCAGGTCTAACACCCGGCTGTAGGGGGTTGCCATCTTGAGGGATAATTGAATTTGTCACATCCCCCCTTTCACAGAACCGGAAGATGTTGGCCAGATAAAGTCACGTGCGCAGCTTACATATTGATAACGCTTCTAACCAAAATTCCTCATTTTGCTTTCTCACAATCCTTCCATGGACCGCAAACGAAAGTCAGTCTTTTCTTTACATGCACCTGACAGTAAACCGGCGCAGAAAGTGAAGGTTAACTACACCACAACTTCCCAAGTGTTTCCTATTCGCCACTGACTCCAAAGTAGAACCAGAGTCACAGCCAACATGACACTCCCAGATTTCAAACATCTCCGTGTTCCCAGGCTATCGAGCTACAGAATAATACCCAAAAATTCTGCTATATAATTGAACAACTTAGCCACAGCATCAACAACGCGGATGTCATGCCTAGCGAAGACGTTCTGAAAGCAGCCGCGGACCTGAACCGAGCTCTACAGCGCACACCCCTATCAGCCACCCCGCCAGCAAGTTTCACCAGTATTAAAGCTATTAAACCACAAAATATTTCTCATAATTGCGCTAATTTGCACCCGTCCCTACCTCCGCTGCCTCTCATTATTGATACAAAGCTTGAAAGGACAGTGTTTACACTTCCAGCCATGAGCAGCGATCCCAGAGCAACATATGATAGGCTGGAGATACTCGGTGATGCATACATTGAGCTTATCGCAACAAAACTTATATGGCGCAGACTCCCGGAAATACCCTCTGGTCGAATATCACAGATTCGAGAGACTTTGGTGAAGAACGAGACACTTGCCGATTACACTACGAGATACGGTCTCGACAGTAGAGTGTCGTTTCCGCAGGATTATTTAAAACAACCAAAAAGGTTAACCAAAACCAAAGGAGATCTGTTTGAAGCTTATGTGGCAGCTGTCGTACTCTCCCAACCGAACGGCTACTCTGTTGTTGAGGATTGGCTGTCGCAGCTGTGGATACCTAAACTGGAAGCTCTCGAAGAACCCGCTTCACATATGCACGCCAAAGAGGCTCTTGCTAAAAGAGTAATGAGACGGAAAGGCTTGAAATTGAATTACATTGACGAAAAGCCGCCAATTCAGCATGAAGGTGGGACTCAGACATTCTTTATTGGAGTTTACCTTAATGGCCTGTGTTGGGACAACAGACACCTGGGGTCTGGTCAGGGATTGAACAAGGCAGTTGCTGGCAACAAAGCAGCCCAACAAGCGTTGCGAGATGAGCGCTTGATGAATGAAATCGCCAATACAATGCAAGACGCTTATGGGATGTAGTGTTGTTATATGAAGAAATTTCTGGGGTTTATAGCCTTTGCCTAGGAGAATATACATTTCCTACTACCCTCTACCTACTTTTTCTGAAGTTTCGACTAGTTTAAGGCTTGCCTGTATAACCCATTAGTACATGACAACATTCGATCTCTGCACATCAGGAAATATAAATTTCCTATAAGGCCCTGGCCTTGGCCCTACTTATAGAGTATCCGCTAGATGCTTGGGAAACCGAAGGCCCCTGGGACGGATGATTCAGCATCCGATCCCGTGCTCGTTCTCTGATCAAGGACCTAAGACCATTTCCTTTGTTCCCACTTTGTATTCCTAGGCATCTAACACGAACCAGGGCACCCCTTTTTGATCGAGCTAATTCGCACACCTCATCTATCTTCGCGGCGCACCCGAGTCGCTAACTTATGCTCTCCGCTCAATACTTGCCTATCATCGCTAGTTCGGAGCTCCAACGTGGACCCCCCGGGACATGGATTGGGACCGCACGAGAAGGTTTGTTGGTCTTTGTCATTGCCTAACTTAAGAAACCTTCATGGGCTGGGATCGTACAGCAACTAATATAACAATCCCACTTAGGTTTGATGACCACCGCGGCGGCGAGAGTTATCGCCCAGGAACCTCGCGAGCATACAGCCGCCGCAGCAGATCGCCTCCACGCATACGTTCTCCCCCAAGTCGCCTTGTCGCTGATACCTGGGTGCCGTCCAATGGTCGGGTGTACGGTCGTGCAAGGAGCCGCTCCCCTCCTCCTTTCAGACGTCGTACTTCACGCAGCCCTCCGGCCTATAAAAGAGAGATCGCACAAGGTTCATACCCGAAGCCCTATACCTCTCGAAAGTTCTCGCCTCGCAGGGATGTGAGGCCTAGATCTCCTTTACCGCCATCCAGGCGACCCAGATCTCCGTACACGGAGGATCGTGCTCGTGACACTAGCTGGACTCCGTCCACCTCAACTCCGAGACGCCCCAGGGATAGTTCACCTGCGACTCGAGATTCCGGATACTATAGGAATAATCGACACCTGCCCTCTGTTGGTCGTTATACCAGGTCTGGCTCACCTGCGCGGCATGGCCCATTATCCGACGATCATCCACGACCAACAACCACACTTCGTGCGCGGAGTCCTTTCTATAGTGGACGAAAGGAACCAGCAACCGAGCGGTTCTTAGGACCCAGACGACGGTCGCAGTCTCCGAATGACCCTTTGTCCAAGCGTCCCTCAGCCCACAATTCTAGGCCCAATTCTAGACGATCATCACCCCTCCACGACAAGGCCATCAGTGCGGCGCCCAGGGCCGACAGAAGTCAGTCACCGCCTGCTACTCACTTTAACCGTCGCCTTTCGAGAGATCAGGGTGTCTCCTCAAGCCAGAGCGATCGGTCTTCCATAGCTAAAGGCAAACTAGGAACGCCTGAAGCGAGGGGTAAATCGCCTACTGCAGAGCAGGCCTGTCTCAAAACGGCACCTAATCAACACAGCATCGGCTCGTCTCGATCTATGGAAATGCCAGAAAGAGGTGCTAACAACAAGCTCTTATATCCTAGCAATGCTCCCAGCCAGCCGAAGGCATTTTCTAACAATGGCCACCGGTCATCACCAACTGCTCTTCCTCACGGACCTAAAACCCTGCCGTCTCATCCTCGTGCTTCGAATATATCAATCTTGTCTGCACCAACACGGCCGCGCGGAAGCCCGGGGTTCAAAGAAAACGTCTGGACAGGCACCCCAGGCCGGCGTGGTCCTCCGCCTGCTGGTGCGCCCGGGGCACCGACTGCTCCTCGCAGTACCCAATCAACGGCCTCAGGTGTTGAAGCCCAACGTGTGCGCTCTTATCGCTCTGAAAGCGCATCCGGAGCGCCTCCTAGCTCCCAAAGATATCCCAAGCACCTTGTAGGACTTAGCACGATCATCCCTGGGGGTAGACTTCTGGCATCTGAAATTGATGCCGCCTTAGAGAGACGCCTTTCTCAGCTTGATGCGGATAAGGATCGGCTTTTCGAACAAAACGCAGAAAGTCAAAAGCTCAAACGTATCGGCTTGAGGGATTGGGACCGATTAGATCGGGAAAGCTCTATCTGTGCTTTGAAAAGCGAGCTAGCTGAGAGCCACTTGCAGTGCATAACAGATACCGAAGGTACTCTCGGCAGGGCGATGTTTTAGTATATAATATGTTCTCTGGCCTCAAGCGACTATGAATGGCCTATGGCCCCTGATTACATAATTTTAATGTTCGGAACGCTCGATGTATTGATATGTAAGGAAAGACAGAGGAGTGAACTATTAAGATCCTGTTCATTCTTCGGAGGAGATACTCGGCGGAGTTAAGTACCTAGTTCAAGCCACAAGCCTATGCAGATTACATAAAATCAATAGCTCGTTGTGGGGCCGCAGCCACACACGGCCTCTAATTATATATGGAGTACGTCGTCAGTCCCGCGCGGCGCGCTTCTTTCAGGCTTCGTGTCAACATTACTAACTCTCCACGGTGCTTCTACTAGCCATTGGCTACTTCTACCTCCCCCTAGAATATTGAGAGTTCTATTCGACCGACCGTGAACAATATCAGATGAACCATCCGACTGGCGGAATCCATCATTATCACCTTGTATTTTTGTTATTCTCTTTATCATTGGATTGGTTTCCACGCGCACACACTTTGCTTGACTTGAACTGTCCTCCTCTAAAGGCAGTTTTATAGCACGATGAATATCTTCAGATTATTGGGTAAGTACCAATTGCGCCTCAATCAATTCAAACGGCTCTGACAACACGGCAGCTGATTTTTCCCATCTCGCCTCCATCTTTATCCTCCTACAGAAGATGAAGTCTTCAAGTGTATGCCCGTTCACATATTTTATGATCCACACTCTAAATCTAGGATGCAGAGCTGTTCAGGACTATCCTTCAAATCACAGGCCCTATATTTGATGGTCTTTGTGACTCGTTATCTTGGTTGGTTTTTCCCAATCCCAGCTAACGTTCCCCGTGTCAATTGCTAATTGGGGTGGTCCATAGATCTGTTCTGGGCGTTCACGGATTCGCTATACAATACTACATTCAAAATTCTATTCATCGGCTCGTCTGGCTATATTATTTACCTCATGCTCAATGATTATCGGCCTACGAACGACCCAAATACGGACACCTTTAAAGTCCAGTACCTCATTGCGTCGGGCGCAGTTCTTGCTATTGTGTTCCCTCACGATTACAGCATTTCGGAGGTTAGATATATTTTCCCGCCATGCTGGACTACAATCTGATGTCTATAGATCCTCTGGACGTTTTCTATTTGGCTCGAGTCCGTGGCTATTCTTCCTCAGCTCTTCATGCTTCAACGTACTGGCGAAGCAGATACTATAACCACCCACTATCTATTTGCCCTAGGCCTCTATAGAGCCCTCTATATTCCGAACTGGATTTACCGGTACTTTGCGGAGGGTCATTTCCAACCGGTTCCTGTCATAGCCGGCATCATTCAGACACTGCTCTATTCTGACTTTTTCTATATCTATTATACCAAGTCAGTTACTCCCCTGTACCTGCATTATCTCCCTTAATAACAATGTATCAGGATCATGAAGGGTCGGAAGTTCTCTCTTCCGGTTTGAAAAGTCTTCATTTGCCTCGTTGATTGTTGAGGCCGGCATTTGCTTCTTACCGGAAGCACCCAGTCGTGGAGGCTGCGCGCACTGACGGTCTCCAAGATCTCCGGTAGAGTGCTTCCACTTATTGAATGCCTGTTACGTGCCGGAGGTGCTCCTGACCCAAGAATAACTGCACCCGATGTGAAGTACGCTTCGTAGAGTCGAAGCGGTATTTGCTCATAGGTGCCGCTCCCACCATGTGTATCCATCGTTATCTTACGATTAGTCCTGGCTACATGTACTCATATGATGAAAAAGAATGAATGCGAATTTTCCAAAATGCTTTCTGCCGTTGCAGTGAGATATTACCAACATTGTGAGTCGTTTCTCTGGGATGCTAGCTACTTGTGCCGTGGAGACTCTATTGGAATTCATTCTCAAGTTTTAGGATACCAAACATACATGGCTGGCGCCAGTACAATAACGCCGGAGGCTCATAATTTCAACTAATTCCCTCCCCTGGTGGCCCCTGACATGGGAACGTTATAATATCTCCTCCGAGCGACTGGCACTACCGACACTAGCAAGAGAAGTCTCGGTGAGATGAAGATTCGTGCGCTGGGCCGTAACCAGTGGCGTAATTGACCTGGAGGGATGGGACGGGAAGATCGTTCTGGAAAGACTCCAGCGGCCCGGGGATTGCCCCTGGTAGGTGACTGAGTACTCCGCCGTTGACAGACCGTACGGCACCGATGCTCAACCTTGTCTGTCGCTGCGGTTTGCGTCCTGGCTCTACCCAGTTCGTTTGCTGGTGGAAGTAGTCGATCTGCGGTCTCTCCAGGGTGACGGGTCCAGGAATGGCTGATTGACGCCTTGGGATTGGCGGAGATGGCAGCTTTGGAGAGCGTGAGCATATATCGATAGGCGGGGAGCTTCTCCTCGAACTGGGGGGTGTCAAACGTGTGCCACCTCGACGGACCTGACAGGTCGGGCAGATTTTCACGAAACGTGATATTAGTTCTTTAGGAACCCTTTGACCCATTAGCCACTTGGTCGCTAGAGTCCAATCTTCTGGTGGATGTGGAATGACGGCGGTCGGAGGGGGCATACCATGAATATATTTGTCGGACCTGGGCGGATGTTTTATCCCGCCCACCATGTTGACACTGTTGGTGTGCTTTGGTGAGTATCTTGAAGAGCTTTTCTCTAATGGCGACAGGCTTCCCCTCGTGACATATCATCTTCGTGCACTGATCAAATGCCATTGACTTGTTAACATAAGAGGTGCGCCGTTGTAGATGGAAGTGGTATACGGACATCTGCGGCATTTCCACCAACTACTTGAAGCTTGAACATTTTTTTGACCCAAAAACTGATCGTTCCAGGGGTTAATTATGCCACCTGACATTATCAACAGAACAGAGGTATCGCTCACCGAAATTGTGCGGACTCTATAGCCGTATCTTTGGGATCGATGAGGACGGTTCTTATGTTTCGTGCCCTTTTGGCATGAATCAAAGCCTTGTCCTGCTTTTTCACGGACAAATCGTCGACGTAACTATGTGACCCGACCATGAGCTTAACCTGATTACTGAAGCAACATGGACGGACACGCGACGACATTTACCTTTTCACCAATTTGTCAAACTCTTTCACATTTGGGAACCCGTCCAGAGGGGGGATGATTGGTTCGGAAAGCATCGTCGCCTCGTTCCTTGAGTCCTGGCTCTCGAGCTCTGCGTCGGCTAGTGCTTCATGCAGCGGGAGATAAGTTGGTCCCTGTAGGTACCGTGATTGTGGTGGCATACAATGTGTCGGCGAGTGGTGCAAGGATGCATGGTCGGGGGCTGGTGGGATAGATGTTGCCGGTGGATGATGTGATGGTATGCTTGAGTGGTTGTAGGGCAAGCTGAAGTGGGGCGAGTATGAACTGAAGTGATGTTGAGGAAAGTGGTAGGGGCCTGCTTCGAATTCATGGCCGTCTCCATGGCTGCTTGGAACTGGCAAGGATATATGAGGGTTGATGAAGTAGCCCTCGTGTCCGTCGTGACCACGTCTTCCAAAGCCGCTCATTATTCGTTCTTGGGAGGTTACCAAACGTGCTTAATGGTATGTCTCAATTGATTTAAGAACAGCTCATGGACCTGTTGATAGAGAAGCTGAAGCTGAAGTTAAAGCCGCCTAGGAGTGGGCACAAGGCTCGATTTATATGGAGTAAATATGCTTGCTCTACATCCTTTCTCCCATTCTTTTCTTTTTCTCCTTCTGTTATTTTTACAACTGCTGGTTTGATCTGCACATCTAATGAGCGCGAGGCGTAGCCTCCAGGGAAGGATGTAAGGTAACCATCAAACCGCGTTTCAGTGTATGAGAATGCACAAGACAAAAGGAATTTCTGGCAGCAGAGGGAGGGGGCTGCAACAGAAAATGGTGATATATTGGTGGATTGGAGAGAGACCGGCAGCAAACATGGCATGGAATATAAGAGGGGATCTTCTTTCAGACGAAGGCACTGTAAGGCACGCTACAACGGACGCGAAGAGAGCGGCCGGAGCAAGCTGCAATAGGAAGATGTGGCCAGGGATCAAGCATCGTGGAGGGGCGAAGGAAGAATTCCTTGGGAAGAGAGCTCTGGGAGCTTCACAGGAGCAGAACCAACGATGATCTGGGATATTCTGGTGCCACATGATCTACTGGCGAATCCCAGTCCGAGTGCATGACTAGCCTCCCCGGGGGCTTCTCTTCACCTTCCAATCTCAGTGTATCCATCGGATATTCACTTGACAGCGGGACGA
This sequence comes from Aspergillus baeticus, assembly GCA_027569055.1. Lineage (NCBI taxonomy): Eukaryota > Fungi > Ascomycota > Eurotiomycetes > Eurotiales > Aspergillaceae > Aspergillus > Aspergillus baeticus. The sequence continues at coordinate 218,688 of JAPDEI010000027.1, forward strand.
TCCCTCTTGAGCCACCCGAAAGAGAATCCACTGGCGAGTTGTCTGTGAGATGAGCTTCCATGCTGTTCTAGTTATGCTCTAGTCTTGCCTCTTGCCCGCTTACCTCTCTGGTTCACTAGTTCCTCAATGATCAACGCACCCTGTCGCCCTTTGCTTCTTCTTGTGCTACGTTTGATTTGCCTGGATTGTACATTCACCTATCAACGAAACTGACTCGCAGAAGCCCATGCTTTGGCGGTATGGAGGAGCATTTCGTCTTCGCCCCAGACTCTATAGGGGTGCTTGAGACTTGTGTATTTTGAAAGAGACTTGCTTCGCAGGCATGTTGGCGGCCCCAGAACCATCCGAGTGCAATCAGACAAATTCTCCTGTGGGCTCCGCAGGGTGTTCAGGCTATCAACCGATAGCTCCGTCGCATCCTGCCTCGAACTTATGATAACGCTTATGTCGCTTGAGATGATCAGTGCTAACCATGACACTCATTTGCACAATTCCTTTGCCTCTGCGTGTGCTGGCAGCTATACATTTGCGTAAGCTCCGTTGGCTCGGCGTGGTGTGACTCGCATACATAGCAATGTCAGCAACCTCAATTCAGCACCATCTGGCGAGTACTCACTGGTGAGGATGGTCAGCACCCCTGGTCTGATATAGCTCGAGTAGTTCCAAATGGTAACGCGTGGCGAGCATGAAGTAAGGACTGTTATGCCATTAAACCAGAGGCGCATGTCCTCATGCGTGGCGCTTCACATAAACAGGCCCGCACGTAGACCGCCACAGCGACAGCATCTGCGAGCAGCACACTCTCTCAAGCCGGCTACTAGGAAGGCCTGGATCAATACCTTGGAAAACTGTGACATCAAACAAACCGGCAAAGGGCCCCAAACAAGCTATGATTCCAAATGGGGGCCGTTTCGCTCCTTGAAATCCCGAGAGACGTAGCCGCGCAAATAGTTCATCATGACCCAACTGGACTGGTGATACTACATTTCCCAAGACAAATCCCTCTTCCCTACACCCACAGTTGAAACAAGGGAATCCCTCCTCTCCCCCTCGCCCCTTCTGGGTGTCTCATGGCTACTACTGGTGTATAATAATTCTGTACTTCCCCATGGATGACTTAACTCGCTGCAGCCCGGTATACATAGCCTGTGATTGCGCCTCAACCCTGCCCACTGGCCCCAGGTAATCGCATGCGGGCACCGATAAAGGAAATGGAGAAATTCGGGGGAGTGCGGCCCGTAAGTAGTTCGTGTGGCTAAACAAACTTTTAATCGAATTCGATTTTTAAGCCATGTACGGAGTACTAGACATCACAGCGATCGATTTGTAACAAGTTATTGGCCTAAAAGCGCTAGCTTCCCCCCCTTCTTGGTACGATGCAGAATCGATTAGGGTTAAATCTCATATTCTTTTATTGTTGTCATCAGCTCGTGCAACAAGAGTATCCACTAACATTGGGGCAATACAGGGATGCTATACAACCATATTGTGCACCGCAAGAACAAGGCCCACACACTGCAACTGTTATCAAACTTGCCTCCACACATTAATGTCTGAACATCTGAACCAATAGGAGCTCTAGTAAAATCATGGGTATCATCATTATTGTCTTATTCCACCACACCCCGACCCTGAAAGGGGAATTAAGTAGCCTGGCAATCATGCAGCAGTATTGAGCTCTTGAGCCCTAAGCGCGCTGTTAAACCTCACCAGGTCCCGGATAGCCCATCTCCAGTTGCTTCCGAAACCAGCATGGTTATTATTTATCCACTTATCGACCTTGCGTCTCCATTTTTCTTCTTCAGTATGCTGGCGTCTAATGAACTCCGGGCCAACGTCAAACTCCTCTGTTATCGGCCACTCATCTGACGAATCCTCGCCACTCCGGTCGTCTCCGCTCCCTGTAGGCCCAGAATCTTCAAGGGTTCCAGGGGCCTTCTTCCCCGGCGCACCAGACTCTCCCAAATCGACGAGATTGGAAAAGACATCGTCCTCATCCTCGACTGCAACGACCCCATCTATCCCGGGTTGCGATGGTGCCAGTTTGAGCCAGCACATGCGTTGCGGATCAAAAACCATTCCGCCAACCACTTGGACATTCTGCATGGCCCCCACATTGGTGATTAGCGCAGGCGATGATTTCGGTGACTTAGGTGTGCCGCTCTCGAAACCGCGAACCAGGTTTTCGTTCCCTTCCCATCGAAAAGAAGCAGGATTGTAATGCATTCCGTTCACAGCTTGGTAAAAACGTCAGCATCTCGTTTCATAGCGTATTTAAACGGTCACTTACATTTCGCTTCTTGGACCCCCGCCCCAATGGGCTTGATCAGCTGTGGCCGTGCTGAGGAAATCGATCCGGGTTTCCCCTTTTTATTTCGCAATGATACTGTTGTGGACGGAACGCGGGGGGTATTTTGGGGTTTCCAGTTCGAGCTCAGTGGCGCAAGTGGGGTATTTTCTCGAAGTTTGGGAATAGAAGACATGGACGCGACGCGTTGTTCTCTAGCAATTCTAGATGCATTTGTATCGCGCGCAAATCTAGGAACCAAGGGTTGTTGCTGGTGTAGTGGTGGGCTTATCGCGGCTGGCACCTCTTGCGGTGGACCTTCCAGTTTGGACATTGTTGGTTGACTTTGGCTGAGTTTATTCTTCAGCGAACGCGGTGCCCCCCGGCCGCTGGGCTGTTTTACGAATCTGCTTTCTGTTGCAGTGGATGTGGGCAAGTCATCAAAAGAAGCTAACTCGGAACCGTCACCATAATTTCGACGCCGGGTTGGGCGGGTAAGAGTTCTCTTTGGAGTCGAGCTCAATTTTTCCGAGGCCACGTCGTTGCTGAAACCAGGGTGCTCGTGACGGCTTGACCGCGAGAGTCGGATGACGGGGCCCTGAGAACCGAATGTATCGCCATTGCTATCCGAACTCGTACGACGAGAGTACCTGTAGTTCTTTATGCTGGCGTGATGCGATTGTTTATTAGATGCACCGGCGGGTAGAAACGGCGTTTGGGATTTGCGCATTGATACCGCAGGTGAGTTGGCTGTACGATCAACTGTAGTCCAGAGCCGGCTAGTAGACCAGCCTGTGCCACCTTGGGGACGGGGAGGACTATGGAGAGAGGTGGTGGGTGTCGTCTGTTGCGGATTTCGCATTGACGGCATGGACCGTTTTGGCTTCAATAACTGTTTTCCAGCGCCGCGCTCACTGGATGAAGACTCCTTTGAGATTCGTGTTCCCACAAGGCGTCGGCTAGGCGTGAAGGGGCTAGACGATAGTGTTGTCGACGTAGATACAGGAAGACTGGAAACTGAAGAATGAGATACATGGCCTGGTCTGCGCGGGGAGGTGCGGAATTTGGATAGGGGTGCGCCACTCTCAGAGACAGTCTCCAGGTGGGTGGAAAGAGGTCGTTCATGTCCCGAGAGGCGTGGAATGCGAGTCTTTGGCGATACTGAGGCGTTTGTAAATGTAAGGGTAGTTGCAGAACGACGCGCCGGGCTTCCGAGTGATTCTGTTTTACATTTGATGTTCGGGTTGATCGAGGTTTTTTTGAAATTGAACGCTTCGCCATTGTTGATTTCGAGACCAGAGAAAAAGTCGTCTGCGCCGGACTGTTCCTTCTCTTTGTCATCGGGCACACGGCGAGCTATGTCGGCAAGGTTCAACTTTCTCGGCTTGTTTAAACGCGCACCTAAATCTAAGGGTCCTTCTGGAATCACAAGCCCATCAAGCCCTTCATCATCACTTTCGCCAGTTAAATAGCTTGATGCACTTGGGCTGACCACGGAAATTGAAGAGCTAGGATTAGAGCGATGGTCTCGCGCAGTGCCACCGAATCGTACACCTATACTACCTTCAGACCAATCAATATCGAGATCTTCGGGAGCAGGGCTAGAGTTCCGGGCTGAGGGATGTCGTAGTTGCAGGTCACCTGTGGGTAATTCAAAATCATCATCAAAATTATCAGTCGAAATCTGCTCCTTCGTTGGCATTGGCATTGAATCGCCAAGAAGACTTGGTAATAGAGAAGACCGCTGACTGGTAGCCTTTATAGTAGGAACGTCAAGAGTGCTGTCTGTGTCGATGTTGTCTGTGAAGCTATCCGAATTGGTGTAGATCGAAAGTTGACGTGTTACGTCGCCGTTAAAAGATGGCGAAGCAGGTTTCACTGGGCTCGCTGTTGCAGAGTTGAGTTGTGGAAGAGCCTCGGGAAAAGAAGTATCGGGGAATCGCTTCAACTCTAGGGCGACGTCTGGGCCTGGTAGCTCTAGGTCGTCAGACCAATCGTCAATGAATTCTCGCTTGGTTTTCCGTTTCCCAAAGCGTTTGATAGTGCCCCCAATAAGGGCCGACCGGGGGACGTTCGCGGGCAGTGAAATGCCCGCATTCTTGACAGATGATATGGCCTCTGCGTCCACGAGTTCATTATCATCTAGTAGCTGAATCTGCCAGTCTTCATCTCCGCCAGCGGTAGAGTCGAGATCGGAGCGAGCGGAAAGACGGGAAGATATGGAATCGCGATGACCTGATCGGCGAATAGATGAGGTAGTCACAGAAGCAGCACTAGATGCAGCACGTAGGTGGATGTCCTCGTAACACTGTAGGTCGTCGTCATCATCCCAACATTCAATGGCCCCCTCACTATCGCGTGGCATCTCAAGCGTCAACGGCGCCATATTTCCGCTGTGTAGCGCACTCGAATATAACACAGGTACCTAAGGTACTATAAATTGCTATCCCGGATTTCTAGGTTCTTTGCTTCGAACGGTCTGGGTTTGGTAAAGGGCATCTATAAGGATGGACCCTCATGCCGTGCTGCCGCTAAAGGAGTTGGGTTTGGGACGAAGAGGAGTTACTCAAACGGAAGAGTATACTGGATCGACTTGGCTAAAAGGAGCAGCGGTTCGATGACCTGGTGGGTTGTGTCCTCGGAGTAGCGAATCGGCATGTGTGATGATGAAAAAGGGGAGAGGTCGAATCTGGTATCCGGGTATCACAAGAGGCTGGATATAGGGTATGGTATGCTAGGAGACGAGATACGCAGTGCGAATCAGCCGAGGGTACGATATAAGCTCTTGAGTATCGTGCAAGCGCTCGTGTCGTGTGATGTTAGTCGTGGCAGGGGTGGCTGGCGGATTTCCCTCCGTCTGGCATGAACTACGCGTGCATCCACAGGCGACTGAGCGTCCTGGAAGTTGGAAACCTGCCAGCACTCACCAGCTATGCAGAGATTGTAAGGGAAATGTACCAAATAATTATTTGGAAAGCAAAACAATATGAGGGCGCAAGGGACTCGCCTCTCTCATATTCTCTTGAGTTGTCGATGGAGCGAAGTGTGAAATTGGGTGTTGCTGTCATCCACTAGTTCTATAGTAGTGCTGCCTCCGGAGATCGGTTGCTCGGACGTCGAAGACTAGTCTTGTCTGCTACTATTTGGTTTTACGGAGTAATGCATCTCCCAAAGATGAGATGCATCAGATAGAAAGATGTCTTGTCTACCCCGACATTAGTCTCACCCGCTGATGTTATGTTATGGGCTTCCAGCCACGGTCGCCATGATTTCGGGCGAATAAACAATTATGTGCAGGAAGCCTCAGGGATTTCAAACTATCCCATCAAACATAGACTGAAAGTCTGTATCGAATACTTTAGATCCAGCCACTGCCAGATTCCGTGATATCGCAAAAAATCCTTCAACGGACCCAATCTGGATGACACCAACTCTTCCTAGCAGCAGAGGAGTCATTATTATTGTGAGTGGTTTGCAACTGTCAGGTCAAACTAGCATGCCAAGCCTGGTTCATCCCGTACCGTAAGGCTACACTGCTCAACAGAAGGCACCAGCACTTATCTGAGTGCTTAAAAACGAAACTTCTGTTGAAACGAGAGAATCATCCTGATTATTCTTTTCATCTGCTTGAGACGACCCAGAGATGCCTTGCCCAAAACGGGGTTCCGTCCCGCGCGTCATGCGCATTCGCCGGTCTGATGAGGCTGATGCCCATGTTCTTCTCCACGTTTCCCGCATCGACTCGCCCGCCCTCGAATTAAACATTACAGCGACGGAGGGAGAAAGTCCGTACGCTACGACAGGTATGTGGTTATCTGGTAGTTCCTTGTAGTTTTCGGCGACTAATTCATGGCGAAACCAGTGCGACAGACTCAACTTCAGAAACTGCGAACGAAACAGTATCAAGGCGATGATGACGACTGGAAAAACATTATCCTTCACATCCTCGGCGTCCTGGAAAAACCAGAAAACCATTCAGATCTCCTCACTGGCGTCGAAGCTTCGGCCACCATAAACAGATCCAGCGATGAAGATAAAGAGCTGGTATTGATTGTGAGAAAGAGAATACAGGACATTACGGTACGGTCTCCCTCAATGATATCGACCCATAGTTCCGTCTCTGACGCATCATAGCAAAAACTAGGCTCATTGACGCTCCATCAAGATGACGAACAATCTATCGAGTTGTTTGAATGGTCAAACATCGCCGTCGCTAGAGCCGATTCGTTGGAGGAGCGCTATACAACATTACTTGCTCGCTTTCAAACGGCGGAAGAAACCATAAACTCACTGAACAAACAGCTAGAGGAGTTGATTGCCTCGAAAACCTTACATGAACAGCAGCTCATGTCTGATTTCGTGCACCTTCTGAATGAGAAAAAACTAAAGATTCGCAATCAACAGCGCCTTCTTGCATCAGCCAAAGTCGATACAGAAAAACGTAAGACACTCTTATCTGACTCCTCATGTGGAAAAACAGTTTCTAATGTACGCAAAGTTTCTATGATCCAGAAAGTAACGGCCACAGACCATTCCAGGCCAAATGCGAAAGGCCGGAATTTTAAGCGCTCCGTGGGAGCGATCGATGATGACGGCTCGGAAAGTGATGATGGATTCGAGAAGATGGATCTTGATCAGAAACAAAAGGTAGACGATGGATCAGACGAAGAAACTGATGATCAGGGGCCATCAACACCGCAGCCCATAGAAGACGAGGATACTACTACTGACGATGAAGGTTTTGCCGCATCGACCGGGGGTACGAGCAAAGAGACCAAAGTAAAGCGAGGACCTCCTGAGCGCGCCGTGGCAAAATCACCGCCCCCCAGGAGGGAGCTACCGTTTGCGAGAAAGGCGCAGAAGGAGTCGGCTACCTCAAAATCGCCTCCAGCCCAAGACCCAAACCGAATAGGAGGGGAGACAGATGATGATGAATTATAGCATGTAATTTGAAGCTTCTCTAAAATAGTTGATAACGATTCTCATGATTCTAACCGAAGCGAGGCATCCCTAACTAGTTCTCCTAGTGCATACATATCAGCGACTTGAAGCGAACCCTAGCATGGTCCTACCTGTGAGCACTTGCAAAAGCAGTCCGGGCCCCAAAGAAAGCGTGTCTATTCCACGAAGCTGATTTATTCTTATGTACAAACTTACCCCTCATACGTCTTGAGGCTATACCACAGGGACTTTGGAAGCCATTTTAGGAACCGCGATGAAAGTGAGAAAACGATTAAACAGTAAGACCAATAGAAATGTTTAGGTGTTACAGCAACAACGCCTCAATGAAACAGGAACGAACCACGACGGCCACATAAATCGGGGCTCAAAAGGGGTTTAGCCATACATGTGTTGAGGAGACATTTCACCACCGCTCGACAAATAGTTTACATCAGGGTTTCCAGAGGCCTTTGCCGCTGAGCAACGGGCCATTGTTGGTGAACTTTAACAAAGTTAGTTGCCAACTTTCAGAAAGGGGTAGGATGCGTCAAGTGGTTCTTACCTCCTGGAGATAGAGTCTGTGAAATAGAAATCTTCAATCACGTTCTTGAAGGGCGTAGCGGTTACTTGAGCTCCCTTGTTCTGATCGACCAGTTGAACCTTGCTCAGTTGGACTAGAGATGAGGGTTCGACAACGTCATAGCGGCGCATGACAGGACTGATCTCCTCCATGCGGTCACGAAGAGCCTCAATATCATCGTAAGGTAGAGGAGCGTTGAGGAACTCGCTGGCAGCACGGATGATCTTCCAGTCATCACGAGAAGCACCAGGCATCGAAGTTGCCGCTCGAGTAACTTGAACACGGCCCTCCGTATTGATGTAGGTTCCTGACTTTTCAGTATATGCGGCTCCCGGCAAAACGACATCCGCAATTTGAGCACCACTGTCACCGTGATGACCTTGATAGACAACAAACGCATCTTTGGGGATCTCGGACTGGTTGACTTCGTCTGCGCCAAGTAACCAAACCATCCTAGCCTTGGTTTGAGCGACTTCGGGCGAAGGCGTAGTGAAGCCAATCTCATATGCGGCGGCACGGGATGCTGCACGTTGAAGAACATTGTAGCCTTGCCATTCCGGTGTATTGAAGCTGCTCGCGTGCTTGTCAACAAAGCCACCAACAGCTTCAAAAATGGCCTTTGAATTTTCGTGTTCAGTCGCGGCACTGCCCACGATAATCATGGGCCGCTTGGCGGCAGCCAGCTTCTTGCCAAACTCCCCTGACAGAGCGGATTTCAAAGCAGCAACATCAGAGCCCAGGTGCTCAAAGTCAAAGGTGCTCTCGAATGATTCACCCACAAGACCAATCTCGAGATCGGAACGAAGATACTGCTTACGGATGCGGGCGTTGAGAACAGATGCTTCATGGCGGGGATTCGTGGCCACCAAGAGGATGGCATCTGCCTCCTCAATCCCGTAAATTTTGGAGTTGAAAAGATAGTTTGAGCGAATGTCAACACCGTGGGCAATGGGTGAGCTACCGCCAGGCTGGTCCAAGGCGAGGTTATCGGAGCCGAGCTTGTTCGCGAGATCTTTCATGGCAACCATAGTTTCAGCATCCACGAGGTGGCCGGAAATGGCCTTGAACTCATTCTCTTTGATCTCGAGCTTTTGGTGGGCCGACGCAATCTCAGTCAGGGCTTGCTCCCAGGTCGCAGGGATGAACTTTCCTTCTTGTCGGATCAAGGGAGTGGTGAGTCTCTGGGTTTTCAGGCCGTCACATGCGAAGCGGGACTTGTCATTAATCCACTCTTCGTTGATATCATCATTGAGTCTTGGCAGAACACGCATCACTTCCATACCACGGGTATCAATACGGACGTTGGAGCCCAGAGCGTCGTGCACATCAATAGACTCGGTGTGCTTCAGTTCCCAAGGACGGGCGCGGAAGGCGTAGGGTTTCGAGGTCAAGGCACCAACGGGGCAGAGGTCAATAATGTTTCCAGATAGCTCAGTGTCTAGGTTCCGTTCTAGGTATGTTCCGATCTGCATATCGTTTCCTCGGCCGGATGTTCCAAGTTCGGGGGCGCCAGCAACATCGTTCATGAATCGGACGCAACGTGTGCATTGGATACACCTGTTCATAGATGTCTTGACGAGCGGGCCGATATTCTTGTCTTCAACAGCACGTTTGCCGCCGAGTTCGTGGAAACGCCCACGGTCTGCTCCATATCGCATCGACTGGTCTTGAAGATCACACTCTCCTCCCTGATCGCAAATGGGGCAATCAAGGGGATGGTTGGCCAGCAGAAATTCCATAACACCCTCTCGAGCTTTGTGAACCAACGGCGAATCTGTTTTGACGACCATGCCGGGCTGAACCGGCCAAGCACATGACGCCACGGGTTTGGGGGCTCTTTCGACTTCGACGAGACACATACGACCTAATAAATTTCCACGGTTAGTCAAGTTGGCCAATGACATATCACTGGGTTGAGCATACAGTTTCCAGCAATCATTAATTTTCTGTTGGTTAAATTAGCCATCAATCATTGATGTAGGGGTGGGGTTGTCGGCAGAGAGAAACGTACTCATGATAACAATATCTGTTACACACTGTCAGTAATTACCTGAGTATCCATTACTTAGTTCACATGACTGCGTACCTAGGAATTGTCGCTCCAGCCTTCTCGCAAGCTTGAATGAGAGCCGAGCCAGCTGTAGGGCCGTGTGAGTAGCGTTTTTCAGAATCCTTTTCAAGAGTATTGGTAAGCACCTTCTACAGAGACCTTCTTGCCATCTTAAATAACTGAAAGTCAGCAATTGACCCAAGGGACCGAGAAGTATATTCAGAAGACGTACCAATTGTGAGTTCTACTTCGGCGGAGCGAGGGATTGTCGTCGCGAATGTCCTGGCAGCATTGACCTGTGGAAGCCGGACAGACCGCGCGGCCGCGCGGAATAGCTGCGGCCGCATGTTGTGAGGGAAGAATGCAAAGGAGAGAACGAGGGGAAGGAAAGGGTATAGAACAGGTGGCAAAGCGAAGCGACGGTCGTGCAGCTTGGGGGAAGGGGAGGAAGCTGGTATCTTTCGGTCAAGGCACTTTGGGGTTTGGATTCTCGCAAGCCCGGTCCAGGCGGGCGTCACTCACAAATTGCCGTCCGCGGATTGGCTCGGATATTCGGCGAATCTATTAATCCAACACACTCCTTTTCTGTTGCTTTTCGGCAACTTGGTTTTGGTTTTCTTTCCTTCTCTTCCAATATATCTCATTCACGGGCATGTTTATTGTAGGTGGTAGGGCAGACTCCGTCCCTCCCTCCTCTGCATCATGATCCAAGAGCAAGATGCACTGAGCTGGAGCTCCTGAGGGTCGTTTCCATCAATTTCTGATAGAGATGCCTACTGAAGGCGTAGTTCCTTACCGACAGCTGCGACAATATTTTCTGCTTGTAGAATCCACTACTTACGCAGCTTCAACAACAAGCTGAAGAGGTAGCAGCACAGGCCGTATTGGGAGGCTCCTCGGCTTGTTCGATTGCTGCATTAGAATGACGGTTGTTCTCTTAACGAGTAGAGAGACCTCTTGACGTCCACTTAAGGTTACCTAGCAAGGCTCTTCTTGATTTTGCATTTGGTGCGATTGAATCTAGTAGGTATATCCTCTAACATTCGTATAATGATACAAGTAAAGTAGGGCTACAGATCAAATTTCCATCGAGTGTCATCAGATAATTACTTAAACCAAAATTCTCTTTGAGCGGGGCGGGAAAGGCTCCCAAATATGGCCACTCAAGAGTCGCGTGCTTGCCATGTCGTCTCTTGCTTTGTGCCAGGTGGCAACCAAGCTTTCGTGCTGCTACTAGCTCTGGAACGAGCTTGGCCAATGCTATCATCCTTTTTCGTGTTACTCGCCAAAGAAAAAGAGCTATCTGGAAACTGGTGACCAGTAGGCCTCCTCTGCGGGAATGAGTGGCCATTTGAATCCCAAGCTTTGCCGGCTGTACGAGTGCTCAGAGGAAGCACCGTACCCGTAGAATGGAAGTGGTCGGTGTTCGCCTTTTGGTCCGCCGCATCATCGTGACTGTTGCGATCGTAAAGGTAAAGCCCAAGGAAAGTGAGAGCGATACCGAACCCCTGGACAGGGGTCGTTGTGCTGCCAAACCAAACAATTGCGACAAATATCACAAAAACTCTCTTGATGAGAGATGCAACAGAATATGATACAGGTGAGATCATGGAAAGGAGGACGAACGCAAGGATATTTTGAGCAAAGTGAGATACCCCGTTGAAAACGAACTCAAGGGCTAGAGCGCCATGGTCCAATGAGCCGGTTCTACCGGACAGCGAGATAGAACCGTCGTGCATAAAATCAGCAAACAGGGGATAACCTTCGCTGACGAACCAGATGGGCAATGTCAGGATGAAGGCTAGCCCGGAGCAGTAGTAAAGTAGGTTCAGCTTATCTAGCTTCCGGCGACTAGAAGGGTGTATGTCCGACTCGGCTCGTTCCGCTTCGTTGAAGAGCTTTTTAGAGAAAATGTTTTGTGACACGAACACTATAGCGGCAATTAGAGCGCACATAATTCCGAAGAAATTCGTAGAGAATCCGGTAGAACAGGCAAGCATGACACCCAACGTGAGCGGCACGAGAGATAGATAGGTTGCCTTGGCATAACGTATGCGGAAGAAAAAGCGGTATGCCATTACTGTGAATAAAGGCGAAAGTCCTTTGATTGTATGGACAAGTGAAACTGGGATCTGAGATGTGGCCATTGAGCTAAGGATGTGCCCTGCGAGTTGGAAAACAGCAAGGGGCAGTGCGGTCATGATAACTTCGCGTGATGGTGGGCGAATGTCATTTTTGAGCGCAGGTATGCTCGTTTTCAGCCAGGGTACAACCCTAGATAAGTGAGAAAGTAAGAGGCACCACAGCGGCACAAAGGCAAATTGGACGATTGTAAGTGTTATAGGTTTGGGTAGCGCGTTCAATATTGACTTTGATGATGTGTTTGTGAGGGCTGAAGTGGTATACCAGATAAGGCAAAGCACCTACACAACGAGTAAGCAGCCGCAAGTAACAGAAAACCCGGAGGTGGACATTGAGCCGTACGATCAGTTTATACGAAACAGGAGCCTTGAGAGCTTGAGCAAGATCTTGCGCGTTGGCACTGACGCTCCCATTGCGGGTACGAATGGCACTTATGGTCTCGCTAATGCTCTTCCTAGGTCTGCGCTTTGCGTCTCTGATTGGGTTATAGTCCCATCGATCACTCGTTGCGTACTTGATCGTCGTGGGATGATGGCCATTCGGCTCACTCGAGTCATATTGCTCATCATGGAACGGTGGGAACTTGTCAACGGGGCTGGCCATGGGTTGGGGGCTGGATAATGTCACGGACGTTTGCAATTCTGGTTGCCGTATCGATGCGCGCCGGCCAGTTCCAGTCACAGTGGTCGTAGTCATTTCCCAGTTTTCCTTGACAATGCCACCCCCTTCGAGAAACTGAGAGCTTGTGTTGGAAGAGTCAGCCAGATGTTTCACGACTTCGTTCTTGTTGTCTCGATACGTGGCCTGTACGAGTAGCAAGGCTTAGCGTCAGTTGGACAGCGTTCTGCGACCTATAAGACTATATCGAGACACGGGCGCTGTAACGAATGCGACGGGCGTAGTTCGTCCTTGGAGGATGCACTTCGGACAAGTCTAGCTGTTTCAGCCGAATGCGAAATTGTGCAGCTATCTGCGAGCCTTTTGCGTCCTGGCTATTCCGTTATATGATGGGCGTATCATGAGTCGGCTTCACGGGAGAAACTCTGGCAGAAGTGGTATCCATCTGTAACCATGGTGCTCCAAGTGAACTTGCACCAGGTCGCCATCGACGGAGTTATTATCATCGAACGGGAATGGAAAATGCGCTAGCCTATTTATGTACTAGCTTTGTCTAAAGATGACGAGTCGCCAAAACCCGCGTTGACCAATAAGACTTGAGAATTCAGCACGCTGCCACCAGTGTCAGTGGGTTCCGACGGGAATCAACCCACGTCAGAGAGAGTCGCCAAAACCAACTTCCAGAAGCTTGTCAAGCTTCGACTTGGGTTCAAAATTATTAACCCTTATTTCCGGCGACCTGTGTAGCCGTGTTGGTAGTTTCTCTTAGGCAAAGGTCTCCTAAATCTCCTCGGCCGTAGGTCAGCTTCCCCAAGAGCAAATTTATCTAGGACATTTCTCCTACTTGCAGTTGCGACGGCGTTCACTTCACGGAACCCCCCCCTCCCTCGATCAATGTTCCTATCTGAAAATCAGGGTTCGCAGCTTGGCAGAGGACAGAGGCCGCGCCGTCTCGTATAAATCCCACATCAAAACACAGGGTATCCTAAAGTTATCGAAGTATCAGGTCGAGGATGCTTCGCTGTTATCTAGCCCGAATAATACCCTTATTGCTTGTCTTATCATATCATGCGGTATGGGGTTTGAAGGCGCTAAGTGGACGGCTTTATAGGGCGCCTTCCCAGGCTCAGGTTGGCGGCAATCATGGTGTTCACTTCTCAGAGAGCTGGGAGGTCCTTGGGCCGTTTCAATGCGGGACGAGAGGTTAGTCATTGTCTTACTCGAGAAGGGCAACAGCAATTAATCCTGATCTCCAGAGGCTGTATGGGGAGCGGATCCCTTGGAGTACTGGGGTGGGTTCGGCAACTTGTCCTATAATGAAAAAGATGAATATAACAGCCCTCTCGCTCTTGGTGGAACCGTGAAATGGCGTCGGGCTTGGCCCCATATTACGAATCCTCATGCAGACCAGAGCAAGGCTGAGATTGTAGTAAGTTTCCCAGAAGTTGACTGGAACTTCCTGCAGTCCATCTACGGGTGGTCTGCGCTTCAATACCAGGCCTGGGTACGCGGCGTTTTGCATTTGGCTGGACCGACCGACCAGACAATTGCGATATACACAGATGGTGTCCTGGAGGTTTCCATTGATAATCGGCGCCACTTTGGGGGGGACTTCTACAGCTACCGCAGAGCGCCGCTGATACTGGAACTCGCACCTGGCGACCATGTCATTGATCTACGGTTAATACGTGATGTTCGGGCACTAGGTGGCCAGGGTGATCCAACAGTCAACGCGGTGCTCGAAACCCAAATCCAACACGAACCTTTGATCATTGATGAAAAGAGCCTTTTAATACCCGAAGCCACTGACCAGAAACTTGGAAGCACTTGGGCAACAGTAAACGCCCAGAGCAATGTGGCCGAGTGGGCGCAGATTCTTTCCATCAGCTCCTCCGAAGTCAGTATCCATGCCCTCCTTCCCTAGTCCGAAATAATCTCATAACAATATATGCGGTATTAGGCTACTCTAGATTTGAAGGAGCCAATTCACGTTGCACCGTATCAAATCCGACCGCTAACGTTTCGTATCCCGACTGGCAATGTGCCCAGAGCCGAATTTCTGGTCACTGTCCGCTACAATCTCTATTCAGATAGCAACATTCGGACTCAATCGTTCCCAATAAAATTCGTTCAGAAGTCACTATCAGAGCCCCAAAGACTAACATATCCCCATCCAGCAGGCATTGTTTCCTATGCCATCCTTCGCCCACCACCCTTGGAGGCTGCTTGTGTGTTCAACCAGTCTAATACCTCGTTGCCTGTGATGATAGGCCTTCATGGAGCCGGCGTTGAGGCTGATAGTCTGGAAGTGCGAAAGATGTTGGATACTGCTTATGGTATTTGTGCATGGATGCTGTTCCCAAGCGGCGTCACTTCGTGGAGTGGTGATGATTGGCGTATGTCCCTGCATATGTTCTCGTGGCAGTGCTTTTGAACGTTATTTGCCGGTAGTGCAATTTTGTTGATACCTTGAATAGATACATGGGGAATCGCTGATATAAAGGCTGCTGTTGACGCGATTCCTCACTGGATCAAAGCCACTGGCTGGAGCGGGCCCGGGATCCTGGCTTACAACTGGATAGTTCTAGGTCATTCAAATGGAGGTGGAGACTCATATTCCCTTCTCTTTGATGTCCTCTTACTCACACGCAAATTAGGCCAGGGGGTATGGTTTCTCGCCACCCACCAACCAGATAATGTGGTCGCTGCTGCGCCTGTATCAGGATATTCTTCCATTGAAAGTACAACGATCCCGCCTCAAAACTTCTTCTCGCAGGTACTGACTTATGATAAAGAGTACGTACCATTCAATATGTGGCATGACACTGAGCCTCTGATATCGGCTATTCTTCATCGGGCGCGGTCAAGCTTTCAACACGAAGTTCTGTTGGGTAACGCTGCTGGCATTCCAATCCTACAACAGCATGGTTCGGATGACTCAAATGTTCCCGCATATCATTCGCGCCTGATGCATGAGCTACTTGAGAAAACCGGCTGGCCGTCTGAGTATGTCGAGTTAGCAGGTAAAGGCCACTGGTTCGATGGTGTGATGACAACCGGCCCCCTATTGAACTTTTACGACGATGTTTTACACGCAAATCGAGCCAAGGTTCTCACAGCGTATACAATAACGGTCCCCTCCTCCGGAGACATGGCATCTAAAGGGGGCATATACGTAGATCAGTTACAGTCCCCCGATTTGGTTGGGCGAGTGCAAGTCAAAAGAGATGTACAACGTGGAGTTTGGCATCTGAAGACACAGAACATCCATCGCTTCCACCTCACCGCCAGCGCATGCGAGGCTGAAGTGTCTATTCTCTTGGTTATCGACGAACTGGACTCCCAATTCAGAATCAACCTACGACAGTGTGACTCTACTTGGTACATAAGAGACGCCGACGGGAAGTGGATGAGCTCAAGGCAGACTGACTGGCAATCCGTATCCCAAAGATACGGTCGACAGATAGGTGCAATGGATGCTATTCTGCGCAGCAATGGGATATTCACCATAAGAATATGCTCCAATGGTATCGATGAAG
Organism: Aspergillus baeticus; assembly: GCA_027569055.1. NCBI lineage: Eukaryota > Fungi > Ascomycota > Eurotiomycetes > Eurotiales > Aspergillaceae > Aspergillus > Aspergillus baeticus. Next base: position 234,845 of record JAPDEI010000027.1, read on the forward strand.
TAGCCCTCCAAATCAGTCGCAACTTATTACAATATTTTGCCGCTGATTCGCAAATCATTAGGCATTGTAATGAGTCAACCGGTCAGGACAATTGGGACACTAGAGCCATACCTGGAAATATTATCACAGTCTCCCTCGGCAACGAACTGCCCCGAGCGGCGTCCCCGTCATACCCTATTCGCTTCGCTGATAGTCAACTTCTGCTATATGGAGGGTGTTTTCGGTCTTATCCCAACGATGACATCGACTTCCAATCTTGTTACCGGTACTCTTTTGATTATGAATCGGGCATGAGTTCTCTTTTCCTCCGCCCGTTGGAGAATGAGCGCCTAGAACTAGTAGTGTGGGGTTCCGATGTTGATGGGCTTGAACAGGCTGCCCGTCTCGTGCCGACACTCACCGGAGCTGGGCAGCCTGAACTTATAATTCTCAGTGACAGTTGCCGTTGGAAAGGCCCCGCCGGCATTTATGTCGCTGCTCATTTTGATCACTCCTGGCAAATTTCGTCAGGGTCATACATTAGCAACGGTATATAGTGTTCAGCGCCGAGTCTTAGGTATGGTATACATGTCACCATGAGATTAATTGTTTGAATACACGGATAGAATCAGCGATTAATGGAGATATTTACCTACAGGCCCCGCCTCGGCTCCAAGCCATCGCTAACATTTAAGTAGCTGAAGGTATCAATGGATGGACGGCCTTGTTGGCTCGGAACTGAAAACCATTGTTGCGGTGGTGACAGCGAACCCACTCAAATACAAATGAACGAGTGTTGTGCTACTATAGCCTTCGTGTCTGCCGCTCAGGTCTTTCCTGTCGCCCATTTCTCGTAAGTTCTAGGCTCGGTTGGCTGGCTGCGAGGTAAGGCGCCTGCCTATATGAGCGCATTTCCCACACCTTCCATTTTCAGCAAATCCAAAACACTCAGGTCCGAAGGTCGATGTGAGTTTTCCTTTCGTGCCTCCAACGCCCTTTCCTTTTTTTTGTTCATCTGTCGTTGCTTCCTGATCGCCTACCAGTACTTGCTTCCTCATCTAAATTGTTGTTCTATCTTAAATCTTTGTATCTTGCTCTCTCTTGCCGATTTCTTTTCTAGATACTGCTATCTATCCCGTGCTTTTCTTGGGGAAAACCAATAAGAAAACAACCCGTTTTTCCTTCCTTCGTGATCTTTGAAGCATCTCCTCAATCGTCATCAAATTGCAGTTGCATGTAAAATTGTTTGGTTCTTGTTCAGCGTGTGTGTGTCTCGTTTCTCCGGCCTGTTTTCAGCTTCTTTGTTTGCGTCTTTCCCTCGCGTGCAAATTCCCAGGGCAAAGCGTAGGGCACCTTGCTGCCGGCCAAGATGTCTTTGCTTTCCACTGCTTTACCGGAAACTGGCCGCAAGTGTGCGGATAAGTTGCCTTCTACTCATGGGAGCGTAGACACCCACACGATTCCTCTTGGACGCGAAACATCAGTGAGTTGATCCCAGCCCGTGCTGCTTGCGAAGCACTGGTTTGAATGTCTTTAATAATCTTTGTGCTGGTTAATCCTCAGGGCCACAAACATTCGAACCCTTGCAATATCTCCCCCGATCCACTCGCAACTTCTAAGCTTGGCAATCTGCAGTCGTCTTTTAGCAATAAGAATGGCAATTCCTCAAACAAGGTCAGGTTTTTGCCTCTCATATCAATCATTGGAACTTACTGTCTAACAATCCTAGAAGCAGAAGCTGGAGCATTCTACCAACGCCGTTCCTCTAACGGGAAATTCGGAGATGGAACGACTCCTAGCGAAGCTCTCACCGAAGGCTCAGATACCAGATGCCAAACAGGCTGCAAACCAGGAGGTCCTCTCAAAGCTATCCGAGCAGCAACTTCTTCTCGACAAGCAAAACAAACTCCTAACGAGCAACAAAGCCAAATCGGGAGCAACTAAGGAGCTTAAAACGCCCTCGGGCTTGCTACACCGGACCAATTCGAATCAGCCCAGCGGTCCGGAGGATACTGGATGCCCCGACACTCTAGATATGGATGTTTCAGAGGTACTTCGCCTAAAGCAGGAACTCCAGGCTGCCAATTCTAGGATTGCACTCCAAGAGCAGGAACTGGCACAAACCCGTGTTATCAAACACACCCTCGATCAGGCTCTTGGGCCTCCATCAGAGGCTGACTTTGGCGGTCGTGACATCAGCGAACAAACAATCAGCAACTTGCAGAGCGCCTTTAACGCATCTGTTCCCACTTCCCACTTGCTACAAGATGGGTGGAACACACAGGAAGATTCGCAGTCTGATATATCTGATGCACTCTCCGCCGGCGCTTACAATAGAGCTAGAGGGTTCTGGGGCCCGCCTGCTCACCAAGTCTACAGCGCGGGTCTCAATACGGACAAAGCTTTTGGTGACTCCAATCTTCCTTTCCCTGGCACGTCGTTTGGTGGCCAAGACTCGAGTAGATTCTGGGGTCCATCGGCCACCAATCCCACCGTTTCAGGCAACAGTGCTTTTCAGCCGCATCGTGTGTTGTCAGGTCCTCCCACTGCTCCCTGCAGTTTTGACCCGCCTTTTTCGGAAGACCAAGGTAGGTATATTCAAAGCTCGGCGTTTGGTCCACGGCCTCCGACAGCAGCTCAACCGACTCGCCTCGGGTCATGCTTCCCTGGTGCAAACTCTCCTTGGGGCACCTTCGCCCCTAGCTCATCAGATAGCCAGGGCTCCCGATCGCCTCCGAGCAAAGCGATCAACACTTATCAACAAGTTGGACTATACCCGTTGCCCCCGTATCATCAGCGGTCAGTTGCACCGCCGCTCTCACCGACAGCGACTGAGTTCACATCGCCGACTGGAAGCTCGGTCCCTTGGGCAACTTCATCTGTAAGTGGAGGGGTGGGTTTCTTCAAGCAGGTTCATGTCCACTTGACTAATAAGACTACTAGATCAGCGGAAGCTCTATTCAGACTTATATTTCGCCACTTGAGCCACTGAATTACCGACGACTTCTCGACAAAAACGTCTCTTGTGATTGGAAGTATATAGTGGACAAGATCGTCTGCAACAATGATCAACAAGCATCTATCTTCCTACAGCAGAAACTGAAAGTTGGAACTACAGAGCAAAAGTTTGATATCATCGAGGCCATTATACAACAGGCGTACTCTCTGATGGTAAATCGCTTCGGAAATTTCCTCGTCCAGCGTTGCTTCGAACACGGCACTCCCGAGCAGATTATTGCGATCGCGAATGCCATCAAAGGTAACACTCTTAGTCTCAGCATGGATCCATTTGGCTGTCATGTTGTCCAAAAGGCCTTTGACTGTGTTCCTGAGGAGCACAAGGCAGCCATGGTCCACGAGCTTCTCCGCAGAATTCCAGAAACCGTTATTCACCGGTACGCATGCCATGTCTGGCAGAAGCTCTTTGAACTACGCTGGAGCGGCGAGCCTCCACAGATCATGGCAAAAGTCAACGAGGCTCTGCGTGGCATGTGGCATGAGGTTGCATTGGGTGAAACTGGAAGTTTGGTGGTTCAGAATATTTTCGAAAACTGTGTTGAGGATGAGAAGGTATTTGGCTGCCTACGCCTGTCCACACTTTGGGTCGAGATCTTGAGTCATACATAGTGCTGACTACGTTCTTTAGCGCCTGGCTATTGAAGAAGTTCTCGCGAAGATCGATGTGCTTGCCCATGGCCAATTCGGGAACTGGTGTATCCAACATATCTGTGAGCATGGGGCTCCACATGATAGGAGCCGTGCCATTGAACATATCCTTCATTGGGCAGTGGACTACAGCATGGATCAATTCGCATCCAAGATTGTTGAGAAATGTTTGAAAATCGGAGCGTCTGAATTTTTAGATCGTTATCTTTCTCGAGTCTGCACTGGCCGTACCGATCGGCCTAGAATGCCCTTGATTGACAGTAAGTGCGGCGGGCCTTCCCCCCCCCCCCAACATTGAGGGATGACCTACTAACGTATAGAAGTCGCAGGAGATCAGTATGGGAATTATCTCATCCAGTGGATTCTGATGAATGCTTCATCTCATCAACGTGAGCTAGTAGCAACCCATATCCGGTAAGGTCTTTCCTTGATGGTGACTTCTATACATGGTCTGGTTAACCAAATCCCACAGGAAGCATATGGTTTCCCTGCGTGGGTCCAAGTTTGGCTCACGCGTGGCAATGCTCTGTTGTAACCTCTCACACACTACTCGCCCAGGGCCAGGAACTGGTGTGCAGATTGGCCGATTCAACAATTTCAACGATGACCGATTCCAGGCGCCAAACCAACACGGGGCGCGCTTCAGCCGGGGAAGTCAGTGGAATCCTAGTTACCCGCCATTCCGTTAGCAGACCACCGCCAACCGAAGTATCGCCAATACCTGTGAAGGAATAGATTCGATCTGATTTCTTTCTAGATGTGATTTGTACGCTTGGATGCTCTGCGAGTCAGATTTCGAGGTTTCCACACGCCGTTTGACTCCTGCTCATCTCATATTCTCATCTCGTTGACCTCTTTAGGCTTTTTACTGCTCATCTTTCTAAGCGCCTGCCCTTTATGCTCCCAGTCCCATGATAGTTGATGTGGTTTATTCTATTTTTTTTTCTCTCCTCCCCTCTTCTGTTGAGGTGGTTCACATCTTATCCGTCTAGAGTTATGGATGTGAAGAATGGCAGCAGTGGGGTTGTTTATGCCGCTTTGTCTGTCGCGCAATGCGCCTTGCTTGCCTATTGTTTATTACTATTGACCAATGTATTATGCTTAGTTCCTCTCAGCCCATGAAATTACATTTTCATGGCAGATAACGGATGCGATGACTGCAGTTGCTTTGATTCAGTGCTGGTGTAGAGCAATCAGAAAAGTACGGCTGCATTATTCTGACTGGAATATCGTGGAACATCCGACGTCAGTGTTCACCGCATCCCCGAGTAATGTATCAATATTCGTCCGATCACTTTGATGTTTCAGGCTTTTTAACATTTCAATCTACGAAACTTCGGCAGAGTTCTCCTGTTCCCAGGGCTTCCGCCTCTTTGGTCTCTCACTTGCGGCACCCTGACCCGTCAATAGCGTATCGGGTATTTCTTGGATACCTGGGATTGGTTGGCCAGTTGTGATAAGCTCTACGATATGAGCAAACGAAGTGGGGTATGCGGGCTCTTGTGATGATGAAGATTGCGCTGGTTGCTGCCCCGGATTTGCAGATGGAGATGATGAATCTGTTGCCAAGGAATCGTTTCCCGGTAGTTCAGTCATGGATGTCTGATCATCAGGACGGTTTGATGCAGCTCTTGATTCCAACCACGTTTTATAGTTTGCAACACTAAGAAGCGACGCGAGATTTGCTTTTCTGAAGATAGTAAGGGTAATCAGCACGGCCGTGTACTTCGAGGGTTATGGGTGTAGCCGTGTGTGATGCACAATCTGTCGCGGCGGATCTCCAACTGCAGGACGTACCTAGTGAAGTAATAACACTTTGCCTGCAAGACGAGATCATCCTCGCGAGATATCTCCTCTTCTGACGCTGGTGTTTCGGGATGGCCGAGGATGACCGCGAGTCCAGTGGCAAATTCCCGGTCACCTACAAACGGATACGTCCTCAGTTCCTCGTATATGCCTGTTTCTGAAGCTTCATGCCCTGTTGACGTCGTCTGAGAGGTGATTATGGTGCTTTGGCGCGGGAGCGGGGAAGTATCCTCCGGGACTGATTTCCCTCCAGAATTCATTGGCGAGGGGTGTAAATGCACTGGTTATGTTTCTTTGGGCGTCGATATTCCTAGTATTTGGATGTGTATTAACGTGGGCCTGTTGGAATTGGCTGCCTGGCAAAGCTGGAGATTGGTGGTGGTGGTGACGGCAGAACATATATGAAACTGGTGTTGCGGAGAGACTAAGCTGGTTACATAGCCGAGGTTCGTGACTAGCGCACTATGTACATAGTGTAACCAATCGTAATATATAAATATATATATCTCTCTCTCTACTCTCTAAGAAACACCAGGTCCCTAATTTTATGCTTACTCCGCTTCGCTTCGTGCGCAATAATAATTTATTTAAGAAGAAAGAACACGACCACAATGGGAACAACAGGGACTCGTGTGCAAAGATTTAGGATCTACGTACCTGCCTAGTACCTGCATCATTCGTGCAGTTGCTCATTTACCCCCGTCCCCGTAGCATATGAAAATAATTACCGTGAGGTGTCCATTTGATCTAGCTCATCTTGCCCGCTAGGAACATCATCTCGAGGATGAGCTGCCATCCTGCTCTGACAGCCAGGGCAGTTATGCACCACCTCGTGAGCAAACAGGTCGCAGTCGATACAGAAATGGATCTTGCACACGGTACATTCGTAGCGACTGCTTACGCTCATCCCCTTGGCAAGGTTTTCTGTAACCTGCCATTGTTCCCGCGCTGGGACTGGAGGAAAAGGTAGGCCGCAGGCAAAGCACGCCGAACTGCTGGAAGCACGCTGCCATGGTACTTCTACCCAGTTAACCAGGGGGAATAGATGATGATAAGATCGAGCAAGATGAGTCGATAAAATCAAGGTAAGACCGCAGGACGGGCACTCAGCAGGGAGGCCACAGACCTTGCTGTTGCATCGTGAGCATAAGTATCCCCCGGAGGTGGGATTAGAGTGGCAGGCGCAAAGAGAGGGGAATGGTTCAATAGTACGAGAAGGGAAGCCCATCATCAGAAGAGAGCTTGTGGATTGTTTCTGAGAATATGCAGCCGGTGGAGTTGTTACATCCATCATCAACTCTCGAAAGTGCTGCTCATTGAGGGCCACACCGTAGGAGGTATCATCACCGCCATTTGTCTTCGCACACAGTTCTCGGCAGATTGCTACTTGAGCTGCAAGGCCCACGATCCCAACACGAATCTCATCGTTGATAAGGGTGGCGATGGTTTGATGGATGTCACCAGGATCAGAGGAAAGCAGTGACCCAAAGATGATTAGTATTTCCCGGGTTCCGTGGCTGGGAGTATGACTTGAGAGAACCGATCGAGGTCAGTTTTTATCCATATTCATGAGAGATGACGGGCTTCAGGGAGCCAGGGGAAGGGGAAGGGGGGGGGGGGGGGAGTGGTTCAGACGTACAATAGAGCACCCCGGGCCATCTCAAGTCCATTCTGCAGACTAGGAAGACCCTTTGGATCCTGGCTCCTCAGATCCTGTATCGCGGTAATATGTTCCGTAGGATTTCCACTCATGTCGCTAATCCGTACCGCAAGGCCATCCCTCAATCCCAACAGGCCGATCTGTGAGATGGGGTTCTGCTCGAAGAATTCCCTGACAAACTCCTGGGCATATCGTAAGGTGAGGAGATATCGCGTGGGTCGCAAATCTTTTTCCGTCATTGATTGCGATAAGTCTAGGACAAGGATAACGTGGCGGATGATACCGCGCTGTAATGGGGTTGTGTCCTTTAGAAGCCTTTGCAATAAATAAGTATATGGAATCAGCAAACGTTCGCTCTAGATACTCCAAAATTCCCGCGACTACAAGGAAAAAAAAAAAAAAAAGAAAAAAAAAACCTAACTCACCTCTTTCTCTTACCAGCCTCTAGTAATCCTTCAACTGTAGAGCTGATTGTACCGTCTGCGCCTTCAACCAACGTTTCCCATGTTCGCGAAAGTTCGAATTCCGCTCCGCCCTTTTGCTTCCTGCGTTTCGAAGCCGGACCAGCCGCGCCTCGCGTTCCTCGAATGTTATTGTCAGCTTCATCCTCAGAAAGCCCTCCAATATACTCTTCGTCAGAATCGGCCATCGTAGGTGGAGGGTTGCGGAAGAGGGAGAAAAATCAAAAAAAAAAACCAAAAAAACTCGGCTTTTGCCTGTAAGTGTTTTGGATGTCGGGTTCGGGGAGGATGAGCTACGTAGGTAGGATCGGCACCAGCAAAAAGCTTCGGCCAAAGCTCCGCCCAAGCTCCCAGCGTCCCCGGACCGTATCTGATCTAACTACACCGTTGTGCGGCTGACCTTTTAGTCTCCGTTAAATCTGAGATTTGTGCAGTTCGTGAAGGGGTTCCCATCTGATCAGGCCCAGTTTCTCACTGTCACCGCATTCTTTCCCTCTTCTTCTTTTTCGCAAAGGCGCAATTTGTCTTGCGCCGGTGGTAACCGCTGTCGGCGGCTCGATCTGATGTGGGGGAGACGTAGCATCGCGTCAACCAGAGGCGTTGGACGCCCTGCACGAGTTTATCGGCCGCTTCGGCCAGTCTCATCGCTCTCCCGCCCCTCCCCCTCATCTCTCCCGTCAAACTCTCACTTGGTAGCCCCTCCCACCCGCTCACCTCTTCACCTCCGCACACTCCCGGCTTGTTCAGCAAGACCCGTTATATCATTGACTCCCAAGCGGCATTGTTCTTCTGAATTTCGCGCCATGGCATTGCACGACAGAGAAATTCTCCCTAGCGAGTAAGTCGACCATTTTAATGGTTAAGACTTTGGATCTTTTAGTGGTGGAAGATAAAAAAATTCTAATCAAGTCTTACAGGGTCAAGCCTACTCACTATGAAATCTCTCTCTTTGACCTCCAGCTCGGCGGCTCTTGGAGCTATAAGGGTATCGTCAAGATCAACTCCAAAGTCGATGGCCCGACAAAAGAGGTAGTCCTCAATGCAAAGGAGCTTGACGTGCAACACGCCGAGATTATAGGACCAAATGGTACACACTGGCAACTTTATCGTCCTTGATTTTCTTTCTCTCGTTCTCTAAACTGACAAAAGCTTTTCTACCCCTTGCTCTAGGCGCTGAATTGGCAAAAACATCTGAAATAACCTATGACAAAAAATCGGAGCGCGTGACGCTCAAGTTCGCCGAGGATATTCCCCGATCAGACATTGTTGTCTCCATCTCTTTTACTGGCACAATGAACAATGCTATGGCTGGGTTCTATCGCTCCAAGTATAAGTCTGCGGTCGAGGCAACTCCTGATACGCCCAAAGAGGGAGACTTCCATTACATGTTGAGCACCCAGTTCGAGTCTTGTGATGCCCGCAGAGCATTTCCTTGCTTCGATGAGCCGAATCTGAAAGCTACCTTTGACTTTGAGATCGAAGTGCCCAAAGGCCAAACGGCGATCAGCAACATGCCAATCAAATCAGAAAGGACTGGTAGCAAACCTGAGCTCAAGATTGTTTCATTTGATACCACTCCTGTTATGAGTACCTATGTTGGTCTTCCCAACGACCCGTTTGACCCCGCCTGCAAACTAATATCTGTTTTTTCTCCCCCAAATAGCTCTTGGCTTGGGCAGTTGGTGACTTTGACTATGTCGAGGCTCTAACTGAACGTAAATACCAGGGGAAGAGCATCCCTGTCCGCGTTTACACGACAAAGGGTCTTAAAGAACAGGCACGGTTTGCTCTTGAATGTGCTCACAGGACTGTTGATTACTTCTCCGAGGTTTTCGAAATTGAATACCCCTTGCCCAAGGCGGATCTCCTCGCCGTGCATGAGTTTGTAAGTACTCTAAAAAAGGGTGGGGGAGAGCGAGAATCTAACGGCATATCTAGGCCATGGGGGCCATGGAGAATTGGGGCCTTGTGACATACCGCACAACTGCAGTTTTGTTCGACGAGGGCAAATCAGATACCCGTTACAAAAATCGAATCGCTTATGTCGTTGCACACGGTCAGTCAGGAAAAAAGAAAAGAAAAAAAGAACGTCAAAGGAATATGTTTCTGACTGGTCTCGATATTTTAGAACTGGCCCACCAATGGTTTGGCAATCTAGTGACAATGGACTGGTGGGATGAACTCTGGCTCAACGAAGGGTTTGCTACATGGGTTGGGTGGCTCGCAGTGGATCATTTCTATCCGGGTAACTACTCTTCTCTTGACTTTCAGGTATTGTTCTTGATACTTACGATCTGTAGAGTGGAACATTTGGTCTCAGTTTGTGGTACGCAATTCTCGAGGTAAAAATCCAGGAAATTCTGAACGGCCGCATTGACTATTACATAGGCTGAGGGTGTCCAACAAGCGTTCCAGCTCGACTCGTTACGTGCCTCTCACCCTATTCAAGTACCCGTGAGAAACGCACTAGAGGTTGATCAGATCTTTGACCACATCAGCTACCTCAAGGGAAGCTCTGTAATCCGCATGCTAAGTACACACCTTGGCCGAGAGACGTTCCTTAAGGGAGTAGCTCAGTACCTAAAGGCTCACGCATATGGTAGGTTCATACCTCACAATGGCTATCTCAGTGTCTTTTTCTTTTTTTCTTTTACTTATGACTGCATAGGCAATGCCACGACTAATGATCTCTGGTCTGCACTGAGCGAGGCGTCCGGCCAGGATGTGATTAGTTTCATGGTAGGTTGTCAATCCTTCCCTCTCCCCCCCTCCGATTTTCTGAAATATATATGATTATTGACGATGTTAAATAAAGGACCCCTGGATTCGCAAGATCGGATTCCCAGTCGTTACGGTTGCGGAAGAGACTGGAAAGGTCAATGTCCGCCAAAATCGATTCCTCTCAACTGGAGATCCTAAGCCCGAAGAAGACCAGACGACTTGGTGGATTCCTCTTGGAATCAAGTCAGGTACAGAACTAGTGGCCCAGGAACCTCGCGCTCTAGTGTCCAAGACGGACACCATCGAGGGAATTGGAGAGGAAGCATTCTACGTGATCAACAAAGATCTGTCGGGATTTTATCGAACCAACTACCCCGTCTCCAGACTAGAGAAGCTCGGTCAAACTCTTAATTCGCTGAGTACCGAGGATAAGATCGGCTTGATTGGTGATGCGGCCGCCCTAGCTGTGTCTGGAGAAGGATCTACTGCTGCTCTGCTGTCCCTGCTGGAAGGCTTCAAGGAAGAACAGAACTATTTGTGGGACATCCCATCTTATCCCCCCGACTTTCTTCTGCGGACGTCCATTTCTTACTAATGCATATTATCCCCACAGGGTCTGGTCTCAAATCTCGTCTTCGATCGGCAACTTACGCTCCGTATTTTCCCAGAATGAAGCTGTAGCTCAAGGTCTGAAGAAATTTACCCGGGCGTTGTCCTCGCCCGCCGCTGATAAAATCGGCTGGGAGTTTAAACCTGACGAGGATTACCTTACTGTTCAACTCCGAAAGCTTTTGATCGCAATGTCAGGCCTTGCAGGCAATGAAAGGTGCGGAAACTATTACTATTATCTTGCGTCTCTGTTCAAGCAGATCGTTTAACCGTGTTGTATAGCATTGTTGCCGAGGCCAAGCGTCGGTTTGATCTCTGGGCCACAGCGAAAGACAAGGGCGCTGTGCATACCAATCTCCGCTCTACAATCTTTAGTATTGCAGTTTCCGAAGGCACACGCACCGAGTTTGAGGCTGTGCAAGACGAATATCTCAAGACTGATTCCGTTGATGGAAAGGAAATTTGCCTTTCCGCCCTTGGACGCACCAAGGATGCCGATTTAGTCGACGAATATTTGGACTTTGTTTTCTCCGACAAGGTCGCAATCCAGGACGTCCACAATGGCGCGGTTTCCTTGGCTGCTAATTCCAAGGTTCGTCACCTGTTGTGGGAGTACTTGAAGAAGAACTGGGAGTTTGTCGAGTCCCGCCTTTCCACAAACAATGTCGTCTTCGAGCGATTTGTGCGGATGGGACTTTCGAAATTCGCAGATCATAGCATTGAGGGAGATATTGCTTCCTTCTTCCAAGCGAAAGACACGGGTGTCTATGATCGTGCTTTGGTGATTGTAGCCGACAGCATCCAAACCAACGCCAACTACAAAGAAAGAGACGAGAAACAGGTTCTGGAATGGCTTCAGGCACACGGGTACGCTTAGCTGGGAAAGGACAAGTCCTGTATCTATCCCACAGACATATCTATCTATCACTTGGGATACCGTTCCATCAAATAGTAAAGTTAAAATCTTGGGAACAAAGAAAAATAATAATTATCAATCCCCACCCTCAGCGGTGAATTTGTGACTATTCAAACTAATCTCATACTCAGCATTTAGACGACACCAAGGTCTAAGTGACTTGAAAGAATTCCAGAGGAAACCATTTCCATTATGAGTTGAGGCGTTCTTTGTACTCCGGAGTAGTATCTCCCAGATACTATGTTCTTGGTAGTATGAGTGGAGCTGTTTGGCTGGAAAACACTAAACCAATTGTGGCTATAGTCTGGTGGGTGAGCGGAACGTGAAACGGTCACAGGCTACTAGTCTACCTGCACGCTGGGCTCCTTTGCTCTCCTGCACTCAGCAACACCGCCAAAGTCCATCCTGACTGACACTTTCTCAGCAACTTTACATCACCTTAATCTTGCTTCTCTGTCTCGCTAGTCCGAAATACTTATTTCCCACCTTGCCCGTTCTACTTCACTCTCAAGAATAACCGATTTCACCGCGTTTCTCATTCAATATGAATCCTGAGTAGTAAGTCTGTTTGCATGGCTGCCTTGCGTTTTTTGAGGGCCGCTCACTTGGGTAGACGGTTTGCTGTCTCCGCACTTTTTGATTACGTCTCTTGACCCCAGCTGTGTGCCTCTTCCTCTTTTATTATCCAGATAACTTACTGATGATTTATTCCGCAACCGAACAGGGTTATCCACCACGTTGCACTCAACACCAAGGCCGCCTGTCGGAAGACCGATGCGATGATAGCTGTAGTTCTGCTTCTCAAAGCAAGTGCTCTGACTGACGAAACAATCCGAATAGATACGACTACCTGTTCAAGCTTCTTCTTATCGGAGACTCCGGTGTTGGAAAGTCCTGTTTGCTCCTTCGATTCGCGGATGACACCTACACGGAAAGCTACATCTCCACCATCGGCGTGGACTTTGTGCGTAAACCCCCTCCCCGGGGTTTCCCCCTCTGCTGTCTATTGTACTTTAGCTGCATTTTGCTTTATCGGATGAACAACCCGGTGATGGCAGCTTGAGCGTTATTTTGGCTGACTGTTTTGTGTGCTAGAAAATCCGCACCATCGAACTTGACGGCAAGACGGTGAAGCTTCAGATTGTACGAGGGCTCCCCTCCTCTCCAGCATCTCGGAAATCTCGGACATCGTTGGCCAACGCGGGCAAGCTAACATATATGTACAGTGGGATACCGCAGGCCAAGAGCGCTTCCGTACCATCACATCGTCTTATTACCGTGGAGCCCATGGCATTTGTGTTGTATACGATGTCACCGACATGGACTCCTTCAACAACGTGAAGCAATGGCTTCAAGAAATCGATCGTTATGCGACCGAGGGAGTGAACAAGCTTCTCGTGGGCAACAAGAGTGATATGGAGGATAAGAAGGTTGTGGAATACACCGTTGCAAAGGTTCGTTTCCAGACCAGCCGAATATATATATATCTGTAAACAAACTGAATTCCGGCCGTCTCTGCTCTTAGGAATTCGCCGATAGCCTCGGAATTCCATTCTTGGAAACTTCTGCCAAGAACGCGTCCAACGTCGAACAGGCTTTCTTGACGATGGCTAGACAAATCAAGGAGCGTATGGGCACCGCGACCGCAAACAACAAGCCAACTGTTCAGGTCGGCCAGGGACAAGGTGTCCAATCTGGATCTGCTGGCGGCTGCTGTTAGACGATCCATATGACCCTACATCCAGTGTTGCTGAACCTTCCCCCCACCCCCCTCTTTTGGTGCGAGGAGCAGAGAATCATCCGCAAGACTCTTTTCATGTCTGCGAAGTTTGGCGACTCTGTCCATCCTTGAAGCATGTTTTGTCGTTTTAACCAGCTGGGGAACGACGACCATGTGGCTGCGGGGGTTAATTTCTATTCTCCGCCATGCTTTACCGGCCTACGTACTACCCTTTGTCTTTATACAGGATCACTTCTAAGGATTAGCACCGATTTCCCTACCGTTTCCACACCATCCATCCCCTCCCCCTTCGCTTTTCTGCTTGGTTTTTGCTCTTGCGACTTTATTATGGCATCTTTACATTTATGTTCTCCAATGTTTTTCTTTCCTTTTCTTTTTTTTTTCTTCCGTTTTTCAGGTTGGATTCCTTTGCGTGTCTTGTCAGGCTCAATTAATGGGGGAACGCATGAAATGACTCGTGGACTTGTTGTTATCATGGTAAATTAGAGGTTGTAGGGTATTCTACAATCATTACTTTTCATACCAAATTGAGGATTCACTATGTTTGCTTTCTCACACTACCGCTACTTTTTTTTCCAGGCTTGCTTACATACAAAATGAGATAGATATTCTGTAATGAAGTGATGAAGGAGAAAAAAATAATAATGGGTCACAGGAATCAGGGCACGATCATATGACTTGTGCCTAGCAAGATCACATGCATGAATTTAGGAGAGAAGACACAGATCAGTTCTAGCTACTCTGTAATTACGGAGTACTCCGTATCTGCGAGGCCTGGAAACGCGGGCATCGACTCCGGATTTTCATACCCTCGGCCCCCGTCTTGAGCCGCATACATGGAATGAGACGGATACATACCAGGCCGTTATTCTTTTCTGTACATTCTCAGCAGACAGCCCTCCCAGGCGAAGATGGCCTCTGGGATAATAGAGATTTTATTACATGTAGGAAAGTAAGATAGAGCACAAGGTCCTCGATCAAGCTTTTGTGCTTCTGAAAGATATCGCTTCGGGAAAGACTAGATCAGCCGAGGCATCTTGATTTCGGCAAAACGTCATGAAATGGGATCATCATTCCTATTCTCCAATCGAAGCCGATCCAAACAACCCTCTGTCGATTCGGACTCCGTCCCTTTTCATTTCGTTCCGAATGTAATTCGTATATTTCTTGTTTCCCTGACCCTTTGAAATCTGTTTCTTCTTTTCGTTTCTGCTGTTGCTGCTACTGCTTCTTTCCTTATCCTCAGATCTTTTTGAGATAGTGTCCCCCCTCCCTTTTCTCATTCCCGAGATCTCGCGATGTCTCTATCAAAAGTTGAGGACCCGAACAAAGTGCCTGCGGCTGCTGTAGTTCAGCAGAGCGACAACGTCGCGCATGCTCTGGCGGGTGCTGGTGGTGGTGTACTCTCTATGATTTTGACGTGCGTCCTAATATAATCCCCCGCCAGCCTTCCTTTTTCTCCCTTCTACACATGTTCTGGGGCTTTTCCGAGTCACACTCTTACACTTTTTTTTGGTATCCCATAGGTATCCGCTCATCACCCTTTCAACTCGAGCGCAAGTCGAGTCCAAGCGTGCACAATCCTCGACCATTGATGCTATTCGCCGAATCGTGCAAAGGGAAGGGATTACCGGACTATACTCGGGCTTAGAGTCAGCCTTATTCGGAATCAGTGTCACAAATTTTGTGTACTACTATTGGTATGAATGGACTCGCTCAACATTTGAGAATGCTGCCGCAAAGGCCGGTCGCTCAAAGAAGCTATCGACTGCTGAATCCATGATTGCTGGAGCCATTGCGGGGAGTGCAACCGTTCTGATCACAAACCCTATTTGGGTGATCAACACTAGGATGACTGCGCGAAAGTCAGAAGCAGACGAGCAAGCGCTACCTGGTGCCCCTAAGAAGCAACGGGCCTCGACCTTTAGCACACTGATGGAGTTACTCCAAAAGGAGGGTCCAACCGCCCTCTTCGCCGGTGTCTTGCCTGCCCTCATACTAGTGATCAACCCCATCCTGCAATATACCATTTTCGAGCAGCTCAAGAATGCGGTAGAGCGACGGCGACGTATGACGCCAAAGGATGCGTTTTACCTCGGTGCTCTTGGCAAGATTCTGGCCACCTCTATAACGTACCCATACATCACAGTGAAGAGTCAGATGCATGTCGCAAGTAAAGATGGGCCAAAGGAGAGCCTGAATGGAAGTTTAAAGCGGATCATCAGAGAAGAGGGGTACACTGGGTTGTATAAAGGTAAGTCTTTGTGTTGACATGGGAGGTTACTTCATCCAGGCTTATTGTATGATATAGGAATCGGGCCCAAGGTCACTCAGAGTGCAATCACCGCGGCATTTCTGTTTGCGTTCAAGGACGTTCTATACGAGTCGATGGTGTCCCTTAAACGTAGGGGCCGAGTCTCCAAGTAGGCCAAACCCTTTCGCAGTACTATAATCGTGACCAAAACCCCAACCCCACTGCGGAGCAGTCACAGAATCAAGGATTTCAGTCGCGTTCAAAAATTGTGGCCCCCCCTCCCCCTTCTCTGTTCTAAAACGGGTGCTCACATTAAGGGAGGTCCCGCAAGGCCTTGTGCAATTGTCCCTACTTGTGCTGGTCTCTAAAATGGACCCACAATCGAGCAGTCCTTAAATGGATTTATATCTATAACTGTTTTTAAGGACCGGGTATCTTTTATGTACATATCATTCTTGTCTATCATGACATCTTGTATCTTTGGAGAAATAATTTTCTTATTGTCAATCATATTCTCTTATGTTTCACACTTGATTATCCACATCTAGTTATTTTATACAGTGCTTTGTCAGCAAAATTTCACCGCCTACTGTATATGGTTATAAATAGCTGAAACCTGTAAGCGCGTTCACGCGTGTTGGGATATTCTGCCTCTGCTTCTCCCCCTGGTTGCTTTGCGCAGTCTTCAATTATCAACCTAGGTTACCTTCTCTGCGTCCTTGACGAAGATCTGGTAAATAGTCATTCATATATTGCTACATCCCTCAAGAAGACTTAATTCGCTTAGTGTCCGCTCCCAAGCTGATTAAAGGCCTTTCTCTCCTGTGAGCTGCTACCTTGACAGGCGTTTCTCTACCTACTCCACTTCCGGTTGCTCACCATAAATCTCATAGAAATTACCATTATTCATTTTTTTTTGTTTATGGCCCATAACTTCAGTTTTTTGTCTGCTCAAATTATCACAGACAACAAAACAACTTTGAAGAACTGGGACTAGGGAATAATGCCACCAGAGACTGAGGGGAAGTGAAGTAGTATTTGATGCATGATTCCTTCACTGGCCTACCTCAAATAGTCCTGGAAATTGACCTTTGTGTTTGAAAGTGGCTTTTTTGGGGGCGGGGGGTTTCAAGCCTCTCTCTCAACTCCCTATGCTCTAGGCTTTCTATACTCCTATAACCAGTCAAACTGCAAGAATGCGTGTTTTGACCTCTAAGATTTATGACCTTGATTGCTATGAAAACTAGGTATATATCTATACCCACCCAGAATTAGGACTAGCTTGAATTGAATTTGCTAATGTGTCTAGGCGCCATTTCAAGTTTGGGCTGAGATGATAAGGAATTGTTCCATGTCACGATATTCAGCGACCCCGTCACTTTTGGGATCTGAAGATCCTCTCATGATCCGAGAGTCAGAGGACCTTCTCTCCCAGTTTATGAGATCTTCTTCCCACGAATCACATGACAACCATGCGCAGCCTCAGATCGCCCAAAAAACAACCCCCGCCACCATCGTTTGCCAGAAAGCATCACCAAAGACAAGGGTAAAGATCCCTCGATCTAAGATTCAGTTGCGCCCAGAAACTGAACTGCGGGTGGCAGTCCCCCGGACCCAATCACCTGCGGATACAAGCTTCAAAAAGGAAATTCACCCTTCCCCCATCTCCAAGGGAAAGTTACCAACGCAATCAAGACGAGTATCGCCACCTGTTATTGACCTCTGCGAATCCTCATCGGTTGCCAGCGCGTCACTTGACAGTGATAATGACAACAAGCTAAAACCGGTGGCGCCACGACGCTCTAGGCGGGCAAGGGAGGGTCCAACAAACTACTACAAGAAAACCTATCATCTCGATAGTGAAAGTGAGGAAGAGGACCAAATACTGTCTAATTCCAGAGAATTGCCACATTGCGGGCGTCGGACTTTACAGTCGTTCTCCACAACACCTTCACTGCCACCACCCTCAAACCATCGGTCCACTGGGCGACAGCAAAACATTTCCTTGAGAGACTTGCTACAGCAGCGGGGGCTAGGCCGTTACCCAAACCTACCGCTACAGTCACAATTTGGTGGTAACAATTTCAAACTGTCAAGAGCCTGGAAGGGGGCTTCCAACGATGTCATCACTTTGACATGGTCACCTGATGGGACTAAGTTCGCAGCAGGTGCTACTGCACATTGCGATGAACATATGATGGCGTATAACAGAAAGAACAACCTTGTACTTGGAGACCTGGCTAGTAATGAGTTGCATGAGCTGCCAGATCATTGGATGACGCGTCGTCTTCTTGCAAGCAACAACCAGGATCATGCGGTCAACAATGACCCTCGTTTATTTATGAGTGTGAGCTCTGTGCAATGGTATGGAGATACGCTCTACACGGCTAGTTACGATCACACGGTTAAGCTGTGGGATACCACAAGACGTAAAGCTACTTGCTTCAAGACCTTGGAGCACGCGTCTCAGGTGATTGTTATGGCACGCTCGAACTTTGCTGAAAATATACTGGCCACGGGGACCACTACGATTGGACTGTGGAATACAGAGGCGCTGCAGTACACTGAACTTGAGCTGCCCCGACCACGATCCAAAAAGGACATTGAGTTGGTCCCAACGTCAATATCCTGGGGAAGCAACCATGCCACCAAGCACTTTTTGCTCGCGGGGATGTCTGATAAAGAAGACAGTGGAGTGGCTCAGCATGGTCTTCTTGCAGCCTTTCGCGTGAGCGAGTCGTCAATTGAACCCGAAAACTTCTCGCCCAATTCCCAGAATGTCTTTGATGTTGCGTGGCACCCAACGCTACCCACGTTTGCAACTGCTTCTACTGCTGGTCAGCAAGCGCCCCGGGGTACACGCTCGGTTGTGAACATATATGAGCCTCTCAGACATAATCGGCGAGTTTTGGACTTGGACTGCCCTGCTCAAGATATGAATGAAGTGGTGTTTTGTCCCTTAAACACTAATTACATCTCCGCCAGTTGTACGGATGGGGCCACCTATGTTTGGGATCAACGAAATCCTGGCGAAATCCTCCATAAACTTGAACACGGGGACCCTCTCAATCAGATCGATGAGACCATTCCCAGGGAACTTGCAGATACCGGCGTAACTCTGCATACGTGGGGCAGCACATATGAACAACTGTACACAGGGGGTTCGGACGGTGTCCTCAAGCGGTGGAACATTTTTCGAGCAACCGAAGATGTGCTGGTGGAGAACATGGCTAACCTACAAGAAGGAATCATGTGTGGAGCTCTTGCCCCGGATAAATCAAACCTGCTGGTTGGTGATGTTTCTGGCGGAGTGCAGCTGCTATCAAGTAGCCCATTTTCATCTCAAGAAGAAGACGACGACGATGATGATGGTGGTGATGGTGAGCCCAGCAGGGGCAACAACAATTATGATTTCACTTTTATTGAAAGCACGCCAGTGGACCAGTCAAATACTGATCTGGACTCTGGGGTTAAGGCAGCCCGTGAGCTGATCGCGACGGGGCAAATCACCCGGCACCCTGTGTTTGGACCGGGTCAGGGTCCCTACTACAAAGGACCGTTTGCTGCTTGGGCACGATCAGATGGAACGCCTCCAGATCAGATATCAACAACCCCGCTCGCAGAGAAATACAGCACACGCCAACTGGACGTGCCTATTCAATCTCGGAGGGAATTGAATCCTACGGTGCAAAGAGACGTCGAGGCCCACATAGCTCTAGCTAAGATACGCAACCAAAAGCGCGGATGTAACAAACGGCGGAATTCAGGGCATATAACTATCAAAAAAGAGGGGGTTCATGGGGACAATAACCTTGTTAACCTTGTTCGTTTGTGTGAAATGTCTCGGAAGCGGAAGCAACAGGAGTTATCATCAGGACCAGATTCCCAGGGAGCTATCATGACCAATATCGGCCGTGAGGTTATTGATCTGACAGGCGATTCATCAGAGGAAGAGCCAGCCGCCTCTAGCGTGGAGGATGTTCTAGATCATCTGGAAGATGATTTCTGGTGGCCTTGTAGTGGTACTATCGACCCGAACTGGCCTAAAGAGCCATGATCGGGAGTGGATGTGATTTTAAAACGTATACTCCGTAATATTGTATGAACTTGCATACAAATAAAATAAGCATGAGCCGAATTTTCTAGAAAAGAAGAAATGCTAGATACCTTGTATGTATGATGTGGCTTAGACACTCAGCCACTGTCCGCCGGACCTGGGCAATATCCGACCCACCAATCACATCACTACATAAGATATGCGGCAATCATGACTATATAAGCCATCCCCCGCATCCCACCTTGGGTCCTCTTATTCCATTATCATCCGAGATTCAGCTTTGCTTTTTTTTCTTTCACTCGAGCATAATCTCTCGAACACGTCCATGAAACAGTACCCGACAAGATAAGATATCTTACCTTTATTTGATATATATATATATATATACTTTGATGTCGTTTGCCCCGCCCTCGGGTCCGCCTCCCCCGTCAGTTCCGGAGGGATGGACCAGTCAATTTGATGATAACTACAGACAATGGTAGGTCACCCTCGAACCCCGTATGTGTATGCTCTGAGCAGCGTCGAATCTAACCTGATTTCTGCCTTGTAGGTTCTACATCAATCTAGCCACAGGTAGATCCCAATGGGAACCACCACAAGCTACTCCTGCACCGACACCACCAGCCGTTGTGCCGGTGCCCCCGTCTGAACAGCAACACCATTCAGACCAGTCTGGAGGACTGCCGCCCTCATACGAGGAATCAGGGCCAGGGAATCCCTCCGCTGTTGCAAGTGCAGAAGAGTCAGAGAAGAAAAAAGCCAACCTTTTCAACTCGAACAACCCGTACAACGGGGAGTCCTCGGCCGCGACGGGTCTTGGTGAGAAGGGCACAGCAGCAGGAGGCGGAGGAGGAGGAGGGACAGTCGAAAGTGATGCCGAGCTAGCAGCACGTTTGCAAGCTGAGGAAGACGCTCGATCTGGTGCTGGCCCTGCTCCGGGCGCAACGGCTGGTGGCGTCGGTGCAGCATCAAACTACTACAATGACAACACGCCGCACTCTCCTACCCCGTCATCGACGGCCGCCGGAACTGGCGAGCGAGGGAAAGAGAAGAAGAAAGGCTTCTTCAGCAAGTTGATGGGGAAGACTTCATCGGGCCCTGCAAGTTCCGGCCACGGGTTCTCCGGCCGCCCCGCCTTTGCGGCGCCGCAGCATCACCATCAACAACAGGCTATGGGGTATGGAGGATATCCGCCACAAGGCCAGTATGGCTCTCCCAGCCCGGGTCCCGGGTATGGTGGTGCGCCTGGTGGATATTACCCGCCCCAGCAGCAGGGGTATGGAGGATATCCGCCACAGGGCCAGTATGGATACCCCCAGCAGGCATACTATGCGCAGCCGCAGCGCAGACGACCTGGTGGAGGTGGGATGGGAATGGCCGGCGCGGCGGCGCTGGGTGTTGGTGGTGGGTTGATTGGAGGTGCGCTGCTGGCTGATGCCCTTGATGATGACCACGATGACTATGGTGGTGGAGATTTCGGTGGAGGTGATGACTTTGGTGGTGATTTCTAGGATTTCTTTATTTATTACGTGACAGTGCTCACGCTCATGATTCTTGACGAGGTTTAACTGGGAGGTTTCTTCTGTTATGATTACCACTTATATGCAGCGTTCTGAATCTCGATACTCGTGTGAGATACTTCCAAGTGATTTATTCTTGGTGGCCTTGCTCAGTTTCTTGTCTTTGTATACTAAAATCCCATCTGTACCTTACACCGATGACTACTCACGCAATCTGTACAGCCAAGCAAGTAGTGCAGTACGCAATCTTCCTCGTACTCTCACCTCCTCCTTGCGCTGCCTCTATTCTCCCTCCCACTTGCCGCACCAGTTCCAGCAGCTGCGCCAGAAATGGGCGTCGCATCCCTCGGCGCGGCACCAGCCATCCACCCGGCGAGATCAAAATTGCCGGCACCACCACCAGCCATTGCGCTCTGGGCTCCTGAGATTGGCGAAGCCCGTGACTGCTTTTCGAATTCGGCGCGCATTTCTGGGTCCACTGTGCAGGATGTCATTAGAAGGAAGATAGAAGAAAGATATAGAGCAAAAAAACAAGGGTAGCTACTGTTTTCCATAAGTTTCGGCATTCCAAAGGTGAATCCTAGTGCAACAAGAGCGAGCAGGATCATTGGGTTCTTTAGGAGTGATAGCGGCGAGACTGGGGAGAAAGTTAGCATATTGAGATGAATAGACAAGGCAAATCCGGGGGTACATACAAGTCTGCCTCGCCTCATAGAACCCTTTCCTCGCCACAACGCGCGTATCAACAACCACGTGTAAATTCTCCTTCTTACCGGCCTCACCCGCAGCGTTGAACTTTTCGACTCCGCGATTCCCCCACTCATTCCCGCGGAACGTCTCCCAGATACCAATCACATACCCAGACGCATCAATATCGACTCTCAGCGGCGCAAAGACGTACTCGGACGATCGGATATCGAGCAGGTACGAGCCGGAGAGGTCATCCTTGTGCGGGATCTTGTTCTCGGAGATAGTAGTGGCGGTAAGTCCGGGGAACACAAATGTTGCTGAGCTCGTAAGGGGTGCTTTTAGGGGAGCTTTGAGGCCCGCCGAAGTGAGGGTTGCGTGGGTGTCAGCGGGGAGAGAGTGAGGGTTCGGCAGGTGGGCGGAGGCGGGGATTGTAATGGTTAGCGTTGAAGAGAGAGCGGGGGATATTAATAGGGATAAGAGGGGAAGGAAAGATAAAGGGTTGAGGAGATGCATTCTTGCGGTCGAATTGCGTGGTTGGTTTCTTGAAAAGTTGGGAGGGGCCTAAAGAAGAAGTACGTTGGAGGTGAGATAGCTCCGGTAGGTTATGTGGGAGGTGGTGCTTAGCCCGTGCCAAGAAACACCAGGTCCCGTCCCTCCCTTTAGAATATAGAAAGCAACGTATAGATAGAAGTTAAGAGTCTAAGTTTATTTTATCGTACATACAGAATCGCTATATACAAAGAAAAGAGTAAAGAACAATTTTTTTTTTTTAAAAAAAAAAAAAAAAAAAACTACAGCTTCGCCTTGGGAGCGGACTTCTCGGCGAGCGCATCCTCGTACAGCTGGTCAAGAAGGGTGCGATACTTTTTGACGACTGGAGGGCGCTTGAGTTTGAGGCTAAATTGCAGTTAGCAGGATAACTAGAGAGAGGGGGGAGAAGGAGGATTACGTTGGGGTCAAGAGGTTGTTCTCCACAGAGAAAGGCTCGACCATGAGGGCAGCATTCTTCACCCTCTCGTATCCTGCGAGCTTGTGCTTTTTGGCCACGCGCTCTAAGTCCTTTAGCACGGCCTTTCTTAACTTGTCGTCTTGCAGCACGGCCTTGATAGCTTGAATGTCGGTAGGGTCGATGGTCCGGCCAAGCACTTTGCTAGCGAACGGGGCGAACAAGTCGGGTTGTACGCCAAAGATACCGACGAGGAAAGTCTGGAGGCTGTCACCGTGGACGTAGGCCTGGGCAAAGTAGCCCAGCTCCGACATGATGACACCCTCTAGGCGTTCAGGTGAGATGTACTCTCCCTGCGCGAGCTTGAGGACGTTCTTTCGGCGATCGATGATGACGATACGGCCCATTTCGTCAATTTTGGCCACGTCGCCGGTGCGGAACCAGCCGTCCTCGGTGATGGCCTTGTTGGTCTCCTCTGGATTCTTCAGGTACTCCTTGAAGATGTTGGGTCCGCGCAAGAGCAGCTCGCCACGCGGGAAGGGCTTGTCGTCGACGGAGTACTCCATATCCGGGAGAGACACCAAACACGCCTCTGTAGACGGAGCGATGCGGCCGCAGTTGCCCGAAGACAAGTCCTTGGCAGATTGTGCGCACCCCATTGCATATGATTCGGTCAAGCCGTAACCTTGAGCAAAGTCCGCGCCGATGGCGACACGGAGGAAGTCGTGCAAAGAAGGATCCAGGGGCGCCGAACCCGAGACCATGTGTTTGACGTTTTCCAGGCCAACGGCGGAGGCAACTTTTTTAGCCCAGATACGGTCGTAGAGGGCGTGCTTAACGGTAGCCTTACTAGGATCCGGGTTCTTTAGGTTAGCAGTTTTTGCCGCGACAATGTGCCTGGACAGGGCTCCTCGGAAGCCGGGGGCCTCGAGAGTTGCCGCACGGATGGCGCTTCCGAAGCGGCTGTAGAGGCGTGGAACCGAGACAAATCCGGTAGGCTTGAGCAGCTTGAGGTCGTCGACCAGCTCGAGAATGTTGCCATGGAAGTAGCCGATGCGAGCACCAGCCCAAAACGCCGCGTGTTCCGTCAGTCGCTCGTAGATGTGGGCCAGCGGGAGATATGACGCAATCGTATCGCCGCGAGCTTGAGGGATTGCGACTAATGCAGAAGAGGTGGCTGACACTGCGTTTTCGTGTGTCAAAACCACACCCTTGGGCGCGCCGGTTGTGCCGGATGTGTAGTTGATGGTCACAATATCGGATGGCTTGGGAGGGGTAGGACGCAATTGTGTCGCGACGCCGATAGCCTCGACTTGGTCCATGCTGTAAATGGCAAGATCGTAATCGGCAGCCATTGATTCCAAAAGGGCCCGCTTTGAGTGACCGGCCTGCTCACCAGCGTCGAGAGAATCCAAGCTGACAATGATCTTAAGGTTTGGCAGTGTGGATTTCAACTTGATCAGTGTGGGGATATGAGGCAATGAGGCGACAACACAGCTCAGCTCGGCGTGGTTGATGATGTATTCCGTAGCATCGGGGGCGAGGACATCGTAGATCGAGACCGAGTACAAGCTCTGCGACATGCATGCCAGGTCTGCGCTATCAGTTCTAGTACTCTTGAGAGAT
Organism: Aspergillus baeticus; assembly: GCA_027569055.1. Classification (NCBI taxonomy): domain Eukaryota; kingdom Fungi; phylum Ascomycota; class Eurotiomycetes; order Eurotiales; family Aspergillaceae; genus Aspergillus; species Aspergillus baeticus. The sequence goes on from JAPDEI010000027.1 coordinate 259,497, forward strand.
AAAAAGTATCTATCGCTGAGGTAACGCACCTGTAATCTGCCACTCTGGGCGGTTCTGGCACCACAGACCGATACCGTACTGCCCAGGACGAGCGCAATTGTGTTTGTTGTGCAACTCCACCAAGCCAGCACCGAACTCTGCGCGGCGTCTCTGGACCGTGCCGTAGTCAATCCATTGGTATGGACCAAAAGTTTTTGTCACCGGGTCAAACGGACGCCATCCGAGACAAGGCGCTTTGGGGTGTCGGATCGCGGTCGTCTCGAACATCTCATGGGCAGTGGTGACCTACGTAGAAGAAAGTGTTAATCGACATAGAAAGAAAGTGTTAGGTCACGTACAGCTGGGTCGAGCGACTTGACGAGCTCCTTTCGCGCATTCCAAGAACGATATACAGGACTCCGTCCCTCCTGCTTGGTGCCGGGAATGGGAACAGAGTAAGGCGTGCCTTTCGGCGGCTCCTCGCTCAGCTCCGCAGCGCGGGCGAAATGGACGGGTTGCTGGGAAAAGAACATGGCTGCGTAGACGGTGGAGAAGCGTGAAATCGAAGATAATAATGACAGATCCTGCCGACGTCCAGGAAGTCGGTTATGGAAGAGACAAGCACAAAATCAAAGCAGGAGACGAAGGGAAAGAGATAGACAGTGTGTGAGAGAGACCGGGGGGCGAGCGAGCACTAACTATGATGCGGCAGTAGGAACAGTCTGGAGAACGGGGGTTTCCATTTATGAGCCCGAATTTAGAGCAGGTGATGTGAATGGCCACCGCAGTGCGGGTGGGGTCTATTCTCCGAGTCCAGGAGCTCCACGCGATAAACCTTTACGGTAAGAGCCTCGGTACTTTGAAACTTGAAGGTTGACTCTTTCGCGATTCGCAACAAGGCACAGAAAGGGACAACCGAGGCCACCCCGTTTTTTCACTGCAGGCTGTTGAAATACCTTGAGGATTTTCTGGGGACTAGTCCAGTATTCAGCTCGTGATATTTATCTTGTGATCAGCCATGCCTTGCGTTTGCATACAAACAGACCTCCCCCCCCATAATGCAAAGTTTGGCCAAGGATCGATTAGCTGGAGATTTCACAATTAGTAGCCGAGTGTCCCCGGCATGTGAGCTGTCCCCCGGTCTTTGTTGTCGTGGCTGCACTGACGAATGTTTGGTCGGTGGCGACCACCACGTTGTGTCAACTCCTAAGAAACTCCAGGTCCCTCCCTTTTGTTGCTTACTCCGCTTCGCTTCGTGCGCAACAATGTTCACATAATACCTGCTGATTACACTATCCCGCCGTTTTGTTAGTTACCGCCGTGGATTAGTTAGCCAGCTTTTTACGCCATCTCTGATAGGGTTCAAACTTAAGAAGGGGGAAGTCCTGTATTTCTCCATGCTGTCAAGTATACATAAATGCAGACCCAACTCCATGCAATGCTGTCAAGTAAATATAAACATATAATGTACATAATATTAGACCGAGGTGAGTATAATACCTCTGGTAGAGCTCTAGTGTATATGCTTGCTTCGCTTCGCTCAGCTGTGCAACTATACAAACAACGATTTATAGGCGCGCTTATACCACTTTTCGTCCGAGGTAGTAGTCTCCCAGTACTCGTTTTCCAGAGCGACACGGCCTGTATCGATATCTGCCTCAATGGGCTTGACAAAGGCGGGACGGTAGATGATCTTGTGACCGAGGTAGAGCACAAGAAAGAGAATCACACTGATATAGGCAACGAAGAACTTGGTCACGTCGAACTTGGGGATCCAGGCAGTGAAACCCTGGGTGATGATGATGAGAATGTTGAAGAAGAGCCCGTACCAAGAGTACCATGGCTGCCACAGGGCCTTGTAGGGCAAAAGGTCGCGGGAGATGTTGCGGGCTTTGAGAGCGCGCATGAAACCCAGGTGGCATCCGATAATGGACGCCCACGAGATCAAGCCGGCAACGCTGGAGATGTTCAAGAACCAGTTAAAGACGGTGCTTCCAGAGTTGGAGACATTCAGGAAGCCCAATAGGCCAAAAGCAGAGCTAAAGGCAACACTCCAGTAGGGGACACCGTGCTTCGACGTCTTCTTGAACCAACGCGGTGCGAAGCCTTCCTGGGCTAGACCGATCAGGATACGGCTGGCACTGTAGACGTTTGAATTGGCAGCAGAAAGCACCACGGTCAAGAGGACCGCATTGATGATGTCTGGCAGGACGGCGACGCCCGCACGGTTGGCCGCAATGACAAAGGGAGAAGAGTTGGCGTCGTTCCCAGTGGCGTTTAGAAGCTGATCGTCGTCGGAAGGCACCAGGATCCCGATGAAGAAGATTGTCAAGACGAAGAAGAACAGGATACGGAAAAAGGTCTTGCGAATGGCCGAGGGCACTGTCTTGCGAGGGTTTTCGGTTTCACCCGCTGCAATACCAACGAGCTCTGTTCCTTGGTACGCAAACGCAGCTTGGATAAGGACCGCCCAGAAGCCGACAAACTTGGCGGTTGAGTCGGGCGAGACGTCCGTGTTGGGAACAAATGGGCCCGGTGTGACCCAGTAGCGAAAGCCCAAGTAGCCCTCCCTTCCTGCTCCCGCATTGATGCAGATGCCAAAGATCATGAACCCAATCACAGTAAGAACCTTGATGCTCGAGAACCAAAACTCTAGCTCTCCAAAGAAGCTGACCGGAAGCAAGTTGAAAAAGGTGATGACGACCCAGAAGACGGCGATGAAAATTGCAATGTTGAGGTCCTTGTCCCAGAACTGGATAATCAGACCCGTCGCCGTGAGTTCAAGAGCAAAAGTGATGGCCCATGAGAACCAGTAGATCCATCCCATTGCGAATCCTAGACTGGGGTCGATGATTCGAGTTGCGTAGGACGTGAACGCACCGGGAATCGGGATGTAGGTAGCAATCTCTCCCAATGCCGTCATGACGGAGTATACGATCGTTCCAATAAAGATGTAGGCTATCAGAGCACCCACAGGGCCTGCAGTCGAAATGGCAGAGCCGCTGCTGATGAACAGACCCGTACCAATCGTTCCGCCTACACGTGTTAACATAAGACATGTCGGATATATATATATATATATATATATATGGGAGCCTACCTATAGCAATCATCTGGAGATGCCTGCTCTTGAGCTTCCGCTTCAAGTCTGGCAGAGGGTTCGAGTCGCGACCAGCTCCATACTTTTCGCAGTCCATTTCGTCGACGCCGGGAGACGGGGTCGCAGCGGTGACTCGGACGGCCCCCTCGTCGCCCATCTTCTTCTCTGCCCCAGGCTCTCCCACTGAATGAATGTTGCCCTCGTGCTCAGAGGCCATGACTGGCCCACTTACAGTCCAATGGCTGAGTCTGCGAGAGAGAGAGAGAGAGAGAGAGGGAGGGAAATGGTGAGTCTGCGAAGAGGGTAAGTCGATTTGAGGGAGAAGAAAGAAGGGGAAGAGATTGGTCCGCGAGAAGAAGAAGAAGAAGAAGAAGAAGAAAAAGTCAGGACCGACTCCACCCAAACCAGAACTCGATCTGAAGAGGCGAAAACGGTAAACCAGTGCAAAGACCCAGTAGAACCCCAGAAACCACGCCTTAAAAGGTGGTTTGCTATCTCATCGCCCCTCCTGTGGAGTGAGTCATAGGATAAAGATCAATGACAAATATCAACAATACATGAGTTGGAGAGACACGAAACAGTTATGTAAAGAAAACGAGGTTGGATGAGGGGGGCGATTTGGGACCATTTTCTGGTGACGGCGATGGATGCAACGCTGACTGATACAGAGGAGACTAGGGCACGCGTCGCCACGTTAAGACTTTTTTGTTCTTCCATACTTTGCAAGTTTCCATTATTATTGAGCATTTGGCCTGCTCCGTATCTATTACTCCGTGCTATGGGATAGCAGCTTCCTATCTTCCTTCTGTAACTCCAATCATGGCTGTTTAAGCTTTATGGTGCGCCTTCCAGATGTCCGAAGTGGATCCGAAGAATTTTTTCAACCCTACATATGTACTCCGTATGTAACAAGAATCTACCGTATCGGAACGCTAGAATCCCGAGGGTCGGGCCGAGCGCTGCTCACCCCGACGACTCGGCTCGCTAAAAAGCGACGGTGTCGACTATACCTCTTGAAGCGACGAATGCAGCCACCAGTGCAGCGACGAATGTGGAACGTCCACAACCTTCTGATTTGCGACGTCAGGCAACCGATGCATTGCCCAGAGAAGCAGCCGCGAGGCTATAATTTGGCAACACTGCCTACCCATGGTATCTTGCTATCTGAATCATGTGCAAACTAGGATCAGGAGCATCTTCAGAGTGTACCAAGTTAGTTGATTAAGCATCCGGCTCCGGAAATTGGTCTCTTCAAACGGTTTTGTTGTTCACCGCCGGTTGTATTTGGAAAATTCATTGAGGAAAGCACATACACCTGCGCTGTACTGATATATGATGCGCTGGAGATTAGCTATATCTAAGGAATCTATACTTCTCGGTCGCATGATGGGTATGTATGCCTGGGATTCGACAACAAATCCCCCTCTGCTGGATAAATTGCTTGACTTGACGAATTCATTTTGTAGAATGACACCGAGTTCGCTATGCACAATGACCCTGAGTTCGCTCCTAAGAGCAGTCACAGCGGAGTACTTTTAAAAAAGGGGGCGTCGGTCGTCGAGAAACTTCAAGTTGGGCCATACACGCAATAACTTGTCGTCGGTAATGTCCAATAGTATGCAGTGTGTCCAGTTCGGACTATGGCTCTCTTGTTTGCTCCTAGGGAGGCAGTGGTTGCATTGGAGCTCTGCCAGGTTCCTTCATCACCGCACCGTCAACATAAGGCAGGACATGGTCATAATACTATCGAAATCTCGGTATTATCCGCAACTACAGTTGGAGCTTTTACAGCTACACCTGACGTTATTTGCCTTACCCGTGTTGACCTTAGTTAACTCGCATATAGATGCAGGACCTCGAAACAGAACTTCGGTACGCTGCTCCAAAATGTCTGACGATCGAGAGTTACTAAGCGAATTATCACTGCTCCTACTACAGCCTCGAAATGCCTCTCGCAGACTTTTCACTGCAAGCACACCGGTCTAGATAAAGTAAGATGCTCGATTCAAAGTAGTACATGGGTCACAGTCCAATTCCTCGAGATTCTCAGGGGTGACTGTCAGATCCAGGTGCACAACAACACTCAACCAGATTACGCCGAGCAACAACTTCGTTCTGACCTCGATTAACAGGAAAAAGAGCAGAGGTCTGCCGGATGCCCGTGAGTATCCCCATCCCTAAAATTGATCTCTTAATTTACTCACCCTCTTTATAGATTAATCTGGCGGGTGAACATGTTTGCCAATCACCTCCGAGTGCCAAATTGGCTTTGGCCTTAGCCATCAAACAGAGAGCACAAATCTGCTGGATATCAGTTACTGCAATCGTGACTAAATACTTGAAGTACTAATGTCTTGCTTAGACTCATCCGGCGGGGTGAACACGGGGTCCCAACAATCCCGGTTTGTCTGATCTTGGCCGTCCAAGAAAAGAGCAAAGATCTGCTTGATGTTGGTACTCTTGATATTCTAACGAACCCCTATGGGTAAACTACCTAAAACGGCACTTAGTAGACTCATCCGGCGGTCTTGGCGACCCAATGGTGCCGAGCGCCAAACCTACTCTGGCTATGGTAATAGTTTTGACCTGACACTCCATGACTTGTGTTGCCTGCCAATGTCTCTATACTGTGTTTCGATTAATATGAAATTGCTCACACCAGCGAGTTTGAAGTAGCAACGAGGGGACCAAGAAGCGATGACACCGAGTTCATTCCGTTCTCTTCCTTGAGGATCCTTTCCTGCTCTTTTGGGGGAGGGGGGCGCGTGGGCGCAATGGCCGGCGGTTCCTGTAGGCGAACACACATAGATTGAGAGAGCCGCGATATGTATCAGCTTAGCATTTGCCATCGAATATATAGCCAAGCATACATCATCTCCACGCCTTCGTATACTCAAATTTAATATAAATTCACCTAGCGAATATATTCAAAGCCCCAGGTATGGAGTGCCGAACTTATTATTGTTCTCTTATTGACGAAACTACAGAGCAAAGATCTGCTGGATGTCTGTGCCCCTCTTATTTATACTGACATCTGACCCAGACTCTTCTGACGGGATATTTCCTGAGTCTCAACCTCTGATGAGGTCAACCTTCTTGCTCTACTATCTTATTCAAAAAGAAAATGGCAAAGATTTGCTGGATGTGACTCGGAGTATTCCTATCATGGCTAAGATCTTGGTGTACTGACAGGTAATTTAGACTATTTTCAGCGTTCAACTCGAATACATGCCCAATCGCCTGGATTCTCAGACCCTTGAACCAAATTGCGCAAATGCCAAGTTTAATCCTGCCTTTCGGGGTTGCGCTATATGCACACCAATTGATAATTATACCAGCCTCTTTGTGCCCTAACAAAACCTCAATGAACACTTCGACTGATTAAAAACAACTATTCAAGCGCCTGTTAGAGCACCTGCTTAAGCGCCGGCGTGCTGTGTAATTGGTGTGTGGCCCACGAAGCCGGTGAGCGCCACGGTATACCGGCTTCCTGCCTTTATCGAGAAGATAGCATTTCCCAAGGTTCTTTTTTCTTTGTGGGAGTGCTTTATGACTTTTATGCCTCGTCATTTTCTTTCCTGAACTTCCCCGTCGCCTGTTGCTCGCCTGTTAGAGTAAGCAGTCAAATTCAGTGCTACTCTTCTCCATTCAGATTGGGTTTGCTCGTTATCTATATAATTCAAGGGCACCGATGCGCGGGCCAGTTTTGCAATGTGCTTTTCAACAATTTGTACATTCAAAGTACGCCAATTTTACCAGCTCATTTCAACTATGCATTGCCAGGTCGCCAACACTATGAAGATCCGTCCTAGCGAGTAGGTCACGCCTTACATCACTCAGCTTGCAGTGGATGCTGGCCTAGGTTGACAGTTGTGATAGTTGACGAATTTCAAGCTAACTAACTAAGACTGCGCAACGATATGCATGATGTAATCGTCAGGATAGCTAGATAGCAACTATCTATATGAGAGTTGTAGAGAGAACCCGAGGTTGAGTAGTAGAGAGCAGCTCCAAGAGAGAGATGAGAGAGGGAAGAACGAGAAAAGCTAGATTTGCGAGTGATTACATGATTGCGTACACCTCGAGAGAGCTGCGCAGAGAAACTCAATCGCCCTCTCTCTCGATAGATAGACTTGAGATGGAAACCTCTCGAATGGCGACCTACTACTAACCTCGAACCAACGGAAGCATTGCCTACCTCGCAGCGTTATTTATCGCTTGAACTTGGTAGGTATAGTCTGAACAAAAAAAAAAAAAGGGGAAAGAAATCATATATTCATGCTGTATGTGTTTGAGGACTAAGCCATATCCAGTTTCAAAGCCATGCCACACGCGTTGGGTATTAAGCTGAATATAGAAATAAATCAACAAGTTCAGGGTATCGAAACACAACTGTTAACAGCGGAGCTGCTGCAAAGAACCGCACGTGGGATATCAAAGCAACCAAGGAGATTTGCTTGCAATCGATAAATACTTCGATGAACGAAGAATGACCGATGAATGATCTATTGCTAGAAGCCAATCTAAGGCACGGTGGCAGTGGGCGGTTGGGCGCCAGGGCCAGGATCCCTTCGAAGAGCAGCTAAAGTATTCAGGACGGTTGTGGCGAGGAACAGGACCCTAATAACTTTATATTAGTTTGGAAATGTCAAGGAAAGTGTTGTCTCGCACCAATTAAATGCGCCAAACGCCGCGGCAGCTTGCAAGCCCTGGCAGACGCTGTAGTCGGAGCATCCAGGGATATCGCCGATGGATACGGCGAGGGCAATAAAGCCAGCAAACCAGAAGATCATGGTAACACCATCCACAGCTGGAAGGGCGTAACGATGGGCGAGTGCGGGGACAAAGATTGGCGCTAGAATGAAATATGGGACGACGATGAAGAAAGTCCAGACGCCGTTGAACACCATGAAGTTCACTTCATCCCACCCCGAGCTATTGATCTCATCGACGGCTAGTGAGAAAGTTAGTTATGGGTAGGCTTGAATTGTGATATATAGAGGGTACCGACCATGTCCAGCCAAGCCCAGGACAATAATGGCAAAAATAGCCTGGACACCGCGAAGAATATAGAATATCGGGAAATCGAATTTCGCCATGACACTAAAACTGTCACTCAAGGGAACTGGCAGACAAACTAAATTGTTGTTTTTGTTATCTTCGAAGCAGGGATTTACTACTAACCTTTGTTATCTTTGGACTGATAGTACTCTTTAGGTGGGGAGGAAACCTGAGCGAGAAGGGCGCAAGAGGGTTGAAACGAGATCTCTGTGACAAGTGGGACGCAGGGCTGGAGCTTCAAATATAAATTCTTCACAGAAGTGGAGCTGACTCAAATTTCGAATGATGATCGCTGGACAAGGCTCACTTTGGGTAAAAATAAGAGAGGTCTCTGACGGCATGGTTTATTCCTGTCGACGCCAAAGTAATTTCAGGGTGGCTGTCGCTCGCGTGTGATTGCAGGAATCTGGCTGCCTTGTTTGACAAGCGTCTGGGCGGACTTGAACACGAGGTCAAATGACGACATAAACCACCGCGAAATTATATCCCCCTAAGAATAATGCGGGAGTGAGCTGGTCGAGATTTACAACGCTTGCTGGAGATCGCTGTTATTTCTTGTGTATGTGTCTCTCGAGAGCACTTGTTTACAATCAACCTTCCAAGTTCCGTCTTTCGGCTGTTCAGCCTCGCTAAGAATAACTGTTGCTTGGAAGGATGTTTGGGTAATATTAGGCGCCCCTGCAGCCAGTAGAATCGAGTAGAATCTGGTCCCGCATTGTCACAAGGGGTCAGTTTTGATCTTTCCTACTGAAATGCTTGACTCCCACTAGCGACTTTCCGAGAAGAGTGCGCATCTCCCATATTTAGCGACCTCGATTACTCCCTGAGGCTTGGACCCTGGATCGAGGCTCGGCCACAAGATCCATTGTTCTCCAGCTGAATAATTTATTGTGTTCGAGCTGAGTCTGACAAATACTACGTAGTATTGTGCGGAGGATCGAAATCGACAGTTGAGCCTCATCTCATATCCACTCTGGAGTAGTATACCTGCGTTCTCGCCCGGACTATGTAGCGGACATCAACACCACACCCAAGGGTTACCACGAACTCTGTTGAATCTTGGCCCACGAATAGACGACGATTGGCTTGAGACTGTTTTAGTTTCAATTCCTCACGCCATTTTACAATGGAGTTCACTTTCCTTTTTTCTTTTTCTCTCTCGCCCGAGTCAATTTTGGTCAAGACGCGATCACGCCATTGCGGCCATTGGAGGGGTGCTACCTGCTCCCCCGCCTATATTACTACCCCTCGTTCTTCTCTTGAGCGATTGAAAGTTGAAAGTTCGCCTCAGAATACATTATACCAGAGAGCATCGCGCTAGCAACCATCATGTCTAATCCTCCTCAGCGATTCGAGACTCTGCAGCTCCATGCGGGGTAAGACCTTCACTTTCACAATGTGTATGCGCTAACTTCCCAAGCCACGAGCCAGATTCCGCGACCAATTCTCGTGCAGTTCCAATCTATGCCACCACTGTGGGTTATCCCGCTCTTGATTCCTTCTGCCGTTCCTATCCTTTCTTTGTTTCGCTAATAACTATGTATATAGTCTTACACTTTCAATGACTCGGCACACGGCGCCAGACTGTTTGGCCTTAAAGAGTTTGGCAACATTTACAGCCGGATCATGAACGTAAGCTACGCCTATATTATCACAGTTGATTCTACGTCCATATTTATAGATATCGCAGTTAATAATTATCTTTTTTCTAGCCGACTGTTGATGTGTTTGAAAAACGTATTGCTGCGCTTGAAGGTGGTGTTGCGGCTGTTGCTGCGTCTTCTGGCCAGGCTGCGCAGTTCATGGCCATTTCTGCTTTGGCCCACGTCGGAGACAACATTGTCTCCACCAGTAACTTGTACGGCGGCACATACAACCAATTCAAGGTCCTTCTTCCGCGGTTGGGCATCACCACCAAGTTCGTCCAGGGCGACAAACCCGAGGACATTGCCGCTGCCATTGACGACCGCACCAAGGCTGTCTACGTCGAGACCATCGGAAACCCCCGGTACAATGTCCCCGACTTTGAGGCTATCGCAAAAGTCGCACATGAAAAGGGTGTGCCCCTAGTGGTGAGCCTTTCCTAGTATAGTTGCGCAGCTGAGCGAAGCGAAGCAAGCAACTACAGAACTCACCCTTCCTTATATGTATAATTAACGGATGTAGGTCGACAACACCTTTGGGGCTGGCGGATATTTTGTCCGCCCGATTGAGCACGGCGCCGATATTGTCGTACACAGCGCAACCAAGTGGATTGGAGGCCACGGCACAACTATTGGCGGCGTTGTCATTGATAGCGGCAAATTCGACTGGGGCAAGCATGCGGCGCGCTTCCCACAGTTCACCCAGCCATCCGAGGGCTACCACGGTCTCAATTTCTGGGAAACTTTCGGACCCATCGCCTTTGCTATCCGTGTGCGCGTCGAGATCCTCCGAGACCTCGGCTCTGCCTTGAACCCGTTCGCCGCGCAGCAACTCATCCTGGGCCTGGAGACTCTAAGCCTCCGCGCTGAACGTCACGCTAGTAACGCTGTCACCCTTGCTAACTGGCTCCAAAAAAACGAAAACGTCAGCTGGGTCTCCTACCCTGGCCTGGAAGAGCACCCCAGCCACAAAACTGCCAAGCGGTACCTGACCCGTGGCTTCGGTGGCGTCTTGTCTTTCGGTGTCAAGGGTGGCGCAGCCGTCGGCAGCCAGGTTGTCGACAACTTTAAGCTGATTTCTAATCTGGCAAAGTAAGACGAGATAATATATATTCCCGCATGTAGATAACGTGGCTAACTGGTACAGTGTTGGCGACTCCAAGACCCTTGCAATTCACCCCTGGAGTACAACGCACGAACAACTGAGCGAGCAGGAGCGTCTTGATTCCGGTGTCACCGAGGATGCTATCCGTATCTCCGTCGGCACCGAGCACATTGATGACATTATTGCCGACTTTGAGCAATCCTTTGACACTTCCTTCAAGGTCGTCAGAAGTGCGTAATAGTCAACCAGACATCATTGCGCAGCGGGGCAAGCAATAATTCAGGGCCATCACGTGTAGTATACTAGAAATGGAACTGACTCCTCGCTTCTGTATATGATGAACGAGCTGTTACTCCTGCTATGTCAAATAAGCTACCGAGTAGTCGAGGACCACTAGGGCTTAACTAGTTAACTGGGTAACTTACGTCAGATAGGCTACGCTAATAATAACTATATATGGCTAATGTGGATTGGATAATAAAGTATTTGGAATTGAAAGTACTGGCAGATTAACATCACCGAATAACACGAATAGGAAAAAAAAAGAGAAGAAAGAGAAAAGAAAATAACAAAATCCCAACCTCTGGAGGTATATCAGCGCAACCCACGACTTTTTGAACCCTAAGCAGTAGATACTGGACGAGAAAACAGAACCCCCAGAAAAAGCCGCCCGTACTCCCACTAAACCCTAAGAGACAAAGGATAGGAATGTGTAAAATAAGCAGTACATGTGATGAGAACAAATATAAAAAGGTGACAAAAGGTAAGGCGCTGTAATGCATGTTTTTGCTTCTTGCGGGTCACCTTTTTATTACAAGGAATCAAAGGGCGTCTCCAGTATTCAAGAGATGAAACGATGTAAAAATTGTACAGGTCGAATCGAAGGATGACGAAGAGAACCAATCATCATGTCTAGTAGTCTTTCTCATCACGTTAATTGCCTCCCTGGCCAGGAGGCGGGGGTTGTGCCGCACCACCAGCACCTTGCGCGCCGCCCATCATGAAGCCAGGGGGGAACATCGGCATGCCAGGGAACGAGAAGCCGAAGCCGGGAACTGCTGGAGGAACGCCGACGTTGTTGGCGCTGTTTGGATCTGCTATCGGAGGTCCATCGCGATCACGGCGAGGAGGTTTGTCATTCGATACACGCGTAGAAACCGGGCCGCGCTTGCCTCCGGTGTCGGTTGCGATGCGCCTGCTTATCGCTGGAAATTTTTGATATTCTTATTAGGCAAAGGTCTAGAAGGGATGATGATGATGGGGAGAAAAGCATACCTTTTGACGAAACACCAGCGCCAATCTCAATGTCTGGTTCCTCTACGACCATACCGGATTCAATGGGTCTACCACCCGTGCCACCGTACTCTGCAGTGAGCATCCATTTCCGGTCCGCCTCTGTCAGTCTCTCGACAGGAATTATACTGACGCCGGTCTGGTAGTCGCTGCAGTCGCGAGGACCAAAGCCTACACCCCAACGAGTCTAGACGTCGTTAGTCATGACATTAATACATATCTTGATTCTGACTCACCCTAAGCTGCATATCGCCGGACTTGTATGACTCCATACCATCACGGGCACTGACGGCATCTCCACGGCTGATCATCTTGATAAAAGCATGGCGCTTGTCGATGTTTACAATGCAAGTTTGGACAATACCGAATCGAGAAAAGAGTGAGCGCAAATGAGCCTCGGACGACCTATTCATCATTAGATAAGATGGGTGAAAAAAGATAAATGTTTGGGTCACTCACGTTACACCACCGACGAAGAGAGTACGACTCAGAACTACACAGTGGCAACGTCTGTTAGCAACATGACAGAGCGACAGAGATTTTTTTTATGGGGGAGGGGCAAACCTTTGATGCTGCCCTGACCGATGGAATAATCCCATTCGATAAATTTGGGACCTGGAGGAGGAAGGTTTGGATCCTTGCGTGGAGGGGAGGGAGAGCGGCGTCTACGCCCAGGAGGGCTGCGTTGGCGGTACTCGTTCCCTCCTCGCCGTCCTCCCCGCGGGTCAGCAGAACCACCAGAACCACCAACACTACCACCCCTTCGGCCGGGGGAGTCACCATGATATTCTCCGTAAACGGGGCTGTCGCGGCGACGAGGTGGAGACACATCGCGACGTCTATCCCATCCAGGAGAGCGAGAGCGACGACGATACCCGCCGGGAGGAGAGCGCATATAGTCACGATGATCTCGCTCACGATTATCCCGATCAAAGTCACGTGGCTGAGAAGGGTCCACCCCCCATGCACCACCACTCTGCTGCATGTTGGGGACAGGGAAGCCAGGTGCCTGGCCGGGGTTAAGGTTGGGCATGCCACCGGGATTGCTGGAAAGGCTAAGGATTTGAAGGGCCGTGCCCCACTGGTCCTGCGGAATGCCTTGCGCCGCCAGCAACTGCAGAAGCTGAAGTTGCTGTTGTAGGCCATCGGGTGTCATACTGGGCTGCTGTACCCCAGCAGCAGTAGCAGCAGCAGTAGCCTGGGGCAAAAGAGCAGCGAGAGGGTTTTGCGCCGCCGTCAAGGGGGTGGGTGTGTGGCTTTGACTCTGTGGCTGCTGCTGTACTAAGGTGGGGTTTTGGGCTAAATTACCTAGAGCCGCAAACGGGGTTGTTGTTGCTGCTGCCATCATCGCGCCATATGGGTTTACACCGCCAGCCTGCGGTTGTGAAGAGGCCTGCAACACCGGCTGTTGGGTACTCTCCTGCTGCGGTGGGACTGTAGTAGTACTCTGCTGCTGGCTTAGTGCACTAAGAGGGTTAATCGGAGCCACTGCTGCCGGCGCTGCAGTGTTTTGCTTGGCCATGTCTGCCAAAGCTTTCAGAATGCTTGAAGTGTCTGGCGCTGGTTGAGCTGCAGCTGCTCCATTAGCAGGGGTTTGCCCTCCGAAGGGAACATAGTTTGGGGCTGGAGACCCTTCTGGGGTGGTTGATTCAACATCTATCCCGGTGGGTTAGTGGTCAAAAACATACAATGATATACACCTGGGAATATGGCAAAAGCTTACTTGCGGGTGCGTTTAGTTTCTGTTTGAAAGATGCAAGCATGGGAGCTGGAAATGTGTAGCCACGCTCCCAAATGTCAACCAGCTTCTTGATTTTCTCCTATGAAGACGGGAAGAAGAAAAAAACGTACGTAAGTTGAACTATTCGTCACTGCGGGGATTTCTATGCAGAAAAAGGGGATATTCGCGGGGTATACGTTGAGAAAGAAAGTCTTATACAATTTTATATAAGGCCGTATATTGCCCGCAAATCCGTAGAGAAGGAGAGGGGAAATGGGAGGGAGAAATTTGCATGTTGCGTCTAGAGCGTACCTTTTGATCATCGGGTGCATTGTTTATGATATCAGTCATCAGGACGGGTAACAACTCGGTCACTCTGTTCACTCCAGCGGCAAAGGTTCCGTCAGGAGCAGCGCTCCCCGATGGTTGTCCCGACTTGCGCGCTGCATCTACCCATTGTCGCGTTACAGAGTCTACGACATAGAGTACGCCCAATTTGTGTGTGCCTGGTGCCTTTTTGAAGTGTGTGTAGATTTTCTGGATAAGGACGGATTCATTCTGTGAAAGAAGAAAAATAGGTGAAAATAGTTAGCCCGGTGTACAGTTTTATATGCGTCAAGAGGGAGGGGGAAAGTACCTGAACATTGGCCGTACATAGCGAGGTGATACTGTTAATCTTAGAGCCCGAAACACCAGGGGCCTTTAGAGCCAGCATTGACTGGAGATAATTGTCCAGCTCTGCTACTGCCGACGACATAGCTGAAAGTGTCCTTGTAGATTCGCGGTCCAATACGGTGAAATGGTTGCGCACACCCTTTGCTTTCCGAGAAAGAAAAAAAAACAACTATCGCGCAAGCAAAAGCCTCTCAAAGGCGATCAGCTCCCCTACCGAGGCAAGTCGCTACTGGGAAATCCAGAGAATATTGTAGTATGCTTAAATAGAGACCCGTAGGAAACTCTCGTGTCGCGGGGCCTCAGCCTAGATGCTAAAGGTGAATGCCTAAGCTGACTTCGGGTGTCGCGTCACTACGGCCAGGGGGCGCCTGTGGCCTACAGCTGCAACACAGCCCAAGAGAAATCGTGTCTAGAGACCTTTCGCAGCTCGTCAAAAGTACGTGTACAGGGTACAGCCTAACGCGAAAATGGAGGAAAATCAGAAGGAGAAAGAGAAGATGATGAAGTTACAAAAGAGGGAGAGATCGGAAATGAAGATGAAGAGAAAGAGTAGAGCGTTGAAAGAACTCGGGAAGGCAGGACATAAAAAGAAATTGAGGGTAAGGTCATGTGAGGGAAAAAACCACAAAGGCAAGCGCTAACCCTGAAAAGCATTCCAAAGCTTAGTCAGGAAAAATGGACCTCGTCACTGTCACGTGTATTCAAGATCATGTGATTTGGGAAGACGAAAACGACGTCCACAATAATCCGATGTCTAAAATATAGAAACGTACGTATCTACCTCTGATATTCGCCTGTCCACGAAACAAGCACTCCACGTTGTATATCCGGGGAAATACGCCGATATGTACGGAATGGCAATATCGCAAATAATGTTGTCAAACGGTTTACCCCGATCAGTTGGGTCGACTTACCGAGGAGCTATCCCGTGCTAGCTACTTGCCGACGTCATTACGAGCCACGCCCACGATCCATACGCCAGAGTTCCCAAAAGACCCCGAGTAGCCTACATGGTGAATACCTAAGGGACAATAATGGTGGGCCGTTTGAGCTGAAAGTCTAACAGACGCCACCTCCTATTCTCTGTTGTACATAAAAGAAAGCATACAGAGTACATATCAGAATAGCCCTGATAACTTCAACGGACACATGGGGAACTTTACTCCGGAGTCCGGAATAATAATCCACCTCTGCGATGACGGAACTGGCGGGTACGGAGTAAAGGACGAAGAAATACATACATACATACACGGATGCTGGGAACTTGAAAGCTTGCAGAGTTGTTGTTGGCACTCGGGAGACTGGCCCCGTAAAATGCTGCTAGGGTTACCGTAATATACAAAAGACCCACATTGGCTACAGTAAGAAATGGCGTGCTCTAGTATTCAATTGCCATACAAATTTTGATACCTGTTGTTCTGTTCGTGTATGGACGGCCAGATGGAAAAAAAAAAGAGGGATGGGGACCGAAAGCAGCTTTCTCCGGGCCGAACAGTATTTCCAACTTCCTTTTCTCCCTCATTTTCTGCTGTCTTCTTGATCCTCCCAACATTCTCTCCTCTCTTTTTTCCCCCCCTCTAATCAATCAACTCCACTTTCCCAGTTGTTTGATCAGATATGGCTTCCACACTTCGACTCGGTACCTCTGCTCTCCGCTCCAGCACTCTTGCTGGTAAGCCGGTTGTTCAGTCCGCTGCCTTCAATGGCTTGCGCTGCTACTCTACCGGCAAGGCCAAGGTTTGTTTACACACTTTTAGGATTCTATGCTTACTCCGCTTCGCTTCGTACGCAATCAAGTAGCTAATGTTGAATTTCACTTGATCTAGTCTCTCAAGGACACCTTTGCCGACAAGCTCCCCGGTGAGCTCGAGAAAGTCAAGAAGCTTCGAAAGTGCGCACACATCTCCCGTTACGTCGGTCGGTTCGGCCTGCCACAGTCGCTAACACAATTGTTTTCAAACCTGTAGGGAACACGGCAGCAAGGTCATTGGCGAGCTTACCCTCGACCAGGCCTACGGTGGTGCCCGTGGTGTTAAGTGCCTTGTCTGGGAGGGTTCCGTCCTCGACTCCGAGGAGGGTATCCGTTTCCGTGGTCTTACCGTAAGCCTGCCCTACTAATTGCGCACCTGAGCGAAGCGAAGCAAGCAATTACAGGACTCCCCCCTTAATGGTCATATATATACGAATTCTAACGACGTTCAGATCCCCGAGTGCCAGAAGCTTCTTCCCAAGGCCCCCGGTGGTGAGGAGCCTCTTCCTGAAGGTGAGTAGCCAGACCAACTCAAGTAACCAGAAAAAAAAAACTAAAAGCTAATATCTGATTAGGTCTCTTCTGGTTGCTCCTGACTGGTGAGGTCCCCTCTGAGCAGCAGGTCCGCGACCTCTCCGCCGAATGGGCTGCTCGCTCCGATCTGCCCAAGTTCATCGAGGAGCTCATCGACCGCTGCCCCAGCACTCTTCACCCCATGGCTCAGTTCTCTCTTGCCGTCACTGCTCTTGAGCACGAGTCTGCCTTTGCCAAGGCCTATGCCAAGGGTATCAACAAGAAGGAGTATTGGCACTACACTTTCGAGGACTCCATGGACCTCATTGCTAAGCTCCCCACCATCGCCGCCAAGATCTACCGCAACGTTTTCAAGGACGGCAAGGTTGCCCCTATCCAGAAGGACAAGGACTACTCCTACAACTTGGCCAACCAGCTCGGCTTCGGCGACAACAAGGACTTTGTTGAGCTGATGCGCCTGTACCTCACTATCCACTCCGACCACGAGGGTGGAAACGTTAGCGCTCACACCACCCACCTCGTCGGTAGTGCTCTGAGCTCTCCTATGCTCTCTCTGGCCGCCGGTCTCAACGGTTTGGCCGGTCCTCTTCACGGATTGTACGTTACATAGAAAATTTTTATTTTTTTCGTGTTCGCGCTAACAATAGCAGGGCCAATCAGGAGGTGCTCAACTGGCTCACTGAGATGAAGAAGGCTATTGGCAACGACCTCAGCGACGGTGCTATCAAGGACTACCTCTGGTCCACCCTGAACGCTGGCCGTGTTGTTCCCGGTTACGGCCACGCCGTCCTTCGCAAGACCGACCCCCGCTACATGTCCCAGCGCGAGTTTGCCCTTCGCAAGCTGCCTGATGACCCCATGTTCAAGCTCGTCAGCCAGGTCTACAAGATTGCTCCTGGTGTCCTGACCGAGCACGGCAAGACCAAGAACCCTTACCCCAACGTTGATGCTGTAAGTGCCTCCAATATAATCTTTTCTAAGATTTTGTAATCTTTGCTAACTTTTTTTCCCTCACAGCACTCTGGTGTTCTTCTGCAGTACTATGGCCTGAACGAGGCCAACTACTACACCGTCCTCTTCGGTGTCTCTCGTGCTCTCGGTGTTCTGCCCCAGCTGATCATCGACCGTGCTCTTGGTGCTCCTATCGAGCGCCCCAAGAGTTTCAGCACCGAGGCCTACGCCAAGCTTGTCGGCGCTAAGCTGTAAAATTTTTGTCAACGATATGAAAAGATTTTTGGGCGGGGGAACTACACATCTCTAACGATTTCAAACACAGCCATCTTGTATTTTATTTTTGTCGTCTAGAAGACTCGGACAGTGTCAAGTGTTGGGGTTAGTTCGATTAATGTATGATAGGACTTTGTTCGAGCAGGCCTTGTAACAACACTTCAATTCCAAGTCATCCATTACCATTCTTGCTCGGAGTATAACAATAGATAGACATTATTGCACTCCGTCGCAGTAGCACCGTCTTCCACAAGTACTAGACCGGCTGATATATACAGCTTCAGTCACTTCGGTTTTCCAAACAGCAGACATCAGCAGTATGGCTAGTCGCAGATATATCTCCATAGATTATGAAGCTCTCTACTGTCTAGATTACGTGCAAGCATCATTATCATTTGGGTGGCAGAGTGCCTGCTCGATTCAATAATTTCATCGGTATAATTATTGCCCGAGAAAACAACAACATCACCAAGAACGAACAACCACGCTCAACGGTTTTCTCTCTGTTGGGGCACCCGATTTCCTCCGGCTCCCAACTGATGGCCCGAGGAACGCAATAATCCACCGCCCGGCCACAAATTACCTAGCGTGGATCGGCCCGTCTCCTCTCCCCCAATCGGGATTAGGACCCAGAAAAGCACATGTGATTGGCTAGACCAAAGCCAGCATCAGATCGAGTTTCGGAGCCTCAGGCAACTCCGGGCTGTTGTTCGCCCTGAGTGACAGGAGCTACCGTGTACAATCCCTTCCGACAGGATCACTAGCAGCAGGGAATCAGCTGGGAGAAATCTCCGTCCCACCTTTGGCTTTTCCATATAATTCTGCGCCTGTCAAACTTTCCTTTTTTCCCTCTCTTCTCTTCCTCTCATTTACCTACCTAACCCCCTGTTCCTCGCAAGTCTTACGGTCTCCCCTCCAGATCGTCTCTCCCCAGAGCTTGTGGTCCAGCTGGTCGTTCTCAATTCCTCCATCTTTTGTGATCCGTTAGGCAACGAGCCCCCGCAAATCCCTTGGTCAGGGCCCCTTTCAGTGCACCCAAAATTCAGAGATGTCCACCGCTACGGAAGAGTTGGGCTCTGTCCCAAAGCTCGAGAAGAAGCCCATCAAGTTCAGCAACTTGCTGCGTACGTACTATCGATCCGCTACACAAGCTGTTCAAATCTTCTAACATAATCTTTCACAGTGGGCGCTGGATTAAACATGTTTGAGTAAGTTTTGAAATTTTTTAAACCAAAGGTTCTCGTCCACCGCTGACACAGCAACCAGAGTCACTACATTGGGACAGGTATACCATGCGCTACCTATAATAAGACAGGCCCTTTACGACTAACAATAATAATAATCTAGCCACTGGAAGTGATCAAGACAACCATGGCTGCGAACCGGGGCGATAGCTTCGCTGGCGCTATGGGTCGGATATGGGGTCGTGGCGGGATCCTCGGTTGTAAGTCAAACCCGCAAAAAAAACCCGCACATATATCCCGAGAGTGTGGGGTGGATACAACCTTTCTTTTTTTAGAAATCTAAATAAATCAAAAACTAACCCTGTGATAACTACTATGCAGATTACCAAGGTCTCATTCCGTGGGCCTGGATTGAGGCCTCTACCAAGGGCGCCGTCCTTTTGTTCGTTGCTTCGGAAGCAGAGTTCTATGCCAAGGTGGCTGGCGCCCCCGACTTCCTCGCTGGTATCTCTGGAGGTATGGCCGGTGGTATCGCCCAAGCCTACGCGACCATGGGCTTCTGCACGTGCATGAAGACAGTCGAAATCACAAAACACAAGATGGCTGCTCAGGGTGTGAAGCCCCCCAGCACCTTTGCGACTTTCATGGACATCTACCGCAAGGAGGGTATCCGGGGTATCAACCGCGGTGTCAATGCCGTGGCCATCCGCCAGACCACAAACTGGGGATCTCGTTTCGGTCTCTCTCGCTTGGCCGAGCAGGCTATTCGCAACGTGACTGGCAAGGACGAAAAGGAGAAGCTCGGTGCTCTTGAAAAGGTCATCGCTTCCGGTCTGGGAGGTGGTCTCTCCGCCTGGAACCAGCCTATTGAGGTCATTCGAGTCGAGATGCAAAGCAAGACCGAGGACCCCAACCGCCCCAAAAACCTAACGGTCGGAAAGACCTTCAAATACATCTACGGCTCCAACGGTATCAAAGGTCTCTACCGTGGTGTGACCCCCCGAATTGGTCTCGGTATCTGGCAAACCGTCTGTATGGTGGCACTTGGTGATATGTAAGTCGTTTTCCTTCTCTCTGATCTGGATTATCCGGAAGTCCCATGTGATCTACCGAGGCTGTCAAAACAAGGCTAACCTGTGGGTCTCCGTTCCCAACGATAGGGCCAAGGAGGCAGTCGAAAAACTGACGGGCGACAAAGTCACCGCGAAGCACTAGAGAAGGTTTGAAATACCCTTCCACTATGCAGGGTTCTCGTTTTGCGGCCGAGACGTGCGCGGGCGTCCTGTGTGTATCGCGGACTCGACTGGTTTCGAGTGTTGTGCAAATTTTACATCCATGTCTTACTATCTGTACTTCGGGATAGAGAGGCAAAAGAATACCCTAGTATATCAATTTAATCATCTATCTCTTGGAGATCGAAATGGGTCTCTAATCGTGGGCTAGCTAGGTGTATGTGGCTTTTTTTCCCCTTTCTCGTTCATAACAGTCAAGCGGATCTCCCAATAATGTAACCAGCTACTAGTAGCTCCTTAGCCAGTGTGATCTCAAAAGATTATTTGAGGGTACTATTCAATTTACGGCATAGAGTTCCTAGAGTAATCACTAACTGTCGAGTCGCTCTTGCCCGTTCCGTAATCATTGCCCCCCCGAAATTCGCCTTTCCAATCATAGGGCCGTTGGTGTGCATACTCCAGAGTTGCTAGTAGCTCCCGCAGCGATAATTTACTCTATGAGATATACAAGTACCTAGTTAGAACTTTTTGATATTATCATCGCTCATTATTACTCCGTTTCCCACAAACCTTCCCCGCCCCCCACAGGGAGGGAAAGGCAAAGGCCGCCGTCAATAATCCCGCATCACAGCAACCATATCATCTAACCGTGCAACCTCCCCAAGCAGCAATGACTCCTTGGCCCTCCAGGCACGGAGCCTCTCCAGTTCGCCCTCGGAAAGATAGCGCTCCTCATTTCCCTTGACATCACTGCGCTCTGTCTTATCTAGAAATTCCTTTAGGCGGCCCCGCTCGAACCGTAACCGCTGCAGGCAGCGCGACATGGATTTGTATGTATCCTCCAGGATACTGTCGCGGATGCGGTCTGGGTCGTAGAACCATAGGAAGATTGTCCGTGAGGGCTGTCGCTGGGCGTCACGGGGCACCTCTTGAAGATCGACAAAGCCACCTGTTTGCATGGATGCAAGAACCTGCCGGAGGTCTTTGAAGGGGAGGAGGCTGATTTCTTGAAGGCGCTTTTCGTCGAGTTTACCCTTTGCCTGGAGCACTCGAATGACGCGCAGGGCGACATCGCCGTAGCGAGCTTCGACGATACGTTCCAGTTCAAGGTGGCGGAGTTTGCGGGCAAGATGGCGGAATTCAATGGTCCAGGTGATCAGGCCGCCGCTGAGGCGTTTAGAGGTTAGACTATACGGAGGGTGGGCAAGGATGGAGAGGTGTTGGTCTATTTCGTAGGCGCGGTTGCCACTGCTGCCTGCACTCTCCTCAAGGTGGGTATCATCGTCGCCATTGACCGTTTCGTCAAAGGTCCGTTTTCCAAGCCGGGGGTTGGTGGAAGAGACATCCGTAGGTCCAAGAGATCCCACGAGGTCAAGGTAGGGGTCAATGTCCTTAGAAAGAGCACTGAGTGGGATGGCAACCGAGTACTGTTCACCTTCTTCCCCCTCTCGCGGGATTTCGGCAGAGTCCCGGCATTTTGTGGTTTGGTATTCGATCCGGCGGAGAAGAAAGTCGTACACTTGTGCAGTTTCGGGGGGTGCATCGCGTTCTGCGAGGTCGAGAAAACGCCGATTTCGAAGGGCGACATCAAGCTTTTCGTAGTTGACACGCACGGTTAATGAGGACTGGCAGATTTTTAGTTAGGGATCTTTTTTTTATGGCTCCCCGGCTAGGAGTATAAGGAGAAGCCTACTTCCATGGGAACCTCGTCGTCGAACCACTCATTTTCATCATCCTCTTCCCCATCGTTGTCGTAGTTGAACCGTGCTCGCTTGGTATCTTCGACCAAAGCACCATTAATCCGCCTCCGTTTGACCCCTCGGGGGACTCCGTTGATGAGTAGCCCACGAGTGAGATCACCATCAAGCCGCTCCCTGAGCAAGTCACCCGTCTTTTCTAGCACGTACTCTTCCAATTTCTTCCCCTTGAGACTTTGCACCGAGTCTCCTGCTTTGATTTGGCGTTCGATGTCCAAAACGTTATCAGCAAAACTCTGAAAATGCCCTTCTCGGACGCGAAGAATATATCCATGCGCAGCCAGCGTTTTGAGTGTCGGATGCAGTGACGATTGCTCTGGCATGTGGTCGCCGCCATTCGCCCCGTTGACCGAGTTGACCCCGTTCATCCTGTGCATCCCGTTTAACCCATTCTCACCATCATCATCATCATCTCGATCAACCTCCCGTAGGTCATCTTGTCCTTCGCGGAAACCGTTGGTTTGAATGGCGTCGGGTTGCAGTTCTGGCAATATCTCAAGGTGACTCACTTGAGCATGGCCGAGATACATTATGGTCGACATGACGTTGGCCGCATACTGTCCTAGCCTATCCTCAACAAATTCCAAGATTTTGCCGGACCGTGCAAGGTAATAAGCGGCTTGCATATTTGCGCTGTAGTAGGTAACGCCTTCTTCGAGGGGGGTATAGTGGTGCACGAGATGATGCTGGATCATGGCGACCAGGGCGGCGCGCAATCGGCTTTCGGAGATGCGAGTGAACCCTACCAGTCGCTGCAGGGTGAGGCGCTCATAGCGATGTAGGGTCGAGAATATCCGCTGTTTTAGTTTTGAACAGCAATGGTCAGTCGATAAATGCCTTCTACCTCCTTAAACCTGAGTCACCAGGAATCAGAAAAGAAAAACACAGCAAGCATACCCCAAAAAGCTCGCCGAAATTATCTTCTACCAAGAGCATGCATAGCTCCGCTGCGTACTGTTTGCCTTTGCGGTTAGCCAACACTCAACCCTTTGGCTGATCGGCCAGTGAATCAATCCTCTTCGCATCTTCGCATACCTGGGAAGCCATTTTTTAGGTAGGGTCTTCTAGAGAATCTTCCAGCTTCAATTCTCTAGAAGGGACACGATTGTCACCGCGAAAGGCTCATGGGGATGTCATGTGATAAATGCAGGTATACTTCGAGCCCTTGAATTTTGAGCTCGTGTGTGTCTAGGTCAGCTTGTCTCTAGGTCAATCAGAGGAGCCGTCCTTTTTTTTTTCCCTCTTATCGCGATGGCTGCGGAGCACCTCACGTGCGATTTATAGGTCACCTGACATCACCTGATCCAAGACTGCCGGTTCCGCCCGCGCTCGCGATGTTGGCCAATCAGAGAGCGAGTAATCACAACGCCGGCATCAACTTGAAGCTTTTCAGACGTCGTCAAACCACCAGCACCCAGCGGACCTCCTTCACCTCACACCCCTCTTCCTCCTCCACCACCACCACCACCGCCTCAATTGCTGTCGAGCCCTCGCCGGCTTCTACGCTCCTCCTCCTCCTCCTCCTGATTGTCCTTTCACACATGCGATGATGCTGTCGCGGTCTGCCATCAGTCGAAATGCACCCCGTGCGCTCCAGAACGCCGCCAGCCGTCGGGGCATGGCCTCTGCCGCTACTCCGGGCCTTCAGTACGATGTCTCTGAGGCCGGTGGTGTGAAGATCGCCAATAGAGAGCCTGCTGGCGTCACTAGCACCCTCGCTTTGGTTGCTAAGGCCGGTACCCGCTACGAGCCTTTCCCTGGTTTCGCCGACGCCCTTGAACTTTTCGCTTTCCAGGTGTGTCTTACCTATTTCCCCCCAATTGATGTTTCTCTTTCGACATAGTCACATTTTACTGGATTTGGCACTGACTATTCTCTCGCCCAATTGACAGTCAACACTCAAGCGTTCGGCGCTGCGGATCACTCGGGAGGTTGAGCTGTTGGGTGGTCAATTCTCCGCATCACATTCCCGTGAGAATGTTGTTCTCAAAACCAAGTTCCTCGCAGAAGACCTCCCCTACTTTGTGGAGCTCCTGGCGGAGGTTACTTCTCAGTCGAAATTCCAGGGTACGCCGTTGCAATCTCGCCTTTCGTTTTTTTTTTTTGGTCTTGCCTACATTGAGTAAAACCTAACGAGTATAGGCTACGAGTTGAACGAAATCGTTGCCAAGCTCCTGAAGCTCCGACAAGTGGCTCTTGCGAACCAGCCAGAGGCTATTGCTCTCGATGCTGTTCACGGCGTTGCATTCCACCGCGGCCTGGGCCAGAGCATCAGCGCCTCCGCTCACGTCCCCTACGAAAAGACCCTCTCCGCTGAGGCTGTTGCCGAGTTTGCCAAAAACGCTTATGCCAAGTCCAACATTGCTCTCGTTGGCAGCGGCGTCAGCTCTGCTGAGCTTTCCAAGTGGGCCGGTGATTTCTTCAAGGCCGTTCCTAGCGCCGGCTCCAGCCAATACCAGCTCAAGTCCCACGAGAAGTCCACATACTTTGGTGGTGAGCAGCGTATCTCAAGCAAGGCCGGCAACGCTGTTGTGATTGCCCTTCCCGGTTCCAGCACTTTCGGTACCCAGGGCTTCAACCCCTCTGCTCACGTCCTCGCCGCCCTTCTCGGCGGAGAATCCTCTATCAAGTGGACCCCTGGCTTCTCTCTTCTTGGCCAGGCAACCCAGGGCTTCTCCCAGGTCCGCGCCTCGACCAAGAACATCGGCTACTCCGATGCCGGTCTTCTGGCCATTACCCTGACTGGCAAGGCTGATCAGCTCGTCGCCGCTGGAAAGAGCGCCGTCGACGCTCTCAAGATGGTCGCCGCCGGTGAGGTTCCTGCCGAGAGCTTCAAGAAGGCCGCCGCTCTCGCAAAGTTCGGTGCCCTCGAGTCTGCTCAGACCCTCGAGACCGGCCTCGAGCTCACTGGCAACGCTCTCATCAACAACACCAAGCCTTACCAGATCGACGAGGTCGCCCAGGCCCTCGACAACGTCTCCGAGGCCAAGGTCAAGGAAGTAAGTCACGTCACTCCATTTTTCCAAAAAAAAAAAAATCTATTATATTTCAGAGCTAACATCTCCCTTCCAGTTTGCCAAGAGTCTCCTCGAGTCCAAGGGCTCTGTCGCCGCCGTCGGTGACCTTACCGAGCTCCCATACGCTTCCGACCTGGGCCTGACTGTCTAAACACTCATCCACAATGATCAAAACCAATTGTACACAATACATGCTGCTAGACGGGGCGAGAGAAACGAAAATTCTGAGTGCCGAAATCTTTCATGTGTTTAGATAAATCTCCGCAGATACTCATTTCCCCTGTTATCCCTTTATTTTGACCTTTTCTTTTTTTTTTGCGATACTTGTTGTGGCTGTAGCTTGGGTGACTGTAATACAATCCTTGTACCCTTATTCAATTAGACAAGCACATTCCGCTTAGAACGTACATTTATAACTACTCTATAGAAAAGTCTAGATGGATATGGCGTTGTATGTGTATATATATATAGAGAGAGAGAGGGCTCTATATACGATATACAATAGAGTCTACAGTACTAGATGCCCGCGAGCGTAGCGAGATAAGTCTTAAAAGGACCAGGAAGCAGCCCTTCAAGCTGCCTGGGCGAAGCGAGGGATCGGAGCCTGTATATATATATACTGTAATAAGAATGGTTGCAGCACAGATGGCATTTATTAGCATGTTACTAGGTTGACCATCAAAATCAATTGGCAATAATATGTCATGCATTGTATCGCTGTTAGGTAGCCTATATTTCGCGTCACATCGTCACTGAGGTTCAAGTCCGAAACATGCTCTCATGCGTTGGTCTGCTTGGGACGGGATGTTACGAGTGGAGGAAGAAAAAAATTTACCAGGCAAAATAAACTTAGATAAAATTGCTCTGTATGTAATATCCTCGTCATTATATCGGGCTTCATTAGCATTTTCTACCCCATGGCAGAACATAGAAGCATAAATCGAAGAAAACCAACACCAGAGAGGATGCAAGCAACCGTGCTTGCTTGGCCCGGAAACACCAGTACAAAAACACAGAGATCCCACCAGTCGAAGGAAATGGCAAGAGGGGAATCGAAAAGAGAATAATCAGAAAGCCTCCCTGGCCCATATAGGGCGCAAAAAAAAAAAAGAAAAAAGAAAATCGGAACCGTCTCATAATACACCGCCCATATCCACCTCCTGCCTGGTCACGTCCCTCGTAAAACATGTACATAAACGCCTATTATCATATAACAACAGTACATCATGACGATGTTTCGGCGTCTGGATGTTGAGAACCAATCACCTGGGAGACGTGGTTGGACTCCTCGTGCTTTGTCCCTCCATTTGCAAGATTGTTGGTTTCCCCATTAACGGCTTTCGTAGTCGCACCACCAGATGACAGTTTGGCCTCTACGGCTTCAAGTTTCATCTTTGTCGACTCGAGTTCCGCCTTTAGCGACTTGATATAGTCAATGGCCATCTCCACGGTGCTGGCCTTGCTGATCGGCTGATTTCCGGCCTTTTCCTTTTCCTTATCGCCGGGTTTTCCATTGCAGACCGCCGCCTCTTTGTTGTGCTTCGATTGAACATATGCTGGCGGGATAAGAGTTTCAATCTCCTTGAGGGCATTGTTGATGCGATTTCGTCGTCCCTGCTCTGCGAGCTTATGATTGGTCCGTTTTGAGCTCAGATTTTCAGCCAAGGTCTCGGGGTAAGAGACACCGGGAAGAAGAGTGCCATCTAGAATGTGTTGATAGTTGGATTTGGAAGCCAAAAACATTACCGAAGCATCACCCGATATCCCCCCTAGCTTAATATTAGATATAGTAATAGGAAATAATGTGTGTGTGTGTGTGTGAGGGAAGGGAGACACCTACCATCGCCGCGCACTAGCGGCTGGATATTGGGACTGATTTTCGGTCTCAGACTAGGGCTGGGGTGCGATGAACTCAGACTTTGCCGCTTCCTGCTCATGGGGCCTAGTTTTGGGGTCTCAGATTTCCTGGCAACCGGTCCGCTAGGTGAGGGCATAGGGCCAGACCGCGGGCTCGGGGCGACAGAGCCGGGGTTGTTCCTCTCTGAGAGAGCGGCCTGATTCGATTCCAGATGAGGTGTGGCAATGGCGGATATACTTGGTGATAAGGTACCCGTTGTGATGGCCGTTTCAATTCGGACAACCTGAGGCCGGAAAAGCTGGGTTGCCGGGGTGGCTGCCTCTGGAAGAACAACATCCTCCATGATATCGTCGTGGGGTTCAGTGACCGCCGGCTGAGTCGGCGTTAGATCTGAGCGAGCGTGAGGAGATCGTTGCATCCGCATTAACATGGCTGGCGTCGCAGGCGCTCCAGAGCTTGCGCCAGGGTTTTGGTGGTGGTGTTGTTGTTGTTGTTGTGACTGGGGTGCGATCGCCGGGGACTTTCGAACAGGTGGGAGCGCAGGTGGTGGCATCAACGGTTCAGAGAGAGGCTCCGGAGACACGGAATCCTGGCCTGAGCTCTCGGCGCTACCATATTGCAGCCCAGATGTGGCACCTGAGGGATGTGAAGTAGGGTTCGAGTGTTTTTCTGAGAGGGCAGTCATGAACTCATCTGTCAAGCGAGATTTCGTGCGCGTCAGGGGTCGAACGGATGGGGACTGCTGCTTCTTCGCCCGGGACTGGAAAGTTTTATTGGTGGCGGTTGACGGCCGTCGTCTCTGTTGCTTGCGTGCCAGACCTGGCGAGGATGGAACGGATGATGTAGCGAAGCCATTTTCAACAGGCGAGTGAATAAAGGTCATCTCGTTCATCGGAGCGGAATGCATGGGATAACCGTTTTGATTGGAATTTTGCGCCTCGATTGCTGGTGAAGTCAGGGGGCTAAAGTACTCGCCAGGTATGGTGTATTCAGGTCGAAACTGAGACTCTAGAGGAGTCATGGCAGGAGAAACAAGGGGGGTGTAGAGGGCCTATACGGACACGTGCATTATTAGCGTTGAAGACGTTAAAAAGAGCATTTTGTATTCGGGAGTCATACCTGCTCCTCAATCATGCGAGAATATCTATCATACATTTCCGGATTGTCGCCAACACGTTGAGGATACGGCGCAGCAGCCCCGTGCAGTTCAATGCTGTTGGGAGTGGGAGGGATTCCCATCTGCCCTTGGGGGATATACGGCTGCGCGCCGGAGGTTTGGGGTGGCTGTTGCTGCTGCTGCTGCTGGTGTTGGAACATCGCAGGCTTCTGGGCGTAGTAGGCCGGTGTCATTGGGGCATTGGAGTAAGAGGCGCTATGTGGTATCCCCTGCTGATCGACAGAAAAGTCCCCCATCATGCGGGTGTAGGACTGCGGCTGGCCGGTGACACTGTCGGGATCCATGCAGGCCATCTGCTGTTGCTGCGGCGGAGCGGTCGTGGTGGTCATTGCGACTTGCGCGATGGAACGAGAAGGGAGGTGGTCGGTCGGTCCGTGCTGCCCCTCCAGATCGCCAAACTGCATGCCAAACTCGAGAAAGCTGCTGAATTCATCTTCGGCGGGTGGAGGCATGTCCGACCAGGACAATGAGGGATCTTGCTCCATAGCGAGAAAGCTTCCCGGTGTTCTCTAGAAATTAGCTGATCTTCTTCCTAGCCAATCCTCTCTCTAGGACAGCTGTATTGCTGTACGTCTTTTTTTTTTTTTGAGTTACGGTGACGCAAGGCGGAGAGAAGCAGGAGCGGTTGCACCTTGAGCCAGAATAGTCCAAAGGCGGGAAAGCCACGGGGCGTACACAGACTCACAAAAGTGAGCGAAACACCGGCAAATGGGCGGAGAACGAAAGTGGTGATTCTTGGGAGAGATAGCGAGGGTGAAGACTCAATAGTGAGAGTAGGTGAGCATGGCGAACTCTGAAGAGTTGAGGGGGGAGATGGTGAGAAGCCTCGCAGGATTAAAGAGCCAAGCGGAGATATAACAGGCGATAATATAAGACAACCTCCTGGAAGAAGAAACGAAGCGACAGGGCGTGGGGAAGCGAGACTAGAAGAAGCCCGAGAACTTGAGAGAAGAGAAGGGGAGTGGGAAAGTGTGGAACACGAGACCGAGAGACACTACTACTACTCCTACGAGACAGCGCCCCAGCAAGTTCCATAAATACTAATGACTTCTTAACGCTTAATTATTTTACAACTACGCCGGTTCAGCTTCTCTACCCGCTCGAGTAGGAAAAGAGGAGGACCTCCGTCCTGGTCTTTCTGTTCATCTTTCATTGGCCGGCGAATCTGCTTTTGATCTACGTCCGGGATGGCTAGATACAGCTTGATGACTACAACGTACATTACTGACTTGAGAATAATAATGGCACAACATTGTTCTTTACTATCAACAGCATCAAAGCTCATGGCCTTTTGTATCATCAGACAATAGATTATCTCCATACTCTCCGAGTTGTAATTATTCCCATATGAGAAATCTCGCATCCACCGTTTCCTCTCCACCCATGGGCCACACTGGCTGGGTGATGTCGGAGGAGCTCAACAAATCCCACTCGGGTGTCCCGATTCGCTCCAAAAGCAGTGGCGAATCATGGCCGCGGGAATTTTTGAATTTAATTGGCAAGATTCCATCCTCTGGCGACTCGAGGAACGAGAAATAATAGGTAGAGAAAATGGCGCTCAGTTATGCAAGAAATGAGAATTCTATGCCCTTTCTGAGTAGGGCGGAATGGCTTCCTTCTCTCGTGCTTCCGAACCTTCTAGGGCGGTTTTCGAAGCGGCAGGTGCGCTTATAGGTTTAAATTGACTGGCCCAGTGGTGGTGCCCGCCTCGACTGGGATCATGGATGAGGACTTGCCCTGCTCCGTAGTCGGTGCGCTGCGAGCCAGACTTTGGCCGTTTCTGATAATACCACAGGGAGGGGACAGCCCGTGGCTTAAAATCATTGTTTCTCCATCCTAGTATCTCCGTCCGCGCCGCCTCGACTGTATCTTCCCTTCAGACCCTGAATCTGATAGCTGAGCGTTTCTTGTCGAACCCAATCACCAAAGACGCTAAATCCTCCTGGGCGATCCCTTTCCAGTTACGTAACTGTGTATCAATTGGGCTTGAATAAATCCTTGATTTTGTTAGTGGTGAACAACGCCATCAAAGCCGGAGAGGCTAGCCTTCCATTTCACCACCCGAGACGGACGCATGCAATCTCTGAGCCTAGTGTGAGCCTAGTGTGGAAAAAAAAGAACCATGAGCGCTAGTCATTCAAGAATCGGGGCATCTTGCTCCTCATTTGTTATCTTCCTTGAGATCCATCCAAGCTGATATTAAATGCTTCAGCCACTGAGAGAGCTACGAAAGTATCTACAGAGTAGTCTGTTAGCGAGAGGAGGAGCGCTAGGTTCAAAGGTTGGAATTATTGGTGCAAGAAACAGCCTGCGAGTCGGAGAATAATAATCCCAGAAGAACAAGAGATGGGGGGTTGGGGGCGAAGAGCTGCCCAGCCTCGCGGCCCTCGACACTCAGGCTTCGGTCGTTGACATCAGTAGATAGAAACTCCGCATCAATTTTTACACATGGTAGAATCATGAGCTCTGAAAGATATCAGGCCACACTGCCCGCCGTCATTTTTTGTTTCTTTCGGACGTGACGGTAAAAATGCGGGGTTCGAGTTGACGCTGAGGAGGGGTTTGTTCTAGAGAACGTGACCAACACCTGACAATACAAGTAATCTAGCGAGCGTAGGTCCTTCAACTTCAGGCTTCAGCGTCATCTCGATCAAAAACATCCCTTCTTCTTTTCTTTTGGTGCTTTTCACTCCCCTTCCTCCCCTCCATGTCTGCTTCCTTTTTACCTGTGGTACAACGTTTACTTCATTATGAGACCCCCTGTTCCGGAGGTTTCGACCCCGCGGTCTCGCAAGTGCTCCCTCGAGCAGCAGCAGTGGATCGATCCCCGCACTACTGCTCCATCGACTTTCTTTCTGGCCCGCAGCCAACGCCCCGATGGCTCTGATCTCTCCCAGATCGAGACGGAAAACACAAGGGATAGTATGTATGGTGTGCAGAGCTTTGACGAAACGTTTCCCTCTGTCACAAGTGTAGCCGCTTCTCAGTCTGAACTGGCATCGCAGCAACCATGTCATCCAGCCACGCAGCATCAATGGCACAACGATCAAGACAAGGATGGGGACCTCTCTTTTCTCCCAGAAACTCGGCGAACAACATCGACTGTGAAAGATCTCGATCTTAGCCATCCTTTTCCTTTATCCAATCTGACATCACCTCGGCCTCTAACCCCACTGAACCTTATCAACGCCGACGACCCTTCTTCGTCCCTCCCGAGCAGCCCCAAATCTTTCACAAACCAGTCGACGAGACATCTCGATGAGATTTCAATCACGGATGAACTGGGCAGTCAAGCGATTGCTTCAAGCGAGGAAGATGAGGAATCACACCCTACCCTCAATCCAAGTACCGACTCCATGTCGCAACTTATCATGCCAAGTATCGCCATGCCCAGTCGGAGGCCTTTTACGGAGAAGGGACGGGCTTTTGGACGGGTGAAATTACTTTTTGCCGGAGCACCTAGTAAGAATCAAGCAAATATCACTTAATGAAAATAAAGGTATTAACTTTTTTTTTTTTTTGACAGACTCTGGCAAAACATCGCTCATCAAGTCTATCGTCCAGCTTTGTCAAGATATAGTTCATGTTGACCCATTTGATGCCCCAACACAATCCCTATCTTTGTTTCATTCCAGTCGATCTTCCCGCACTATATCTCGGCCAACCCATACTCCCGCACCCGTCTCGGAAATATTTGCCAGCTCCAAGCCTTACCCTACGTGGTGGTCGGACTTGGAAGATTCACGCGTTCTGCGGCGGCGGAAAAGCATGGGAGACGTCGTCCTCGAACGTAATATATGCTTCGTTGATACTCCTGGAAGCCGTCCAAGCCAAAAAGCGCAACTTGATGCAGTCATTCAATACATGAACCAACAACTATTCCGTGCGACTGCAGCCCCCGATTGTTCTAATGCCGATTTTCAAAACATGATGGCGGGCAATGGGGGCTCTCAGGTGGATGCCGTCATATATCTCATTTCGAATGGTATGTTAGATATCATTTTGTGGGAAATGATTCGCCACTAAACCTTGTTTAGATACACTTTCTTCGGACATTGAAGGCATCCGCAGACTTAGTAGTTGGACCAACGTGATTCCCGTTATATCCAAATCGGACCTCCTAACAGAAGAACAAATCTCGGACCTGAAGTTTGCCTTCCACGAAAAGACCCAGGCAGTTTCTCTGAAACCTTTTCATCTTTTTGCAGGTACTTCTACAGACGTGGGTGGGCCCCTCTTTGCAATATCATCAGCCAAGTCGAATGACGATTCTGTCATGGACGCCAGTACGCTTATGAGCCCGGATTATGTACAACCTCTGATTACCTCCGAGCTTGCATCCTTGGTCGAAAGTTTATTTGATCGCGAGAACATGGCCTGGATTCGTCATTCAGCTGCTAAAAAATTAGCACAGCGGCGGAGGGATTTGCTTGCGCGACGTCAGAATCCTCTGCAGAATAGTGCATTGTCTTTCTCCTCCGGTTCCTATGGCATCGCTCCAAGTTACACATTGACCCGGATATCAGACTACTCACTGCACGAGGAGAAACGGGCTCAGATCCAGCTGGCTAAATGGGCGTCGGATTTACAGCAAAGCCTTCAGAACGAGCGAGAGCGTTACACGGCTTTGGCGAGAGGGGAGCGAGCTATCTGGTTAACAGAACGATTAGGAGAGTGCGTTGTTGACGGTTCCCTTGTTCCCATGACCCAGACGCCGGGGTTCTGCGGACTCCGCATCCCGTCTGAAAAGGCAAACGGAGGAGTTCTCGTTCGAACTCAAAACGGCCAGAGCGTTGAATATCGCATAGCCAGCATCAGCCCTCTTGACCCGCTCGGGGTTGTCCGATGGTCAGAAGACCTCAAGCAACGAGGCTGGGCCATTGTGCAGATTGTGGGTAGTTTTGGCGTTGTCGGAGGGTTGGCCCTCTGGCTTGCAAAAACCTGGGGCTTGTCCTCGCGGAGTTTCTCGGAATGGCGCTTCGATTGGTTTTGTACCAATGACTAGAGCATGATTGGAGCAAGCATCCTTGGGCCAAAATACATGCATATAGACGAGTGCTTTTTGACCTTCTTTACGCTTCGCCTTTACCCATTCATTATGCAGGTTTTAATTGGAGCTTGCCCTTTTGTCCCCCCGCGCCAATACCGCACACCACAACACGACCTTTCTTCTGATACCGACAATCGTTCCCTTTGTACTTCTTCCTATTTGCAGGACTGGCGTCTATGGTTGACACAACATGCATACACTTTCCGGCACTTGAAATTATACCCGGCGTTGTCAAAGTACCCCCAACAATCTGTCAGGCTCTCGTCTACTCGTGTTCTACTCTCTCTTCCCCTCTTCTGTGCGTCCTTCTGACCGTCTCTTTGTGCGTCTTACCTTATGTGTGTCATTTTTGGACAGATCCGGCGAAATGGGGTCATCTTGTTACCAGGAGTTGGAGGTTAGCCATTTTATCTCAAGGTTTTACGATATCTTTATCATTATAATGTCCCATTCATTAATGTTCTTCCCAGATATGCAAGATCCTTCTTTCTACCCATCATAGTCAAGAGCTATGGAAAGAGAGCACTTGGGAACGCCTTGCAAAACCATCCGCTCTTAGACGTGCGCGCAAGTTTTATGACTACTTGATCTTGGTAAAGATGTAATAACAACTTTTTGATGGACTTACTCTTAGACTCTCAAGCTTGCTAGTCAGCAAAGCTTCCTCTAGGTGGTGAACAACTGAACCAGAGAGAATTGTATTTGGTTTAATAGATAAAAACGCTCAAAACGCCATAAGATTGACATCGTCGTTGGTAACATAAAAAGACACCATCTTCTTCTGTCATTCCATCAATTAAAGAAATAGACCGAAGTAGTTTGCGAGTCTTAACAGATACATTTCCGTTGTGCTCTTGATTTTTTTTCGCTTTCCATTTCCTTTCCCCTTTCATCAGTTGATCTAGTCAACCTCCTCCATGGCGCTCTCACCGGCCGTGGCGGCGGCGGGAGTCTCCTCAGTGGATACCTCGGCAACCTCAGGCTCCTCGTCAATGTTCAGACCGAGAGAGACGAGCTTGTGAATGCGCTCAGCGAAGCTAGCGGGCTCATCAATGGTGAAGCCAGAGACGAGCAGGGAGGTCTCGTAAAGGAGCTGGGTGATGGACTTGACAGTACGGTCACTCTCGCCGTCAGCCTCAACCTTCTTCTTGAGTTCCTGAACGATGGGAGACTTGGGAGAGATCTCAAAGGTCTTCTTGGAAGACATGTAAGAGCTCATGGAGGTGTCACGGAGAGCCTGGGCCTTCATGATACGCTCCATGTTGGCGGACCAACCGAACTGGCCAGTACGGATAGCACAGGGAGAGCCGATGAGCTTGTGAGAGACAACGACCTTTTCGACCTTGTCACCGAGGATGTTCTTCAGGCTTTTGGCAAGGCTCTCGTACTCCTTCTCCTCCTTCTCACGCTCAGCCTTCTCCTCATCGGTCTCCTCGAGCTCAAAGTCCTTGGTGATGTCGACAAGCTTCTTGCCGTCAAACTCCTTGAGCTGAGTGAAAGCGTACTCGTCAATGGGGTCAACAAGGAAGAGAACCTCAAAGTCCTTTTGCTTGAGGCTGTCGAGGAAGGGAGACTTGGCAACGGCCTTGATGGATTCACCGGTGATGTAGTAAATTTGCTTCTGGTGCTCCTTCATGCGGGTGACGTAGTCGGAGAGAGAGGTGATCTCGTCACCAGACTTGGTGGACTGGTAGCGGAGGAGCTTGGCCAGGGTGTTGCGGTTCTGGGCATCCTCGTGGATACCGAGCTTGATGTTCTTGCTGAAGGCGCTGTAGAACTTGTCGAACTGCTCACGGTCCTCGGCAATCTCAGTGAAGAGTTCAAGAGTCTTCTTGACGATGTTCTTCTTGATGACCTTCATGATCTTGTTCTGCTGGAGGGTCTCACGAGACAGGTTGAGAGGAAGATCCTCAGAGTCGACAACACCCTTGATGAAGCTGAGCCACTCGGGGATGAGGTCTGTAGCATCGTCGGTGATGAAGACGCGGCGAACGTAGAGCTTGATGTTGTTCTTGGTCTTCTTGGTCTCGAAGAGATCAAAGGGAGCACGCTTGGGCACGTAGAGGATAGCACGGAATTCGAGCTGACCCTCAACGGAGAAGTGCTTGACCGCAAGGTGGTCTTCCCAATCGTTGGAGAGGGACTTGTAAAAAGCAGCATACTCCTCCTCGGTGATATCGGCAGGGTTGCGAGTCCAGATGGGCTTGGTCTTGTTGAGCTCTTCCTCTTCAATCTTGGACTCTTTGATCGTCTTGGTCTTCTTCTCCTTCTTTTCTTCCTCCTCATCATCGACCTCCTCGATCTTGGGCTTCTTCTCGTCACCCTCTTCCTCCTCCTTGGTGGTCTCAGCATCCTCATCAGGGACCTCCTTCTCGGTTTCCTTCAGGACATGGAGGTAGATGGGGTAGGAGATGAACTCAGAGTGCTTCCGGACAACCTCTTTGATGCGGCTTTCCTGAAGGTATTCGGTCTGCTCTTCCTTGAGGTGGAAGATCATCTTGGTACCACGGCCAAGCTGCTCACCCTCGGTGTCCTGGGTGAGGGTGAAAGTGCCACCTGCGGCAGACTCCCAAATGTACTGCTCGTCATCATTGTGCTTCGAGATGACGGTGACGCGGTCGGCGACGAGGTAAGCAGAGTAGAAACCGACACCGAACTGGCCGATCATGGAGATATCAGCACCAGCGGAGAGAGCCTCCATGAACTGCTTTGTTCCGGAGCGGGCAATGGTACCCAGGTTGTTGATGAGGTCCTACCGGCATTGATTAGTTTTGGAAATA
This sequence comes from Aspergillus baeticus, assembly GCA_027569055.1. Taxonomy (NCBI): domain Eukaryota; kingdom Fungi; phylum Ascomycota; class Eurotiomycetes; order Eurotiales; family Aspergillaceae; genus Aspergillus; species Aspergillus baeticus. The sequence goes on from JAPDEI010000027.1 coordinate 295,639, forward strand.
TAAATGCATGGGACAGTCAACTTACAGCCTTGGTCATACCAATACCGGTATCACGGATGGTGAGCGTCTTGTTCTCCTTGTCGGGAATGATGTCGATGCGGAGGTCCTTGCCCGAATCGAGCTTGGAGGGGTCAGACAGAGACTCATAGCGAATCTTGTCAAGAGCATCAGAAGAGTTGGAGATGATCTCTCGCAGGAAGATCTCCTTGTTGGAGTAGACGGTGTTAATGATGAGGGAGAGGAGCTGAGAAATCTCAGCCTGGAACTCGAAAGTCTCGGACATTGTGGCGGTTGTGTTCTGTAGTAGGGAAAAAAAAATCCGTTAGTCGGCTACACTGGATGGAGGGAACTGCGATTGAGCGAATCCAAAGAACTTTCTGATGTCACAGAACGACAGTCTAGGAGCATACTAGGCTTTGCAGAAAGAATTCGACTTTCGGGGGGAAAGGAGGAACATACAGAATAAGAGGGGAGCGGTGAGGGGTGGAACAAGGCAAGACAGCGGGGCACACAGCCAGGGAAATTGATGGAGGAATAGAAGAGTATGTGAGAGAGGACGGTGGATATTTAACCGCAGGGAGGAAGAGGATGAAAGAAAGAAGGTGGTGAGAGAGAGGAATGGATGAAAGAAAGGGAAAAAAAAAGAGGTGAAGCGGGCGACTTAATGTTTCTCTGGGCCTGGAGGCACGCACACAAAACCAAACTTTCTACGGTGATCCAGCAACTTCCACAACTTCTCCGCCTCTTCACCTGGACAACTTCCAGCGCCTTCCACTGCAAGCAACCTTGGATTTCAGCCTCGCCCGCTATCCACCAGTCAGACTTGAGAGGTTCGCCTCACTACTCTACTACTACTAACATCACCGCTATTATCTATCCTCCCTCTCAGCCCCTTGATTTCTTGGGGTCTCAAAAAACGCTCACCCCCGCTCCCCTTTGCTCCCCTTCTCTCGAGGAGGGAAAAGTGTAGAAGTGACTTATTTGTATTATTTGCCTCGCTCCTCAGGTTCTTCAAGTTATCCATAATCTAGAATGTTCTGCTCCACCATGTGCTTGCTCACTGAACCAATAGTATCTGTGTATACTGTGTATTGTACTGTAACAACCGTGATTCATTGATATTTACCAGAGAAACGCTCCGCCGCCAGAACTTTCCAGCTTCCAATGAATGAGCTGACACCCCCTGGCGACAGATTCTGCAAAAGGAAAATGGAAGAGGGGCTAGGCTGGATCGCCCCTGCGGAGGCGAAATCTTTGAGCCTCTCAGGCTGGAGTCAGCCTGCTAGCCGTTGGACTTGGGACTGGCTTCTACGGTATGGACCGCCATGCAGGGACTTTGGCAGTTTCTTTGCTAAGCTTGCCCCTCAACTGTACCTAGGTAATTGACCCTTGTCCCATTAAATTGACTTCAGAAAGCCAGCGATGATAGTCCTTGGTTATTTCTTGTATTGAGATTCATCTTTGTTTTCCTGCATTATATGCGCCAATGGCAAGCTCTCAGACGGGAGAATGACACATTTGTTCGAATATGTAAAAAGAAACACCGCCATCCAGGTACCGTCCTCGAAACTAAAGCAAGGAGGATATGCCAGATGGGAAACAGAAAAAGGCAAGTGAAGAGAAAAAATGGTAACAATACGGGCGTTGAGCTCGCTATGCGAAGAAAGAAATGACAAAGACAAACAAAAGGTCATGAACTGCCGGCCAAATGAGAACCTCAGTTTGAAATGGAAATGAGTATGAGACTTTTCCAACCGCTAATATGCATTGTGACAAAGGGGGAGGGGGAATAGAGGTCACATAACACATGTCATTATCAGTAAATGGGGGAGGGAGTAATACAGGACCTGGGTCATAGAAACATCTAGATAAACCGTCATGAACCAGGGCGAAGGGAACGCTGCTCAAGAAGAATCGGTCTAAAAGGGAAACACTTTAAGCAGCCTGGGCCTGGTTGCGCCCCTTGGCATTGACATTTCCACCACGACCGCGGGGAGCAAAGCCTCCACGTCCGTCACGCTGGAAGCCGCCCCGTCCCTGGCTGCCGGCTCGGTCACCACGTCCACGGCCTGCAGCACCACCGCGGCCGGCGCCGTAGCTGGAGTTTCCACCATAGGCGTTGCCGCGAGTGCGGCGCTCCTCAACATTGACCTGTTCGGTACCAATCTGGTGAGGGTTTGCAGCGACGGCGGCAGCGTACGCAGCGGCATCACTAAACTCGACAAAAGCGCAGTTCTGGAATAGCATATTAGTCGATTACAAATCTACTTGATAACAGATGGTAGCATACCTTTTGGCGGCTCACGTCAAAATGCTTGAGCTTGCCGAAACGCGAGAGGGTCTGTCTAAGCAGGTTCGCATCAACCTTTTCTGTGACGTTCTTGATGTAGCCAAGAACGTTCTGGTCTTCGGCCGAGCGAGCCTGGGACTTTTTGTGGTCATGTCCAGCGGTTTGCCAGCCGGAACCGTCATTGGATGATGGCTGGCTAGGGACACTCTCGGTAGCAGGAGCCGGAACAGGTGCGGCTGCGGGAGCAGGAGCTGCCGGCTGGACAGCGGGGGTAGCGGCAGGGGCGGGCTTCACGGGAGCAGCAACAGGGATAGCTGGAACAACCGGAGCTGTGGAACCGATCTTGGAGGCAATATTTGCCCAAGTCTTGGGGACAGCTTTAGATGGGGGAGCAGCCTCTTTCGCAGGAGGCTGAACTTCCTTTTGTGCGGTGGAAGTAGGTGTGGGCTTGGGGCTCGCAGGCTCCTCGGGCTCCTCGGGCTCCTCGGGCTTCAAGACCTCGGCTTCAACATTGGTGGCCGCCGGCTCGGTGGCAGCAATCTCGGTGGATTCAGGGTGCTCAGTTCCGTTAGTTTGGGGAGTGGGCTCCTCCTCGTCTACATTGGTGGCGGCCTCAACTTCCTCAAGATTCTCGTCCACCTTGGCAACGGCCGGCTCATTGTCCACCTGCGATTCCTCAACGACGTCAGCGGTGGCTGCCACCTCAGGCTGAGAAGGTTCCTCAAGCTCGGGTTCTTCGAGAGGAGCCTCGACAGCGGCATCTTCGGTAACCTCGTCATCAACCAGGTATCTAAATACGTCATTGAGAACATAGTAGCCATTCGGTTGCTCAGCCAGAACAAAAGTCTGCACAAACTTGCGAGATGGCTCCTGTTTGTTCGAGATCTCACCAATGACCGAAACGAGGATATTGTCAAACGAGGCTTGAGAGTCGACGTTCAGAACGCGCACTTTACAGTCCTGAAAGTCTAGTTGTTTGATCTTTTCTTGAATTGCCTATATAAATTAGTAACAATGACTTTTTTTTTTTAAATTTTTTTTTTTGGAGAAGGTGTTCCAATACGCACCCTCTGGCCGACTGCGACCGGAACCGATTCAGCTTCGGTTCCAAATACCAGCTGCGAGCGCCGGGCATAAAAGTGGTGTAGCTTGTCAGGGCTACGACTCAGGGTGGTATAGTACTGCTCAACAAAGTACCAGCCAACCTCATCCTTGGCAACAGTAGGCTTCTGTTCGCTGGACGGAGCATTGGAGGGTGTCGAAGACTGTGCCGGCTGAAAGTTGGAAACGCTGTTGACAGCAGTGTGGGCGTGGTTGAATGAATCATGGTAGGCAGGCTGTGCGTGGTAAGTGCCGTTGATGGGGATCTGGGTAGTGTCGGCCATTGTGTGGTGAATGTAACTTTTCGGAAACTCGGATCGGAAAGAAAGGTCTGGACACGGATAAATCGAGGACGGCGCGCAATAAGAAAAAAAAAAAAGTCTCTATTCAAAGGGCAAGAGAAAGCAAAAGAATGCAAGGCGACTCTTCTTCTTTTTGACTATCAGAGAAAATGTTAGTATATATGAATCAATTGCGAAGAACGAGCAGGGCGAACTGGCAAGGAACACAAATGACCGCGGGCTACCCACAATTCAAGTATGCGTGAAAAATATTCTTGGGAAGAATAAAGCGACCCCGTATATGAGAACACTCGGATCTAAGAGACGAATGTATGTTGCGTCTGGAAGTGATTGTATCGGTGATTTGGAGATGGGAGGGAGAAGTTTCTTGTGCGATTATTCGAAATGAAGATCCCCCAATTTGTAGTCTGTCAAATGGGCAAGGCAAAGTAGAAAAGAAATTCAAAGCTTGGTATAGAGTAAAGACAAGTGGGTAGAAAGATTCTTTACAAACCGTAGAAATGTGGGCGAAACAAATTGAATATGGAGAGAAGAAGTTAAGGTTCACAAAGGGCTTTGAATTGGTTGAAATGCAGCGAAAGACGTGAGGATTCCCCAACTGTGGTGGTGATTGTGAGCAGTGCTCCAGTGTGGCACTCCTCACCGCCTTCCCTTCTTCCCAGCTCTTTGTGTTTCTGCCCACTTAATTCTGTACCATTTCAATTACAGACATTAATGCTTCAAGTTGTATATTTGAAGAGTTACCAGCCAAGGAGATCATGGTTGCCAGAGAGCATTCAATGGTATTCTTAAGTAAGACACATTGTTTAGAGCAAGGACAAGCAAGCACTTTGAGCAGATGAGGGAATCTATACAACAGCAGAAAGGGGAAATAAAAGACAAATAATGACAATGATGCATCACAATCTGAATGGTACAGCAAAACCCATAGAAATTGAGCAAAAAGATATGACAGTGAGCTTAGGAGAGGGGTATGAGAGACATGAAAACGCAAAACTTCTCATCAGTGACAGACATCAAAATTCACTCGCGAAATCCACCGCAAGAAGGAATGACTGGGGAGGAAATGCGGAAACGAAGGATCGCATCAAGACAATCCCATGGACATACGTAATCTCATGGACGTTGAAAGAAAAGCATGGATTATGAAGAAGCGTGTGGTTCGACGACTGCCTTTTCGTTCAGAGCAGGTTTCTTCCGCATAACAGCGTCTTGGCCAGTCATCCTTCGTCCAAGAGCGCGCTCAACTTTGGCGCCGAGTGCGAGTTTGCTCAAATTGTCGGTCTTCTCCGCGCTGGGAACAAATCGTTGTTTCTGAAGAGGCTTGTTCTCTAGGCGCTCCAAGCCATCGCGCAAGTTATGGAATTCAGCGAGTCTGGGGTCGCCGCTAGGTAGGGTACGTTCGGATGATGCGACAGAGGGGCTCCCGCTGACAGTTGAGAATCTCTTTGATGCACGGTTCTATATTGCGTCAGACCGTGTTATACCAGTCACCGTGCGGCCGAAGTAGACTTACGGACTGAGCCATGATGGGTCGCTCGGAATCTAGGGAGGTGTGTCTTGCCATGTTGAGTTGAGTCGATCAAATCGAGTCGCTAACTATGGGAGAGCGAGAGAGAGGGAGAGTAGTCGTGTCTATGTCGGGTAAATTGTCAGTCAAATGTAGGTAAAATTCCAGGGAAGACAGCAGAACAGTGATTAGAGATGGAAAAGTGCAGGGAAAGCAAACAAAGTTCACTGGTCAGTGGGGATTCTGCAAAAAAAAGGAGTCGGGTCTGAAGGATCCCAGATTCCCCAAGTACGGATGAGAACTTGGAGCTAGCGGTAAAGGGAAAAGCAAGGCATACCTTACAGGTACACAAGGTACAAAGAACTGGTTGAACGGCAGGTCAGGGAAGAAGATCTTGGATATTTACCTGCGCTGCCAGGGGGTGGATAAGGTGACCAGAATCAAACGGGAGGCTTAGGCCAAGCGATGTGACATGCAGTTGAGATGTCTGGATTCAGGAGAGGCGAACGACCGGGGTGGGTCGCAACTTATGGCCGTTTGGAGTTTGCTCCTCTTGACTACTGCTAAGGTTATCCCCAGGAAATTCAAAATCCTACTCAGGTTGGAGGACCAGTTCTAAAATATGCTTCAGAGGAGAGAGTGGGTGCTTGCATCATACCATCCTGACCCTCAATCTCCGCTGGCGATGAAGTCAGCGCGCAACAAGACAGGCAGCGTCATCCAGCGCTTCGGCTCTAGACTGTATCTACTAGAAGCTCTGCTTCTCATGCAGCAATTCAATAGAATCTAATTATGTAGTATTGGTGCATATCTCGATAATCAACTTTGCTAACAGCTAGATCTCCTTGGGACTCATCAGCTGCCACGTGTTGGAGACAAATAAAGTGAGCTCCGTTTGGTCCCGGCAGCCAAAAGCCACGCGAGTTGAACACAACCAAACCCTGTGCGGTTCTCCTTGCGTCCACGAGTAGGACCAACCCCCTCTCGTGGCAAACATTCCTGTCAAATCGTGGTTGGCTGCGTCCTCGTCATAATGGCAATACTGCTCACGATTACTCATTGATTCCTGATCTTGAGACTTAGTTTTCTTCACTTTTTTGAGACTATATTCCCCTTACAGCCCTGACCGGGGTTGACTCAACTTCATTCGATCGTAACTCTGCAATGTTCCAATAGCAACAGCCCACTAAGGATTTATCTTTCACACTGATCCCTACTGTTGACACATATTGAACTATTACTCGGCTAATGCAGGTCAAACCTCAAGTCAACAATTTTCAAGACCTTAGCGCGGTCTAGTTAATCCTCAAAAGAGGTCGGCGTCACATTTGGTCTCTCGGCTCTCACCAATCGTCTGCTCTATAGGGCCACACCTGCTTACTCGGAAGACTATTGAATCACAGAGACAATCCTCATCCCATCACCCTCACCCTCAATCACAGGTCGTATCCTTTCCCCTCGTGAGGCTCTGTTGTGCTCGTGGGACTTAGTTTTATGCTTGATCAAGCAACTTTGTCTTCGCCATCATTCAGTTCTGGGGCATGGAACGCGTGAGCAGTTCTTGAGATGACAGGAAGTTCAATTTTCACCGCAATCTCATCGTACAGCTTGATACCATTCTCTTCCATAGGTCAATAATAAATGAACCTCAAGTTGGGAGGGGAATCGAAGAAGCCATCACAAAGCAGACAAGATCCATGGCCGCTTTTAGTTCGATATCTTTGGTCCTCGCTGTTCCCGGCCCGCAGAAAGTGCTACCTAACTCGGCCAGGACCCGCACAGCTAGTTAACGACCCTTCAAGAGAGTATCTACGTACTCTGTTTTCTAGTTTCATTTACTATAGTCAATGACGGAGTTGGTTCTTGTACTGGCTGAATCTTATTGCCTACGGGGTTTTTGATAAGAGGACCATCGATCATGGTGTCCCGGCCAGCACACCGGCCACGGCGCTTATTTGCAATCATCATCTGAGCGCTGGCCCCTTAGGTAGTGGCCCTTTTTAGCCTCATAATATAATATTTTGAGATCTTGCCGTAGCTATCCGCGTCAGCGGAAATCATTCGTTCTTTCTACCGACTTGGGCTCGTATACCTCCAGAACATCCATTCCTTCGTACACGATGGACCGAAGTATGGTTTCATGAACTGCCATCGGAATAGACTTAATAATACTAAACAGTTCTCGATCTCCGTTTGCACAAGGAAACACGATGTGTTCGAGGTGAACTTAATAATAGAGCTTACTGGGCCCTAGAAAAAACACTTGACCAAGTAGATAGTATGATTGGAGATTATTCTCAAGATAGATCGGGCTTCGTTCCCCTCGTCACCTGATCGTACTAAGTGTGGGGAGATTTTGATGCTTACATTCTGCTCTTGAACAGAATAGTATAGAGTGGTTTATCACCAGAGCGGCATAATAGCAGATATCCTCCTATAGCCAAATACGCCTTAAACACACATATGGGTAAAGCCCTGAGATAACACCCCACACCCCCTCACCCCCTCACCAAAGCGGTCACATAGGCGGTACAGTATTCTACTTGCAATATCATCGCCAATGGTGGGGTGAAGCAAAAATATGCCAAAACGTCATCCGAGCCAGTATTAATATAGTCTTCTTTTGTTTTGTCTTGTTTTTATATTCTTATTACAGACCGTATCCGACTTGAAACATATAAAAAAAAAAAAACCGTTCTCTTTCAAGAAAAGGAGGCTTGGTTCGAGAATGCCAAAGCCAAAGTCATTTCTCAAGGAGACCAAGTCGAAGAAGAAGGCGGCGCAGCAGCAGGTATGTATCGTTGTTTTATCTTGGGGATGATCTAACCCGTGGTACCTTTGTATATCGTGAGCCTTGTTCCTAATCTATTGGAGTGCTTTCTAACGAGATTCTTAACGTAGGCCCCGCGAACTGCAGATGAATTTCTAGCTGGTAAGCATCCGAGTCACCACGCGAGGACTGTTTGCTGAATCGAACTAGTCGGCGTTGAACAGGAGGAGGCTGGGGAGAAATGGCGCGCTGGTGACGCAGCAAAGTCGCTGCGATTCTTTATGCGCGCCATCACTACCTACGATGAGGGTCTCCAGAAACATCCCAACGCGTTCGATTTGGCTTATAATAAGTATGTTGTACCCAAGTGCCCTTATACTAGGTGCATACGGGCACTCGTTGACTAGTCTATATAGAGCGAGAGTTCAATATGAAATCACGCAACATCCGAAGTTAGCGACACAGCTATCGGCCCCACTAGGAGAAATGCTGCGAGTAGCCCTACAGTCGCACCGGGAGGCTTTGCAGCTTGAGCAAGATAATGCAGATGCAATCTTTAATACCGCACAAGTGCTCACGAGTCTTGCGGAGACAGTCACAGATACGAAACGACCAGTGGAGGAACAACTCAACCAAGCGGTAAAGTCCCTGCAGGAGGCCATAGAGCTCTTCCAACGGTGCCTTGTTCTCCAAGAGTTGCGATATACTGAGATGCAGGAGGAGATTAGACAGATGGAGACTGGAGAGTTTGGGCAGCCCGAGCAGATACATGATGTTCAAGAAATGCTAGACGCTACTGAAAAGGAGGGAACCGAACAAGAACAATGGGCTGCTGTTGTTGAACCGGTAACGAAAGATACGCTCGTCGACACTGCTGTTGCGCAACTGGATGCACTCTCCACACTTTGCAATCTCCTCACATATGATCCGGGGGTAGGACTCAACTGGGTAGAGGAGTATTCGACCGAGCTGCTCCAGGAAAAGATCAGCGTTTATGTTCAGGACTCAAACCGACAATATGAAGCGTCTCTGGCCCGCGCCAAGTTCAGCTCTGCTTTGAATGAGGTTCTATACCGAAGCGGACGGACGGATGTTGAAACGTATTATGGCGCTATGTTGAGCTCATTCAGGCCAGACTTGGATATCTCTTCAGATCCAGAGGGCCTTTGCAGCAAAGCTGATGCGCTTGTATCCTTCAACACAGCCACAACAGAACAGCCTCCCGAGGATCCAGAAGCCTTTGGAAAGGCCATCGAGCTCAAATGGCAGGCGCTATCCACTGCCGTGGATGCTCTGACAAAGGCGTCCAAGCTCCCCGATGCCGAAAACCTGCCCAAAATTCACCTTGCAAGAGGCGATGTTGAGATGAGCAGATGGAGACTTGGTTTCACGCCGTGGGAGTATGCCATGTCTCGGCAAAACGGCGCTATTCTCATTCGTAATGCTCAAACATATTATCGAGGTGCTGCAACTTTGGCGCGGAGAGATGGAGGTGCCAATGAAGAGCGAGACGGAACATGCAAGGAGGCAATTGCAGCTGCCATAGAAGGCCAGAAGGAGAAACTGGCCCAGCTAAAGAGCACAGCACCAAAGGAATTGTTGGTTGTTGCCGAGGACATGGTGGAGGACGGATGGATCGCTGGCCCTGATATGGAGACCCTGCTGTCGTAGATAGATAAATATGTTCGAAAAGAAAGATAGAGATATCCGAAATGATGTCAGTCAAATATCAGACCGAGCCTTGACCTCCTCGTCCATCTGCAAAGCCTCTTTGCGGAGGCTGTTTTCGGTTCCATACTGCGTAGCGGCGGCAGCGGCACCCTCAACATCCGCCACAACTGTTTCCAAGCCAGCCAACAATCGCTCAATCTCAGCCCTTTGGGCCTGGACCTTTTGTGCCAACTCCACATTCTGCGCCCCAGTGGTTTGTATTTTCCCATCCAGGATCGCCTTTGTCTTTTCGAGCTGGGGCGTTAGATGAGCCCTAAACAACTCATCCGGAGGTAACGTATGCGGACTGCGAATTGTTAGTCACTCGTCAGAATAAATGTAGACCTACAACAAGGGGTAAGAACATACGGAACACGCCCCTCAACCCCCTCCATGGCATCACCCTCCGCATCATTGGAAGCCTCTCCAGCCTCCTTTCTCGCCCTCGCCTCCCCAACCAACCGATCCAGCTCATTCAACTGCCGAATCGCATCTCTCTCGTTCAATATATCCTCAAACTCGGCCTTTGCACTCTCCTCCAACTTGGCATTCAATTGGCGCCACACGCTCTCCAGACTCGCGGGGACATGCTGCGCAGGTGTCGGAAAACATGCGGCAAAATTGGCGTATGAGTTTGCGCGCAGAGTGCGGGCTAGTGCTTGCGCGTAGATGTCTTGTAATCTGGTAACTCGCGGGCCGGGAGTTTGAGGGATCGGTGGTTGGGGTGGTGGAGAGGGGGACGCAGCGTCGCGGGATTCGGTGGACATTTTCTCCTGCGGATTTATTCTGTACTGAAGATTTTGACGTTTTTGAATGAGAGGTTAGGTTGAGTCGTTTGAGTGATGTAGATACTAGTAGAGAATTGGGTCGCGGCGCGCTGGGACGAATTAGGATACACGTTGGTCACGTGTTTTTATGGAAGGAGTACATATGGAGCAGTTTGAAATAACATGCCTTAGAAATCCAGTGGACCAATATTAATTTTAGCGCTAGTTTTAAATCTATATTGTTTAAGTTATTACCGATTTTGAGCATGTACGGCCGTCCGATTAAGCAGTTAACCTCCGAGTGCTTTCATAACCACTCGACGGGCGCCGGTGACCAGCACCAGTATAAGCACGTCCAAAAGACCGTTTACTAAAGGCATTGTATGCTGTCTGCATAGACCGCCACGAGATTAGCAGGTATATCAGACTATTCCAGAACCCCTGCAGCGGAAGGACGAAGCTCGAAGCGTAATTTAGACCAAAGCTGAAATTATCCGGATGGACGAGGGCGTAGACGCGGTTAATCGTTGAGGGAACCTATTCCATCAGTAATGCTTCATAAATAATTTCGCAGTACACACCCAGGTGACAAGCAGCGCCACGAAAAAGAGCATGGCGTACTTGGTATATGCCCAAGTTGCGGCGTTTACCTCGGATGCTGTTCTAGAGTTGCTCCAATATTGGTCCGAGTCTTGTCCTGCAAGTTCTTCCGGAATATCATCACAGCGCATCGGTTCTAATTGGGCCGGGCTCGGTGGTGTAATGCCTGCCTGGACATTGACCGAGTAAGGGCGATGTGACGATGGCGCGCAAGTAAAGTTCGAGCTTTGCTCAATCGAGGGGCCCGGGCTGTCTAACGGATAAGGTATGGCATCCTCCCTTGTGATGCGAATCTCTGTGACTTTGGCAAACGGTGGATCGCGAGGGGCGGAAACGTCAATCGTTGTATCAAGTGCCCCGGCTTCCTTGAGCTGTCGCCTCCGCCGCCAGACGAGGTTGCCGATGCGTGTATATATGGCGAGAGTCATGAAAATGACGAACCAAACCGGGCCGTAGAAGACGGCAATACGTAAAAAGTCCCATTCCGGAGCAACCCAGCACCAGAGCTGTGTGAGTGTTAGAATTGCGGTCAGATTTTGGTTAGGGTATGCATACTATAGCTGAGCCGTATACTTTCCCTCGAGATTGGCTCCTTATGAAGAAGTAAATAAACGCAGGAATGAAGGGTAGGCCATAGCATAGTGTGACATATTTCCACTCCAAGCGCCGCAGCTGTTCAGAGCTATATTTGCGGAAAAAGGTGAGGTAGACGTTGAACGCCATGACAAACGTCCACAAGGCGTCAGCAGGCATGAACCTGAAAATATCAGATCGGCGTTGTATGAGGCGTATGATTTCTCAACTTACCATTGTATCAAAAAGGCCTGGATCTGACATAGATTACTATTGGTACCGGCGGCGATACCCGACTGGGAGATCAGGGTAGCGACATTCGCCATAATATTGCCAAACGAGGCATAGAACACCAGGCGATTGATAGGCTTGCGGAAGGATCGCGACGATAAAAAGGAGATGATAATAATGCTAGTCGCAATCAGGGAAATGGTAGAGCAGGCTCGCTCTGTAGCTGAGATGGCAGCGAGTTGGCCTGCCGACAACGACATCGCGACATGACTGATATAAGAGTCCGCGATCTCGGCCTCACGACGCGGACATCCACAGAACAGAAACAGGAGAGAAAATTGGATAGGAGGTAGGTAGGGAAAAAAAAAAAAAAACTTGTAGGTAGTGCAAGAGGTGAGAAGGAGCGGCTGATCTAAGGTGAGCTGTGAGCTACTGGCGCATATGCAGGAGGAATTTATCGGGTCAATATATCATATTATTATAAATTCGTATTATTACGAGTCTCCTTTTGGACTCGGGCTTGCTCTGGTTCGAGTCGAGAGGTCTGGCTGGTTTCAAACATGCAGTGTTGGACGAGGCTAGGCCAATCCAATCAAACAGGACGGAGGCCCGAGACTCCTGGAACCCATGGGAACGATGAGAGTCCGCGATCTCGGGCTCACGGAATGCGGGGAACCGCAGAGGAGCAAGCGGTCAGCTTTAAGTAGGCGGAGGGCTGGTTCATCCCTTGGTATACAGCCAGTGCAGTCCTCATACCATCAAGTAGTCATATGTAGTGAATGATAAAGGGATAGAAAAATGTTTCATAAATTCCATGGCCTGACGGACAAGGCCATGAAGGAAAACTGAAGGATCAGCTGGAGCGAATCGCCACCAGAGGAAATGTTTGCTGAGCTGTTCGTTACCAGCGTTGAAAATGGCTTTCAAAAGGAAGGATTCGCTTCCCCGCGGATCCGGTCTTGTGCCATTTTCGCACTCGAGTCGGACCAATGATCAAGAGGATTGCCGGACAAATCACTCCCGTCCGCTCTTGAGGCACTCATTTTTGGTGGATGTCGGTTTGCCTCTAAGAGCATGGACTGTTTGGTGGTCCATGCAAGCTGCAAGGTGCATTGTTAGCGTCACTATCACCCGCTAGATCGAGATGCACCCGTGGCGATCATTGATCCCTATTTCCGAGTGATGGGCGCCTCCGGGGTACTTTACTCCTGGCTAACTCTCAGTTGTCTTTGAAATCATACTTCATTATTACCCATGCTGTCTGTACCTGACGCCATGCTCTCCATATCTAAAACTAGGCCTCTCATCATGTCCGAATGGAACTGTAAAACAGAGAAAATCCAAACTAGTATGCCTGCTGTGGCGGCATCATTCCTCCGTAGCCTCCAGTCATTTGCTGCTGCTGCTGCTGTTGCTGCTGCAACTGTGCCTGTAACTGAGGGAGGTCATGGAACCATGGGTGCTGAAGAGCATCATGGGCACTAATACGCATTTCGGGTCGTAATTGAAGCATCCTGTTCAGCAAGTCGAGGCCAAGCGGGTCGATCTGGGGAAGGATAATCCCCAAATCCTGAGTTGCGTATACATGGAAATTGGTTCTATACTCTGGAAGCTGGGAGATACCCGGCCATGATCGCTCAGACGGCGTCCCCATGAGACGAAAGATTTTCTGCAGCTGGTCCTCGTTGGTTGTTCCCGGAAACAGCGGACGGCCAGTGTATAGCTCAGCCATAATGCAGCCAGCCGACCAAATATCGATGCTGGTATTATATGTCCTGCTTCCTAGCAGAACGTCTGGCGCACGATACCACAAGGTAACGACTTCGTTTGAAAATGTATTGACAGGGATGCCAAAAGCACGCGCAAGTCCGAAATCTCCCAGCTTCAACTGCCCCTTCTTATTGATCAATAGGTTCTGCGGCTTCAGATCGCGATGTAGTACTCGGTTGTCGTGGCAGAATGCGATGCCGTTCATCAGTTGATGCATAAACGATTTGATAGTCGCTTGGTCCAGTTGTCCCCGGTCACCCCGGGTGTCCATGTACTTCTTCAGATCCTTGTCCATATATTCGAATACAAGCATGAGCTTGTTTTCCGTGTGAATTACATCGTAAAGAGATACAATGCTCTCATGTTTCAGCTCCTTCATCAACGAAATCTCACGGATGGCAGTTGACGGTGTCCCTTCCTCTGAGTCAAGGTGGATTTCCTTTAGAGCGACGAGTTCACCGGTTTGGCGGTTTCGTCCTTTGAAGACCTGTAAATGCCATGTTAGCACCAACCGGATCTGCGGAGGTGCGGAAAGCAGTTCGAAGGGGATTGCAATGAAACACGCATCAACGTACGGTGGCATATGTGCCTTCTCCGAGCTAGAATCAGAATATACAGTCAGCTTTTGATTCATGTCATAGCGCGAGTATACACAAGAGCATGGTAATCACCTTCTCCAGCTGCTGAAAGGAGCTGGGCTGCTGCGCCTTGTCCATGGTCGGCGAGCGCTGAGACGGAAGTCGAGGAGGGGAGGTTGTGCGATGAGTGCCAAAGAGGAATGATTTGGGAGAGACAAGGGTCGCAGCAATGTCCAGAAGGGAGGAAGTCGTGCTGTGTTGAAGCTGGAAAGTCATATCAGTTTGGCGACGGTTCGATCCATGTTTAAAGCCCCGCGGTCCTTGCAGAAGATGGAAGCACGGACATTGGCGCCGCCCGCCCACCCATTTCGCCGGCGGCTATCAATCCAATACATTCTAGAATTACGGATCATACTATAATTATCGGCGGCATAAACGGTTCAATGGTAATTTTTTATCTACACATCTATTCTATATTTATACTGTGATACGCCAGCGATGCGATACGAAACGCAAGTTTAATGCGATATACTTGAAAGTTGAGACGCAACAGTCGGCAGGATAGAGTCCGAGTGGAGGCTACAGCGGATGTATCGATATCCCGTGTCGTTGCTTCTGTCCGTCTCCTTCAAAAGGACAGATTCATTCCGTACGCCCCCCAGGTTGATGATGCCGATGGGCATTCCTCGCTTGTACGCTCTTTCCACCAGTCTCCAGGCCGAATATGTGGCTAGCGACGTTCCCAATATGAGCAGCCTTCCTGCATCATCAACGGCCTCCTCTGCGGCTGACTTGACTGCTGGGTCAATGTTTTCTCCAAACATGATAACTGCAGGCTTCAAAATCCCCGCGGTAGACGTGGGTAACCAAGCGCCATCCTTTTCAACATCGACTCTGGTTGGCGTTCTATCCTGAAGTCGCGGCGGCTTCTCGAGACAGGTCGGACATGATGGGTAGCGGAAGGTATTGTACGGGGCTTCGGGCAGGTCAACATCACCGTCAGGATTGAGCTTTAGCCCCCTACGCTGCTGCTCTTCTGGATTGTCCGTGTTAAGGGCCCCACTGTCCACCATTTTGGCCAAAAACTCCGCCCATGCCGGGTTAAGCTTCTCGAGCGTCTTTTGATAACCGGCTCGTGAGAACTGGTTCCGACAGCTCAGGCAGACAACTGACCGCAGATATCCATGTAGCTCAATGCTCGGGATTTCGGGATGAGCCTTTGAATGAAAGGAGTCGACATTCTGTGTAATCACAGAGCTAATGTATCCTTTGGCGCCGAGATCGCGGACTGCCCAGTGTGTTGAATTCGGCCTAGCCTTTAGGAGCCCAGGCCATCCAACAAAGCTTCGAGCCCAATATCTCTTGCGCGACTCATGCCTTGTTGCAAATTCATGAAAATATATTGGCCGGTATGTCTTGTTCCGGATGTATGTACCGTTCTCGCCTCGATAATCCGCCAGTCCAGATGCCACCGAGATTCCAGCACCAGTCAGCAGAACTGTCTGAGAGTGTCGGCCGACATCAACGCCGCGTAAATAAGGAGATGGCGGGGCGGTCAGAAACGTAAGAAAGGCATCGATTGCCCCAGAGACCGAGCTCGCGGACGGAGGAACGACTATCGGGGGAGGCAGTGGGCCGGTAAAGGGAATTCGGATGGTTGAAACCGTCATCGGGGAAGCATGGTTGGCCGAGTTATATGGCTACCAGGAGGCGAACCTGCGAAATGTTCAACTAACAGCGAGTTTGTCTCGCTCATCTCATCATATCGCTTGCTGCAGGTCAGAGATGACTAAGCCGAATGGTCACATGATGCGATAGCCATACAACGTATGGAGTATGACTGGGGGAGGATATGGGGACTCTATTGCAGAGGAAGTGACGGACTTATAGTTTTTCCGACCCTTGTCCTTCCGCCTGCTTCCTGTATTTTAACTATCTTATGAGATTCTATTCACACCGTGAAAGCCGAGCCCATAGCAAAAACAATCCAATTGCCGGAGTTCTTCCTGACTTGCGTCTATTAGGACACCACCAGAAGTTTTCTTGTCGTTCAATTCGAGTGTTACTTCAGGACCCTGAATCCCCGAGCCTTAGCTTGGAGAGAGAAAGCATCAATAGTAGAAATTCATATAGAACGTTATTATGACTATTTAAACTACCTATAAGACCGTTTATTTTGCTGAAAAGGTTGTGAATGTCCATTGTCCAAGTTGCGATCACATCAATGCCGGAAATTTATATTATTGGTCTAGATAACATTGCATGCATCGTTTATCCAAACCCATACAGAGCCGCAAGCCGTCCATGTGGTATGATTTCTAGTATACCTTGAGTATAAGTTGGACATTGGCTCTAGGGTTATATTTGCTTTAGGGAAGCTGTCAAGTTTTTATCTCCAACATGCACGGCATTTCCGCTAACGTAATGACAAAGCATAACAATTGGCCAGAGTTACGTCATGAGCCCTAAAAGTGTCAAAATAAAGAGACTTCTCGACCCCGGATCTTTCCCTTTGTTTCCTCCAGCAAAGATCAATCCCGCCATCAAGCCGGGCATCAACTCTCCACGCTGCCCCTTCGGACATGTTTCCCCCTCAGAATGTGAACGTCGACCTCGAGGCCTTGAGTGGAATATGTGGGTGTGTACAGCAGCTTCTTGCGAACAGTTCGAGACCTTTGCTGATCTTCCTCTAGTTCCATCTCAATTGCCTGTTGGGTCGTCGTCTTCTCTCCTCAGATTATTGAAAACTTTCGTCGCGGATCTGCCGATGGCCTTTCCCTTCTTTTTCTCGTCGTTTGGCTTGCGGGTGATGTCTTCAATATCCTCGGTGCCGTTCTGCAGGGTGTCCTGCCGACCATGATCATCCTCGCCGTTTACTACACGCTCGCGGATATAGTGCTACTATGCCAATGCTTTTATTACAGAGGCTTCACACTAAAAGACGACACAGTGTCCGCACCCACGCCAGAGGACCCCGACGAGGTCGAGACAGCATCTCCCGTCATCTCAAGGAAACCAACCGAGCACACCTCATTGCTTTCCACGCATAATACCCGCCACGACTACCACTCAAATAACGGCCCGTCCCACGGAAACGGACCGACTCTGCTTTCGCACAGCAACCGCCGACACTCGGCAACCTCGTTTCTCCATTCCTCGGTTGACGGAACCCACCTTTCCCCTGCGACCCCCTTCATTGAGCCTACAAAGCCCTCCCGCCAAACCAAGGCCATCTCCACCCTACGCTCCATCATTCTCAATTTCTCCGCCGTGGCCCTCGTCTGCGCTGCGGGGATCGTAGGTTGGTACGTCAGTCGCTCAACAGCAATGAAACACAAGAAGCACCCCGGCCACGTCTCCGATGATACCACGCTTTCCTTTGACACCCTGGGCCAAGTCTTTGGGTACCTCTGTGCTGTCCTATATCTCGGTTCACGCCTCCCTCAAATCCTACTCAACTATAAGCGAAAGTCTACAGAGGGCGTGTCCTTGTTGTTCTTCCTCTTCGCGTGTATCGGAAACCTAACATACGTGCTATCTATCCTCGCCTTTTCCCCCGTATGTGAGGGCGGACACCGATGCCGTGGCGACAATGTTGCTAGAGTGTATGCGAGGTACATCCTCGTGAATCTCTCCTGGTTGATCGGAAGTTTCGGGACGTTATTTTTGGACATGTGCATTTTTATCCAGTTCTTCTTGTATCAAGATGGCAAGGCAGCGTCGACCATGGTCGTGTCATGAGCATTTTTCTAAAACTCTTGGTTAGATACTCTCCCACAGAAAGTGGCGTATAAAAGGTTTCCTGGCGTTAGTGGCGCTCTTTTTGGTGCTCTTGGTCTACTTCCCCTGTGAGATCACTTTATACTATCCATGAATGTACACAAGAACAGAAATTATAATGTTTTAGATGACCTCGGCGAAGCTCCTGTAAAACTAACGCAAAAAAAAAAAAAAAAAAACTTAATAATTTAACCCGGGGTCAAACAATAAAACACCCGCTTCATCGCTGCCCGCAATCCAGTGAAACGTCAAATAAAAGCAATAGAACGAGGTAGAAGCTCGGCATCTCTCCTAGTAAGACCTGACTTCCGGTGGACGGGCTTGCTCAGTCACTGCTGGATTGATACTCCTGCACCTTGCCCTTGCCCACCTCACCCCAGTTCGTACTGAGCGAAGTACCATTACTCTCAGTAAAACTCTTGATCATAGCGCGCCGAGTATCATCATCTGCGCCGGCGTAGAGTTTCTTGAAGAAGCCGTCAACCGGGTCGCCGCCAATGTCCGAGTCGACGGAGCCCTCGTTGTCGGAATCATCCGCGGTCTCGGTCTTTTCGTCCCTGTGATCACGGTCACGGCTGTGATCGTCGTCATGCGAGTGGGAATGAGTGCTAGCCTTTGTGGATTTAGGTTTCTTAGCCGTAAGGGTCGAGGCAAGTTTGTCCCAATCTTTGGTCCCGTGGCGGGAAGAGGTCGGGTAGGAGGGGGCGGACTGAGCGACGGGGGCAGGAACAGTGGTAGTTGAGGAAGCGTTGATGTTTCGTGATGTCGACTCGAGAGAGCTCCATTTCTGCCCAGGGGTTTTCTTCTTCAGAACGAGTTCAATCTTCGTTCCGAACGTGGTGAGCTTTGATACGGTTTCGTCGATAGCTGCGAATAGAGGGTCGAGTGTGAAGTCATATTCTGAACCTGAGGGGAGGGGGAATTGTACAGAGACCTAAAATGATTGTCAATCCTGTGGTCAAAAAGGTGAGGGAGAGTGCCTACCGAGTCACTTTTGATCTCCGCATCCACACTGTCCTTGGCAATGCCTTTTACATAGAGCGTCACGACAACCGAGTCATTCGATTGGTACCACTCGTGCCGGATCTTCTCTGGCATCTGCGAAGCAGGGGAAGCGGAAGGAGCTTTATTGTTCTTGGAAGCTTCAGCATTCGCATCCTCAGCCTTGTCCTCCACGGAGCTCGCAGTAGTGGTAGAACCCTGACTTTTTTCATCACCACCAACCCTCCCAGCCTTCAATGCCTCAAGCTGCCTTCTCAATTCTTTCTCTGTCGGCGCCTTGATACCAACTGGAAACTCCTCGATCGTAACCGTTCCCTTCTCGTCCCCCTCTTCCAAGCCCGCAAGCTTTCCCTTCACCTTGACCAACCAAATCGGCAACTCCATAGAGAAACTTCTCGTGGGCCCAGAAGTCTTTGCCCCACCCATAACATCCTTGACCTTATCAGAAGCAGTCTCATTTTCCTTGTCTGCAGTCTTGAGAACCTTCTCCTCCAACAGTCCAAACAAGAACCCCGCATCGCCGTACCGCCCTAGCTGGTATAACGCCACAGCCCTCCTCATCTGCGCAGAAAGGATGAGATCGCGCTTTGCGCGCTCCCGCGCGAGCGTCAATGCAACTTCAGCGTCATATAGCGAGGCCTGGTGGTTGGGACCGCCGTCGGCGGGCTTGAGGCGGTTGTATGCGGTCGAACGCTTGATGTAGTAGGGTGGGGCACGCGGGAGCTCGACGAGGGCTCGTGTGTAGTGCTGGAGGGCGGTTACAAAGTCTGACTTTGCGAGGGCGGCGTCACCTTGAGATGCGGCGTCCATTTTTAATATTTGGTGTTTAGTTTAGGAAGTGGGGTGATAGAATTTAGAGGCGGAGTTGATCTTTTTTTTTTTTTCAGACACGCTGAAGGAAATTTTGGACAAGCAAAGGATGTGAGGTAGTTATAACGGTAGGTCACAAAGAAAGCACTTGAGTGTTATACTGGTGAAGCAGAGGAAGGGGCCCTAGAACCCTTTTCTTTGTGTTCGCTGGCGCAACAATTCGATGACTTTCTCCGAAACCCTGCGGGGAAGAGCTTATGTCATCCATAGTTCTTTGCTCCTAGCTCTTTAAGAGGCTAACCCACAGTGGATTGGAGTTCTTTTGAGAATACTACAAGTATTGAGATCGTGCATTGATTAGGTATATTACATAATATTGTAGCTCATTAAGGATATGTTACATGTGACTTGCGCCAGGCTATTATTATCCATCCTCGAACATACACCCGAAATGTAGATAAAGAAGCTTCCACATCTATAGCAGCTCATCGTTTCCAAATTTCTTGGCGTAGAGCCCGAGAGCGCGAATGGGCCAGTAGAACTTGTAGTTGGGGTACGAGATCATGCTAATACCGGTCAATTTCCCTTGGGGTTTACAAGTTGAACTGGACGACTTACCAGGACTGATTAAACACTCCCTCAATAGATTCCTGCAACCATTCGCCGTTGGGTTGCTGCCGGGACATCATAAGTTTCATTGCCTTCTCGAGAGGCTCCTTGTGTGGATACTTTGCCTCCATCAGGGCAATACACGCCCAAGCTGTTTGGCAAATTTGGGACTTCTCATGCTGAACGTACTCGTGTGTCTCACTGCTAAGGTACGATTCTCCCCAACCGCCGTCTTCCTTTTGTTTTTCGATGAGGAACTCGCAACCTCGACGTGAGTATGAGCTCGTCTCATATGTCTCGCCGATGCTTGCAAGGCTCTCTAGAGCGAACAAGGCGGCATAGGTGAAGCAGATGCCCCACGATCCATACCAGCTACCGTCCGGCCTTTGCACACGTTTGATGTATTGCACAGCCCTTTCCTTTGCTGCTCTGATCTCGTCGGCGCGGTACTTGGGGTAGAATTTGCTGAATAGGGATAGTGCAGTGACCGATGCAGTGGTGCATTCAGGGTAGTCGTAGCCGATCATGATGCCACCAAACACCTCGGCCGCATTAAGCCATTCGATCTTTGGAGAGCCACGCGTAGTCTCATACTCGGTAAAGCCACCAGAGGGGTTCTGCATGAGAAGCAAGCAGTCCACGCTGTCCTTGAGGCGTTCTTCCGAGATCAGGGCCGGGAAACTGTGCATCTCCTGGAGCTGAATTGCTGACCGCAGACCTTCTGCAGTGCAGTCGCTGACAGTATATCCTTGGGTCTTGTTACTAAATGGCCATGCGCCCTTTCGATGCTGGCGATAACACTTCTCCTGTTCAGGAACATTTTCTCGGAGTTGGTGGTTATCAAGGAATTCTAGGGCTTTGGTGAGCATTGGCCGCCATTTTGGGTCATCGGCGAACCCGGCCACAACAATGGCCTGGGTGATAAAAGCAGTGTCCCAAACCTGGACGCCGTTGGTGCCGTTCATCAGCATGCCTTCACCCTTGATCCACATGTAGTCATGCAAGCGCTCCTGATGCCGTTGGAACGAATAGCTATCTGGCCCGTCATGGACATAGCACGCGACCATGTTCATAGGGTTACTGACTGGGCCAAGGCCGGCGTAATCGGTGTTCTCGTCTTCCATACGGATCAGCTCCCACGTCCATTCTTCTGCACGCTTAACAACAGCCGAGATCCGAAGAATAGGGTTCCAAATATTGACGAGCACCGAATTGATGGTATTTAGAAGCCACGTTTTGGGGTAGTAGTTGTCGGCCTTGTGGATAGAGTTGCGATGGCTTGCAAAGTTGATAGACTCATATGGTTGGGGATACAGCTCCTGTCGTAACTGTCTGGTGAGGGGATCCAGAGGGTGTGTGAACTTTTTAGACCACAGAAAAGACATGGGCAAGAACACCTGCCGCATATGAATCCACCAGCGCCAAGGGGCAAAAGGTACCCAATCAGGGAGGAGCCTACAGATATTATTAGTTCTAACTCGACAACGCTACGGGGTTAGCAGCAACAAACCAAATCTCTGGAGGAACAGGATTGACACAGTCCCATTCCATGACGCCAAGAATACTGAGCCAGAATTTGGCCCAGTGTGGTCCATAGATAGCTCCGCCAAATTTATGCAAGAGCCCACGGGCTTTGATCATCCTCGGGTCTTCTTCGCTGGCGCCAAGTATGCGAAGCACAACATAATTCATACTGGTGCCGAAAACAGAGCTATGGGCCTCAATGTGCAGACCCCATCCACCGTCTTCTGGATGCTGTCGAGCAAAGAGGTACCTCCTGATCTCAACCGCATACTCCGGGGGAATCGGAGTATTGGTAACATAATAAGTGATGATTAGACCCGGGAGCAAAAACATTGGGCCTCCATATTCACACGCCCAGTTTCCCGGGGGTAGCTGTAGTTTGGAAAAGAATTCAAGGCCATTCTCCGCGCATTGCATTGGAGTTTTCGCCTTGGGCAATTCTGGAAGGCCCTTAATAGAGTTAGCGGAGCAAGTGGCGATAAGAGAAAAAAAAATTACCGTTGGGAGGCCTAGAAAGTACTTGTCTGCAATCGACTGAGGCCATTCTTTAACTTGTTCATCAGATTCGAGGTATTGCCATGTCTGGCGGCCGTCATCGTCCAGCAATCGCCATCTTGAATAGTCGGTCTTAGAGTCGTCGTTAGCGTCAGGGGTAAGGTGGCCCTGAGCTTCAGTTCTCCAAGGAGCGACGTGGCCTTGAGGCATCGTCGGCGGATCTGTGCGATCACGGTAAATTGACCTTGAGTTTAGCTAGGACCAACCAAACAATCGTTCCACGGCTTGATGCAGTGCAATTGGCACAGTGTCGTCGGAAATTCAGGAATCTAGGATCGAAAGATCTGGGGAACTATTGATACTTAGGCATCGAGATAGCTTAGTCATTCGATGCCTGGAAATCATTATTGATGCCTAAGGATGGCCAGACCCGATCTATACAAATTAACCCCATCATTTTCAGTTATTTCGGCCTATCTTCCAGGCATGACGTCTGACAGCAGTCACCTATAAATTAAAGCTCATTATTAGGACTAGGAAGCATGCTTATACAAGGGATCCATCTGAGGTGGCACTTTAAATGGCCGAGCGCTATAAGTTCTAAAAACGACGGGACAAAGGCATTCTGGAGGTTTCCAATAGATATGTTTTGATGGAAAATAATGACCAATTGACTGGGTACACTAGCAATACCGCTGATTAGTATCACGGGAGAAGCTAACCACATGTGTAGGTCTTCCAAACTTTGAGAAATTGATCGTACCTCTACTCATCCTCTACCATCTCTCATCAGTTTCTTTTCAATTGCTGCAGGTGCAGAACGATGGATATTTCGTTAGGCCAGGATATCCAGCATGCAGCACCTGGAATTCGAGTAGAACGTTCCCAAGCAGCCGTCCGTCAATACATAGAAGAAACTCTCGCACGATTGATTGACGAAGTCTGCATCGCCGAGGACGAAGGCCAGCCGAGCATTACTATTAAGAAAAAGCCAGTCAACACTAACATTAACTTTTGCGTCAACCCGTCAACTGGTGCTCTTGAGACTGATAATAGAGGAACCGAAATAACCTATACCTGGCCCGGGAAGAATGCATATGAGGCTTGGAGATTCAGTAATTATATTCTCTCTTCCAGAATCAGCGATATGGTCCTACTAATAATTTCGAAAGGCATCACATTGCGCGTTCTGGCGGCAATAGCAGAGGCTTTCTATGCTGGATTGGTGATATCAAAGAGGTCAGCCATCATATAAAAGGCTTGTCTGGTTGCTAAAAGTACATGTGAAGAGATATATACTACAGTGACCCAGCCGTTTTCGAATCTCAGCAGGTTGTCAATATGCTTGTTGACGACTTTGCTTACACGATTGGGGTGAGCCGCTCCGATTTGAATGTGGTATGTGTACGTCTGTTTCATCTTCGATTTTTACGCCCGCAGCCCCATGACGCAGTAGATTCTAGGAAGCAGCTGCAAAAGGCCTCGTGACAGGCTTCTATCAAGTGACGACCACGACTGGCGAGCGCATCGATGCGCGTTTGCTGACGAATGTAAGTCACTCTTAACAATTGCATTCCAATGAATCAGTCTAAAGCTAATCCTGGTGTGTAGGACTGTCTCGTACCAAGAGTACAGAATATATCCGGGTTGGATGTCTCGGACGTTGACTGGGTCCTAATCCTTGAGAAAGAAGTATACTCCATAAGCTATATACTCTACATGATACATACTAAAAAAGTGCCCAATAGGCCGTCTTCCGCAGACTGAGCCGAAGCAACTTTCACACCCGAGCTAGGGCAGGGATGGGTCTCATAATCACCGTACCCAACCTTCCTCTACCCCGAGCTCAGAACGAGCAATGTTAATAAATGCGCAGGGTAAAGGCTACCCGGACCTGGGAACCCGCGCTTTTGTTCGCAAAATCTACGACTCATTACGGTCATCGAATCCGCCACCTTTTTACGCGCTCGTCGACAGCGATCCAGACGGAATAGCCATCATGTCAATGTACAAGTACGGCTCAATGGCGCACGCTAGCGAGAACAAGAGCCTGGTGATCCCCTGCCTACAGTGGCTAGGACTGCGGACCTCAGATCTCGTCGAGGACGCCGAGAATGGTGACGAGCTCATGAGTTTGACCGCAAGAGATCGGAAGAAGGTCGTGGCTATGTTGTCGCGGAACCCTGTCTTGACAGTTGATGGGCCGGAGGCGGAGTGGCGGGCCGAGTTACAGAGAATGATGATGCTCAATGTGAAAGCTGAGACCGAGATTAAGTATGAACGAGATGGAGGTCTTGAGGGGTGGATTGACTGGAAAATGGAGAGACGGACCGGTATATAGCCCTTTTGGCGCAAAACATATGTTGTATGCGCTGTGATTTTATGGAAGGGAATCTGAAAAGATACATCTAGCTTCCATGTTCCTTGACATGCTGGACCTGAACAGGGAAAGAAGGAACATCACCCAAACGCCCATGGCCACCCGAAAGGCAAATGCATCAAAGGGGAATATATCGTAGCGGGTGCTATGCATGGACCAAGCAGCAGCAAAAGAGAAACCCACAAAAATATGTACAAAAGGGAGAAAAATATAGAAAAAACAACCCCAGCCCTACAACCCCAGGCCCTTCCGGACCTCCTCTCTAACCTTCTTCTCATACTCACTCCGCCTCTCTCTCCACATCTTCGCGGCCTCCACATTGGCAGGGCTCTCATCATTCGGCTCCGCAAGCATGCTCATCACCGAGATAAGGATCTTTTCCACACTCTGAATAGGCGACCAACGTTCTGAAGCATGCTCGTAGTGGTTGGGATCATCACCAGGAGGGTGAAGGATAGAAATGCACACCGTTCCATTGGGGTAGACTGAAATTGATCACTTTACGTTAGCCGGATTCCTCCTCTTATCAATACGGGGAGGAGGGACCTACCATTCGGATGCCAAACCCCACCTCCAACAAACTTCATCGTCGGCGGCGAAAGCGGATAGTCCTTTGGAAACTTCAATTCTGCAGCGAAAACCCCGCCTTCATATGGAGTACCCTCAGGGCCCTGGATAAGCGCTTCCCAGTGGAACATGTCGTCCTCTGAGACAGGGCCGGCTGTAATGCCATCGGGTGGGTTCTCCGACAGAGTCTTGTACTCGCGGAAGAGGCGGTTCTGGGTCATAGACGACATGGTGGATGGAGTAGTGGTGGCGTGTGTTTATCAAGTTTGAGAGATTCGGGACAAGGAGGAGGGCAAATGGCTTTGAATCGGTAATGATGCGGGGATGATATCGGCGAAGTGGGGAGAAGAGCGTCGAGTCTGCGGGACGGCGCAAGCTGGACAGAGGACAGAAGAGAAGTAAAACCCCACCGCGAAAAGAATTGTTATAACAGGTACCAGCAGTGGATCTAGAGAGGATCGGAGTAAACCTGTGGCAATATTGAATGGCAACGATAGGCGAGGGGAGTCGAACCAGGAATCAGGAGATCTAACCTCTGTCGTTGTTGCCACTCCCTCCGAATATCTCGCATTTACTGCCTCAGGCAGGAATTCCCGCCACAGTTTAACTCAAATCCCATCAGTATACAGATTTCTGTTTGAATGAATTCTATCATGTCTCATCAAGAGTTGACAGAGCTTGCTCTATCGAGTATAGTACACTTAACTAGCGTTCTCCTGAAAGCGCTAGTCCCACGATTAGAAGAAATCATAGTCGTCTCCCCCATCGTCTCCATCATTATCTGCCCAAGCGTCGTCTGTCTGCTGCTCTCCCTTTTGTTCTTGCGCCCAGGCATCTCCGTACGGGCCTGTCTGAGATGAAGCATTCTGATCCGCCGGGGGATGTTGATCCGGTGGTCCACCTTGTTGGTTTTCGGCCCTGCTTCTGGACAAAGCATCGTAACCCGCGATTGTACCAGCGCCGACAGCACCTGCGGCGGCCCCCTCAGCCAGCCCTCCTGCAGCTCCGGCTCGTCCAACAGTTCCGGCGGCGGCTTCACCTATAGCTCCAGCCTCACCGCCAGCAGCGCCACCAGCTGTGAGATCTCCCCCGAAGCTAGGAAACCACATGGGGAAGAACCCAATTCCACCGGAGCCGCTATGTCGGCTGAAGTAGTCAAAGTCTATACTGACAGCGGTGGCAAGCATAACCGCACGCTGGTCAAGGGACATTCCGGTAATTGCAGTACCTTGGTCAGGTACCTCGACAGCCTTGAGAGCTGCCGAATCCATTCGCAGAGCATATACGCCGGTATCGGTGAAAATCTCGCGAGCAAAGCCAACAAAATCACGGTTGACGGATCCGATTAGTCGGCTGTCGGCCGAGCGCAAAGAAAAGTCCCACGATAAGAAGGGCTCATCTACATAGGCAAACTGGCTGAACTCGCCAAAGCCGCGATCGCCTTCCGTGGAGTGGGCTAACTGCGTCTGCTGGGCACTGGACAAGCCGCTTTGTGCAAGTGAAACCCTTTGGGTCCACATCTCGGTTTCCTGGTTCGGTGAATGATGATAGGTGAAAAGATTGTATTTGCGCCGCAACGGTGCCCACTGCTGTTGCGCTTCTCCGATGACGCGCATCTGGCCGAGCTCGAGTGGCGACACTCGGGAATTAGACCCAGCCGCAGCCTGTGTAAGAGAGCCAGGGATATTGGTCTGAAGAGCGGTTGATGAGGAGTAGGGACTGCTGGCAGGGTCTAGAGAATCGTATACTTTTATACGGGAATTGATCCACGAAAACGGACGATGGAACTAGCCAAGTCAGTTTGGTCGCCTCCACATATTAGAGCAGGACACATACCCTGAGAACCTCGTTCTCATGCCTGTCAAATACATGCGTCACAAAGCTTCGGTGCGTCCGGAACCACTGCCGCGCCATCATGTGCGCCATTCCTTTTTCTTGTTCTGCCATATATCCAACATGGTTTCCCGCGGCGTCTAGGATGACGTACTTGTTCGCTTGCTCGAAACCGCTGCGAACTAAATCAGCTGTTGACCGGTGAACCAATACACATAATCACCCACATCATCACGTTCATCAGTTCCAACTGGCGCTGTATGACTAGTCCAGAGTTTGCGAGGATGCCTGTCGCAGGATGGGTCTCTTTAAGCACACCGTGTGGATCTTCTGGAATGTAGACAGGGGAGAGGAGGGTATTCTGGGAAGGATCATAGTTTGTCACCGGAGCGCCAGTGTTTCCTACTTGTTGATCCTGGGGAGTCGCATCTCTTCTAATCGGTGGTGGCCTTCGGATGGAATTCCGGGGGCCGCGAGGGTTGGGTCGTCCTCTGAAAGAGCTGGCGAAAGCTTGAGGCGTTTGGAACCAACGCGCTGCTGGAATTCGTACCCGCGTGCTCCACATAATAAGGATAGAGAGACCTAGGAGGTCAGTGAAGGGTGCAAGAAGCTATGCAAGAACTTGATGTTCAACAGTGACTGAAGAAGTCCGGTGGGAACCCGAAGTGACAAAGGCGGCGGAATTAAGCGGGGATAAAACTGAAATAACCACCTAAAGGCATTGAACAGCGACAAAGACTATGTATGTATCAGCGCAAATAAGGTAATGATACGTGCGCATTTTTGCTTCATATTGCTTCAGTTGGCGATCTATAACGCTACACTGGCTCCGCTAATGATCCGATGCAACTCAAACACTCCCCAAGGTATGTGCGAACAACTACCCTAATACATCCAAAAGTAAACATGACAGCTTTGATTCGCATAATTCATTATAGAAGCCCTTTACGAGCCAACTCAACTTTCCGCGCAGCTTCTCCAGGCTTATATCCCCCTCGCGAGATACAGATGGCGCTGCCTTCACCGAGTTCGAATTTCTCCTCGACATTGGGATGCGGGCATGGACAATGGTGCGGGAAGTGAACACATGCAAGGGTATCGGGGCAGAGATATTTATCGCACCGAGCTAAGAGACGTCAGCTATACTCTTATGATTATGATAAGGGAAGAGAGCCTGGGCAGTGATACCTCCTTCCCACATGCTCTGGTACCGCGAACTGTCACTGGGAACATTTTGTTGAGAAGCTTGCTGGCGCTCCTGGCCACCGCCAAACATGTGGTCGAAGAATTGAAACTGGGCGTGCGTAACTGACACCAGGAGGAGAAGACCTCCTAGGTATCGAACCATGTTGGAAAGCATTGTGGCGAACGCGATAGCCTGGGGATCCTGTAGCAAGTCTCCAAAGAGAAGAAGACAGTTCCGCACCTATATTTCCTTAAGTCGAGACACTAAGGCAAGTAGAATAAAAGAAGAACGATGTGAGAACTGGTAGTACAACGTATACTTTTGAAAAGACACCTACCACGACAATAGAGACACGCACGTGACAACCGCCAAGATCTCCCATCATCGAGAAAAAAAGTTGCTCCGAATCCCAGCTGCATCTGACCCTCCGGAGTGCAATTGGCAAGAACATTCCCAAGAATGCTTCAACCCAGGCTCTTAACGCCCCTACGGGCTCTGAGAGGAGCCATAACCCGCTCAAATAACTCCATAAACTGCCTCATCCCTCAACAATCACAAGTACCGTCTCTGCTGTCACGGACAACCTCCGCTCTCCGACCAGCGCAATCATCGTCTATCCTCTCCAATCCTCTGCTCTCCTTCTCTCAAGTCCGGCACGCCTCTCACTCCGCCCAAGGCGCAGCAAATAAACACTCCCGCGATCCGGCCGGAAAGCGTCTCGGCGCGAAACGCACAGGCGGAGAATATGTCGTACCCGGCTGCATCATCTTCCGCCAGCGCGGCACGAAATGGTTTCCCGGCGAAAATTGTGCCATGGGTCGCGACCATACCATCTATGCCGCTGAAGCTGGATATGTGCGGTATTACCTTGACCCGGCGCGGCACCCTGACAGGAAATATATCGGAATTGTCTTTGAGAAGGATGGAAAGCTGCCTACGCCTCAGAACGCGCCGACGCGCCGCAAGTTAAACCGCATTGCTGTGCCCAGATTACCGGAGAACTTTGAACAGGGTCAGTCAGACCTGACGGTTGTTGTGAGTGAGGAGACTGGGTCTATGGTTGGGAGCGTTACGGCTGTTGATGCTCAGGAGGGGAAACAGTTGCGGCCTGGGTACATGTGGCGTGAGGCCAACTGGTCGATTGGACGTGCAGCTGAGAAGGCAGGGATTACCGCTGCACCATATGACCGCAATGATCGATGGTTGGCTTGGAGAAAGCGGCAGGCCAAGGTCCAGCGCGCTATCCAGATGAAGAGCTTGAAGAACAAGAAGAAGGCGTCCAAGAAGGCTAAGCGATGAATGTTTTTCGATTGGGATTGGAGTTCTTGTACTATAGTCAATAAATTGGACATTTTATTGTTAATCAGCCTCAACTTCTCAAGAGCGGGTATGAGACGCCCTTGCAACTTACTTGAATAAGTAAACCGGAAGACACGGTGGAAGCCTCCCTCTCCTTTCAACGACAATATCTGCACAGTGGATCTAGAACGCTTGCAAGGCATGCCCGCATAACCCTAAGAGTGTACGGTAGGGCTCTGCTAATGCTCAACAGAAGCACCCTCAGTTTACTATGGAAAGTGATTTGCTGTTGAGATAGCTGTGGGAGAGAAACAGGCACTTTCAGGAGGTTGCAAAGAATAAACATGTCTGTATGCCGAAACAACATTAGTTCAGAACAAATCATTATAGATCTGTCAATCTAGCTAGACAAGGGCTATCTTTCATATAATTTGAATTTCTTCCATCCGAAGTAGCTAGGTACTATAGAGGTGGGAGCTGAAGCAAACTAGGTTATACTGATGAATGACAAACAAAGGGGTATAGTGAAATAGTGAAAGGGTATATCTTTACTCAAACAGGTTTCTTCCACGCTTCAATACCAGTAGGCAAGCATAGATAGATTGCGGCTCAACTGGCCGCGGTGCAAGAGTGTTTATTGTCTACCAGTCGGCCGAGGATCAAGCTCTGGCAAACAAACTCATTGCCCACAACCCGAACCCTGGGGTCCAAGCCCATTTCATCCCCATTAGCAGATTCCATGAGCCTGGACTTTCTGCGTTTCTTCGACGGAAGTGGGGCCCCAGCGCTAGCAGCCACTGCCCTGGTGGCCTTGTCATCGTCATCAATGTAGACCCAGTCCCACACACATGACCCATCATCATTCTGAGACTGGTCGATAACAGCACGCGCTGATTGGATATCTGTGACACGCTCAATCCTTGAAGCCCCCAGGGCATAAGTCAAGAATATATATGCTTTCCTCCTTTCCTCGTCTGCCTTGCCATTGCGGCTCGTGATCAGGATGACAGATTGTCCACCCAGCAGGTTCGGCCGTGCCGCAACGGTTTCAGACAGCTTTGCCTTTGTCGTTGGGTATGGGGTGAGAATCCTCGACTTTGTTGCTCCGTTGAGATATGACGACTCGCCTGCAGGGAGCAGATACAGGTCCCAATCCAAGACCTGGTTTTTGGCAACGCAATCCTCGACCCAGCGGTCTGAGAGACAGGGAAGGTTGAGGGCAAGAGCCTGCATATACTTTGGGCGACGAGAATGCCTGTCTGCAATTAGACACGCAAAGCCAACCTCTTCCACTCCAGACCTAAGACGAAGATTGATGTTAGATCCAGTCGTCCGGGGTGCAGGAGATTTGGCCGGGATAGCAGTAGGAGCATTCAACGGCAACTCAAAGAGCTCGTTAAAGCCATCTTCTAAAACGCGACCATCGTTCTCCAGTATCAGCTTTGTGATGTGGTGCTTGGCCTCGCTCTTGTCCCCGTACGATACTGCAAAAACCATTCCAGAGAATAGGCCATTCGAAAGGCGGAAGCTGCGGGACATTCGGGTACTTGGAGAGGTCGGAGTAATATGCCTGTCTGAAGGCGTCTGAAGTCTACTGTCCGAGCGTATGGGCCCTGAACTATAGGTGTATTGCCGGTCCTTGAGTTGATTCCACAGGATTGTGTCCAGGTATATCCTTGAGATAGGAACGTTGATAACGTTCTCTAGAGCGGAAATGCCTCCTCTTGGAAGGCTCTTGCGTTGCTTCGGGCCCAGCACAAGAGTAGAATACCCGTGAACGTCAGTGACTGGGATTATCCCTTTTCCGGCTTCGCTTGACAATGCATCTGCAGTCAGCTTGTCCGCGAAGCCCCTAATAATGTGGGTGACCTTGGGCACATCTGGCATATCCACCTTGACTGCATCACCAATTCGGAAATCGAGTCTTTTCACGGTGCCTATTGGGACTTCAAGCGGGGCACTGTCTTCAAACTTCACTAGATATTGATCTTGCGCGGTTCCGAACGGATTGCCAAAGCAAGTTGCTGGGTAATAAGCCCTCTTTTGACCCCTCCAAGGCGCAAGCACCTGGTTTGGCGCTAGTAGAGGGTCCTCTTGCGGAGGTTGTTGTTGAGCCTTAACGGTCGGGCTGCCTTCCACTATAGGCTCGCTATCGGGCACTGCGGAAACCGGGATAGAGGTTGGCACTTCAATGGGTTTGGCCTCGACATGTTGCGGGGTTCTCTCCGATTCAGGTTCTTCACATTCTTGGGGTTCCTCGGTATTCGAAGATAGGGAAAGTTGTGGTGGTTGATGTTCTCGAGCCAGAGAGCGCGCAAAAATCTTTGAGCGCTCTTTGCTGGTGACTCGAAGTTTGGGAGAATCCTCGACATCCCAAATGGATCCCGATCTCCTCTGTGGCTTTGCTCGCCCCGAAAAGCTTATTTGACGTCGAACTGCTGTTTCTGTAGGCTCCGGAGGGTTTGACATTGAAATCTCTTCTTCCTTCCGGGGCGCAGCTAGATGGCGCGAAGGTTGACGAGGCGTAATTGGGACAATTGGATCCGAAGCAGGAATACTTCGGCCATCATTGCTTCGTCGTTTCTTACGTGATGAAACGGGAGACATCGCAATAGCTGACCTGAATTCCTGGTCATCAGCGGACAGAATATTGAGATTGATATCAAACGTTGCACCGCCGACTTGGGGCGAAGCATCGGCCGCTATCTCCGTCAGAGCCCGGCGCTGCCTCCCACTGGGGCTTGAAAGAATCTTCGTATTCAACAGATGTTTGATGGGAGATGAACTGTCGGAGATGACTGGCTGTGACTGGCTGGCCCGCTCAAAAGTTCGCGGGTAAAGCGGAGGAAGGTCATCATCCTCCTGGTCTGCACCATCGTTGTTAACGTCACTCACCAAGCCTTCGTCGTGATTCATATTGTTTGGGCTCGTTTCTGGGATGGTTGCAAATGTAGGCAAATCGTTCAAGCCCTTCTGACGCCGGCGCACAGGCGTCTCAGCGACACGAGATGGTATTGAAGAGGATTTTACCCGAGAATCAAACATCGGAGCTCTGTCTCCCTCATCGACACCATTGGGCTCTGAAGAATTATTCAAGTGGTCAATGCGGCCCTGCCGGCTAGGAGAATTATCTCGGGTAAGATTAGGCGTCTTTGTAGAGTTTGCAACTTCTACTATCGGATCATTGTCGTATCGTTGAGATGCTTGTAGGGATTCTTGGATGAGAACTCTCTTAGTGGGGGGTGCCGTTTCTCGCCTCCGTGCGATAGCTGACTTGCCTTGCAACCGGACACCATGTCTTCCTGTCTGGCTTTGCATATTTGGGCTCTCTGTGGTCTGCTGTTCGACATCTTCTTCTTCGCTGTTTCGTCCAGGTGACCACTGCGAATCTTTGACCACCGTTATAGGGGATGATCTGAGTGCATTGTCTGCATCGGGATCGTCATTTCGGGTCTGTGCTGACGACAAAGGTTGGATGGGTACGCAACTAGTTAAAGGACTTCCATGGAAGGAAAGAGCTTGCGAAAGCCGGTCATGGGCACTTGTCATATGGGACAAGCTGACTGTAGATGGGTCATTGCAGTTCTCCTTGTCCTCCTCGGTCGACGAGTGTAGTACTTGAGATCGGGCCACAGGTTCCGACAATTCTTCTTCCTGTTCGGTCTCTTCTTCACTCATTCCGACGGCGTGTGATTCTGAAGTGGCGGCAGACTTATCAGCCGAGCTTCGCCGCTCAATAGTTCTAGATAGCTCGGGTTCAAGGCAACTTGATGGCCTTGCAGGAGCACTAAGAGCAGCAAACTGCGCAGCAACTTCCGGGCTAAGCTTGCGCTTGTTGTATCTTGCAGCAATAAAATCGGGCACCTTCTCAAACTCTCCGTCACTGTGATCTTCCGAATAGATATGGCCCGCCGAACGTGTCATTCTCTCTTTATCCCTGTTCGCTTGTGACTCTTTCATTGTGACATAATTCAATTGGGTTTCCGAAGGGTGGCGCGGGAAGGCGGCCGCTATCGAATCAAACGGAGATGAGAGAGCCGGAGCTAGCGGACGGTGCTGTATAGGAATATTCGGGGACGGTCGGTCCGACAAAAGATCTGGCCGTAAGGGATTGACAAGAGGCGAGGACGGTGCTTGCGTTGCCTGGAATACCTGGCTCAATGCCATAATGCCGCTGCCTGATTCCAGGTCTGGAGCGAGAGGGTTTCGGGAGACGAGAGGGGAGAGGGTAGCCATACCATCGACATTTTGCTGCTTAGTAGTTGTGACGGGGGTCTTTGTGACGAATCGTTGAGACTCGGGGAAGAGATTCGGCTCATAGGTAAGAGGGGACGATGGTGATGAACCATCCATCCTGGAACTGCTCTGGTCATCATTTTCGTCCGTATTCGGTGGATGGACGTTGGTGGCATCAAAGCCCGCAAGCAGGTCGATGTGGCCGCTATCTCCCTCATGGAGAGTCACGAGTGTAGCCCGATCCATGACACGATTTTCCGTTGCATCTTTGCCGGCTTCTTTGTTCTGTCGGATGATTTCGTCGTATACCGATTGGGAAATGACCTGAGTATCGGACGGGAGCGCATCAGCCGAGCTCATTTTTGCTGTCGGTGGCAGCACAGGCGAGCGAGTACACGGTGATTGCTTGGAGGATCGCTGATCTGACTCTAGAACTCCATTGGCACCGCTTTCGCTACTTGTTGAAGCACCATGTACAAGGGACTCGCGCAGGCCGTCTTGAGGAGCGGGTGCCGAAATCTGGTAATCCGGGCGCGGCAGATGTGCCAGATCAGGGTACTTTTGTGGAAGAGTGCTCTCGATTACGCTGGGCTCATTGAAAAAGGGCTGGGACATGGTAGATTCCTGGGGCGAGGATTGGCGTTGGTTAGTGCAGGGATCATTTGCCAGAAATTAAACCTAAGACGACTCACTAATCCCAACGCGACGCGTTGCAACCTCGCGATATCGATGCTGTCATCTTGGGTCTCCATTGTCGTTTTCATCCCACCGATCCAAGGACGAGATGGACAAGTTTTGGCATCTTCTTTTGGGCTCTTTTCCTCAAATGCAGAGGTTCTTTAAAAATGTCCCGAGATATTTAGCTTTTAAAGATCCAGATCCTCTCAGGCTCAGAATGGAAACGCGAAACGCGTTGGTCACGTGAAAATCCAATATTACCACTTCAGGATTAGATCAACCCGCAGTTATCCAAATGGCATTCAAGACAAGGGCCAGGCGGAAATGCCTTCAAAAAGCCTTGCGAACAGACAGGTGTAAATACAATGTATATTGATTTAGATATTGAAAACGCTAGGAGTCCAAAATTAGGCCGTATGTCCAAGGCTATTGATAAAGTTACGTAGAGTTACACTGTATGTCACCTAAGGTACATTCACACGCTGTTATTATACTCGTACAAATTTCATAATTAGTCGCGAGTGCGATTCGGTATCCAACGCCTGATAATAAGCTCCCGCACCCTATACCGAGCAAACAAAGCTCCAATATCCATGCTGCCAGCGGACGCATGCTCCAGTTCCTGCGACGGCGGCGGGATCTCCACATAGCAGACCACAAGAGTTTTCTTAACCTGTGCCTGGACACGGTTAACACAATGCAGCCACCACCAGCTGCGAGCCTGTTTGCGAGTACACCCCACCTTACGGTCTTCTGTCTCAGACCAGTATGGGTGATCGTAAGATGGGATAACGACGATTGCGAACTCGGCGTGTGAGAAGACGGGTCCGCGGTTGTAGATAATATAATCGACCCCAAATTTTACACCAGAACGTACAACCCAGCCCAAGGATCGGAAGTGGTGGTACACAACGTAGGAAACGAGGAAGGGGTCGTCGGGTTCCAAAGCTAGAGAGGGATCTCTGGGAGGGGTGTATGAATGGTGGCAGAGTAGTTTGAGTAAGGAGTCCGAAGTAAGTATGGTTTTTCGGTCTTGGTCAAAAACGCGCAAGGCGCTTAGCCCGTAGACAAGGAAGAAGGCCTCTTCGTTGGACAGCTGAAGGTGTTCTTCGTTTGTAATAGTCGGTTCTTCAGGCCCGTCGACGGATATATTCTCCCCTGAACCAGTCGTAGGGTCATTTCCAACTACTGTTGTAGAAAAGCTAACGGTTTTATTATTAGCTTCCCTGTCTCGCCGAGCCAATTGTTGTGCCTCAAGGAACCTGGCCTCCCTAGCCTTCTTCACAGAGAACTTCTCTGCAGTCACGACGGCGCCATTGGTAGTACCAGCTGACGATGATGGAAGAGCAGACTCGGCATCCAAAGGCGCACGACCTTCACGCGCAGCAGCCTCAGCCTGAAGCCTCTGCTCTATGATCAACTGTTCCGACCTTGCCCGCTGCAGCTTCAATTCTCGACGCTCGGCTCTTCGCTGGCGAGTGACCTCTTCGCTTGTCACGCCTTCAAGAAGACCCCTCCGTTTCTTTTCCTGATCCAGCCAGGTAGGCTCACTTCGGCTTAGACTTCCTTTTCCGAAAAAACCCATCTCCCATAACGCCCGGACCGTCTTCTCATCCGTGACATGAATCGACGAGGTATTCGAATCGAAGTATGCAGAGTAGGTGTCATTTTCGGGCGTAGTGATGAAGTAGGTGAGGTACGAGAGTAGCACACTGATGACAGAGAGGGGATTGTGGGGGATTAGAGGAGGAAGAGGGTGGTGGACTTTGAGAGGTAGAGAGAAACGGTGGATATGTCTATAATCGGGCCTGTGCCGTTTGGGTTGCCGCGGCTTATTGGAGATGGCACCCTCCTTGGTAGGGGGAGGGTTAGTGAATGGAAATGGAGAAGTCATATTGGTATTGGACATTGTTCAGTTGGATTCTTTCAGTAGCTACTACGGGACGAAGATCAGCTTGAAGCTCTTCGTTGCAATATATAACACAGACTCAAACCAAAGCGAATGCGACTTATGTTCCTCAGATACCGTTGTAGTCATAAAAGCAAATCATCGACAACAGCTAGAAATCAAGGTTGCCATTGCCTTAGCTTTGAGATAGGAGTCATCATTGGAAAATCGCAGTCACTTCTTCGAGTCTAGGGTAGTTCCAGGCTGAGGCTTACCAGAAAGCTCTGGCCCTGGGTCGTCAAGCCTGGTGGTACAACCAGCACGGTGCGAAGGGAAATAATGGTGTAGATAAAATAAATGGATCCAATTAGTAGTGGATAGTAGTCACTTCATCAAGCGTCATATCCAGATCAAGAATTTCAGGGATCCAACATGTTCATCCGATCTCTTTTGTCGCTGTCGTTCTCACTTCCATATTTTGCAAGTGGGAAGGCGGAAGCAAAAAAAAACAGCTTGCGGTGCGGTTATAAAGCATCAATGGATGACTCAGCGCCAGCTCCATGGCCCGTGCACCTCTCCAAAAAATTTCCTGCCTCGCATCGGAGTCTTGTGAGGCACAGCAACTAATTCCGCATTTTCGAATACCACGAATAATCACCAAACACACCTGTCAAGTGAGTTTCCGAAATTGATACCATCTTTCTTGTTTCAAAAACTAACAAAATCTCAGGATGCATCTCATGGTATGTTTCACCCCCGTTATCAACTTGCACACCGCGAGCCCAAAAATCCCAGATCGCTATTTCCATGCCACCTCTTCTGTACAATGACTAAACCCCCGAATAGTACACTTTGGATGCCGAGGGCAAGCGGGTTTACACCCTAAAGAAGGTCACACCCGCCGGCGAGGTTACAAAGAGCGCCCACCCCGCTCGATTCTCTCCCGATGACAAGTACTCCCGGTACGTTTTCACTCTTAGAAGGCTATTTGGCAAATTTTTCGGCGCGGTCTGCTAATAATGGTACCGACTTGTAGGCACCGTGTTACGCTGAAGAAGAGATACGGTCTCCTGCTCACCCAGCAGCCTGACAAGGAGGCTGCTCAATTATAAGTTGCGGAATGATGGAATTGTGGGGGGTAATACCAAAAGAAGGGCTTGATTCATTTACTGGCGAATGGTGTTATATACGGCTTCAGATGGTCTGAGAGTTAGGCCTGGTTTTCTCCAATACCAATTATCTGAATTGGAACCGACTTTTATCGTAAGACTCAGTGCAGGGCATCTAGGCTTTCAGTAGAGAACACTTGGAGAGACCCACTCTATGTTCATTCCGCGTGGCTATATATGATTAAGAACCACTATCATCCGGCCATTATCGTAAACCCATAAAAACACATATAACCTGTCTTGACTTTTAAGCACCAGAAACTCCGGTCCCATGAGATGCAGATATGAAACTTTTTATCGCTTCCTAGAGTTGATATGCCGCCCAGCACCGACTCTTGGCCGCCCAGTCTGCTTGCTCCTCTCTCCAGTCAAGATACCGGGAAGGTAATCTTCATCCATCAAATCTCGCTCCTTCCGCAGCCGTCGGCTCTGCTCATCTGTAGCTCTAGTGTATTCCTTCTGGTCCTCAGCAAGGATCAGCTGTGTGCCCCAGCCTCCTTTACCACCACCACCCTGCCACTTTCCGTTGGAACTGCCGTGAACAGGTTTAGGGACGCTATATTTATTTCCTCGGTTGTTCCATTGCATGTTCTTCTTCAGGTGCATCTTGAACTGGCCGTTGGCGTCGGTTGTACATGATACACGGGTGAGAGTATCTCCACCACATCGCGGGCAAAATTGCTTGTTCATATCCTTCGTAGTCGAGAAGCACGCGTGGCAGCGCTTGACGAAGGATTTTAGGTGTTTGATCCTCTGCAGTGTAGTTGTAGACAGGAGATTCAGGTTCATCTGCAGCAACACGTTTTGGCACTAAGATCACTCGTTAGTTATGATCATAAAAACGGTAGCTAGGGTCGACTAACCGCAAAATCAGTGGTCATAGTGGCAACCTGCATCACTTTCGGCTCCGGGGCAGCGGTTGCTGAACCAGCTTCGTCTCGAGCCTGACGTTTCTTCAGATTTGATGGTGTGATCCACTCCTCGCCGTCTGACTCGGAAGCAGCTCCATCCTCTTCAGCATCGGCTTCAGTTTGGTCGGCGGGCGTTTCAGCAGAGGTTTCAGACTCGTCAGACTTGGCCTCCTCGATTTCCGCGGCTGCTGGAGTTTCTCCCTTCTGTTCCTGCTCTCCGGTCTCGAGTGTCGTGGATTCCAAAGCGGCCGAAATGCCCTCCACCGTAAGATTTTGCGTATTTTCCGCCATCTTTGCTGCTTCTTGGATCTCTCCAGCTTCCTTCTCCACTACCTTGACAGGGGGCTTGCCATTCACCTGCTTTTGCCCAGGAACGCTGCGCAACCTCCAGGCACCACCGTTACGCTCACACTCGATTTCATACGCAAGAGCGAGAACCTCAATATCGGTCCTACTCAGCACTGCCCTATCACCGGTCTTTCTCGCAAATTCGCTTATCACACTGAAGCTCTTCGGAGACGGGGTGCGCTGCTTGAGGAAGGGCAGGTAGAGGGTTTCAACTCGTTGACGAGCATCGGGGTCACGGATTTCGCTAACGACTGAGGGTGTGATGACGAGTTCTTCGCACTGGGCTAGGAGGGTGGAAAGCGGGGGGTTGTTCTTAAGGATGGGGCCGGCGTCGAGGACGATCGTGTGCACGGGTTTTGTCGTGGTGGTGCTGTCCCCCATATTGGGCAGACCGATTTTAATATGCAGTCTGTCTTGGATGTCGGGGCGAGCGGTATCTAATTTGTGAGTGGATATCGTGTCGCGGAGTTGTCGAGATTTTGCTGGTTGGTGGGGGGTTTGAAATTATTCCGCTTGATTTTTGGTGCAGGTGGTCTGTGCGTTATACTTATCTTATCGCTGCCTGGCGGTTTCCCGAGATCCATCCAGACAGTCTCTCAATCTACTAAAATGTATTGCCGGCTCTATAACCCTAAATACAGTACTCCTAATGATAAATCTTGCTAGAATTGTTTGCTGCACGGTTTCGGTCTTTAAAGCTATAAAATCCGCTTGCAACTTTGGCAATTCGAAAACTTCCTCGGATATATATCGAACGCATACCATCATTTAAGCGACTTTTGATGTTCCTTGCTCTCTACTCTCGAAACCTTGATGGAGGAGGGGTTTTGACGAGTGGATCTGGATAGAATATCTTTCAGACGGCGTACTAGCATTATGCATGCCAAAAGTACCGTGGTCTCATGATGAGGCCAAGTCCATGGATATAAACACTGCCCGCATTTGTCCCATTCTGCCCTGATCTTTCCTCTCTCTGCATTGAGTCTATCCGACACACCGGCGCCTTGAGCTGAGAATACCTCGCTGTTTCCTGCTTCTACTTGCGAACACATTCCGTATATGACATCTCTATTAAGAGGCGTTAGGTCCGTGCTAAACATAGCCATGCCGGCTTTTCCGGAGTCAGCTGCAAACCATCCAGGGTGGTCTCGTCTCTTCTCAGTATCAAGT
Organism: Aspergillus baeticus; assembly: GCA_027569055.1. Lineage (NCBI taxonomy): Eukaryota > Fungi > Ascomycota > Eurotiomycetes > Eurotiales > Aspergillaceae > Aspergillus > Aspergillus baeticus. Next base: position 335,726 of record JAPDEI010000027.1, read on the forward strand.
CATGCACTGCTTAATCCACATGTTTAATTTTTACCTTTTGACGACGATGCCCACGTCTAATCGCTCGGTCGTTGGCGAGATGCCGTTGCAAGCACCTGGTTAATGCGAAAGAACTGCGTGGAAGCCAGGTCCAAGAAACAACAACTTGCATTGCAAAGTCATAAACAATGATGATCTGCCTATATATTTACCCCGGTAAATTCAGCATTCTTCACATTCCAACATTGAATACGTCAGGCTACTGACGGGACAGGAAAACGGCGGCGTGCTATGCGCTTCGGGGATTTTCCAGCAATCGATAATCGATCACATAAACCATGATATCAATAATTGGACAGATCTTCTTGAGAAGTTGAGATGTTCTTCAACGTCCGCTGCGGTTTTTGATTATGGATGTCCACGAAGAGTCCCCAGGACTTAATATTATGATATATCAAATTTTCGCTTCCCACAACAGGTCAGCCAACGTTAGGTAATTATTGCCAGGGCTGAACGAAGCTTGGAATACCAGAATGGTAATCCACTAAATTTATGGAAAAGTGCCCCTGCATACCCGTTAGCCATTGTGGCCCCGTTTTCTGCCCGGTAGCGAATCCTAAAGGAACAATCACAGAAAGTGACAGATCGGACCTCGATCATTTGACAGGTCCCATCACATTCGACACGCCGGGAGACTTCCATGTTATCGGGCTTTCGGTAATATTCGAGGCAGAGGGGTTGCCTGTCTCCCTTGCTCTCGTTTTCGATTCCCTTTCCCTTGAAGTCCCCTGAATTTTAACTCGCCTAGCGAAAGCTTGCTGCAAGTCTAAATTTCGTTTCTCCGCTCGTCGACGGGCTTTATGAGCTATGAAGGAAGATGGCGTATGTCATCTTGGGCCACTGGGTAAGCGAGATTTCTTCAGGACATGGCACAGATGGGGTCTGCGTCGATGATGGGGCATGCATTGCGCATGGAAGCCTCAACCACGCGAGTCTGCACATCCGATCTTTGTCCGTGCATCAGGAAGGTTTCGATACGTCGCTGATCCCAGGCTAATCTTCTCACTGCTCTTCGTTCACTGGCCATCTGACAGAGTTCTGACTCTCGCAGAAAGTCATCTAGCTCAGCCTGGCTTAACTCTGAATGGTCTGAACATTATTGTCTCGTCTGTTTGGACCAAATCCTGACCAAGCCTCCTTTCTATCATATGCTTATTCCTCTCCCTTGCTTGCACGGCCTGTCTAGACCTCCTGTCTGTTCGGGCGCCATCCGCGAGATGGACAGGCTCCTGCGAACCGGTTCGTGGAATGCATTACATTTAGATCACCTGCAGTCTAATGTTATAATCTATCTATTCCTCAGCCGGATCTCGGCTTGCCATTCCTTTGTCAATCAATTCCCCTCCACCGAGTTCTCGAGGCATATAATATGCTTCTCTGAGCCCGGATCTGTACAGACACTAATGCCCGGAAGTCCAATCACTCGTTTCTCCTGAATGTGACGATGGCACTGTCTTTCACTCACTTGTTATCTCCCCGTGGGGAACAGGACAAGATGACTTATCTATCTCCCCGCGGAACCCAGAGCTTGGTGGTTAGTATCGTCTTCACCAGCCTTGCAACAGTCTTCGTTCTTGCTCGCGTATACACTAGAACCAAGTTGATCAAACGGATGGAAGCAAATGATTGGATGATTGTGGTTGCCTTGGTTCTTTCCTTTGTCTTCATGTCATTCTTCATCGTCGAAGCCCTAAACGGCATGGGCATGCACCTGGTGGACATTCCCGAACCAATCCTCTTAAAACAAATGAAGGCGTTCTGGCTCACTATTCCTTTTTACAATGCCGCTCTTCTGTGTGCAAAGGCATCTATCCTGATGCAGTACTTTCGTGTCTTTCCATCCCGCGGCATGCGCCATACCTGCTGGGTCATGATTACCATCCTCGCCATATACGGATCATGGGCTGTGCTCAGCGCATTTCTGAACTGCATCCCCGTCGCACGGTTTTGGGATCCTTCGATCTCAGGTTCCTGTCTTAGCTCGAAGGGACTCTGGTTTTCTAATGCCTCAATGCACATTGCAACGGACCTTGCGATCTTGATCATCCCCATCCCGGCCCTCGCCGCGCTCGAACTTCCGAAGAAGCAAAGGTTTGCTTTGATTTCGATCTTCGCTCTAGGCGGATTGTACGTTCCCCCAACTTATATGTCACTGATGCAGTCCAAATAACCGATATCAAGTGTTTGCGTAACAAGTATCTGCCGCCTCGTTTCCCTAAAGAAGATCTCTGACTCGTCAGATCCAACTTGTACGCCCGTCCTTTCCCAATTCTACTCCCATTCCACAAGCTTTAACCCTACTAACCTTTCACAAACAGACGACAATATCGGTGCCGCCTCCTGGTCCTCAATAGAATGCAACACAGGCATAATCTGCGCCTGCCTCCCGACCCTCCGCCCCCTCATATCACGCATAATTCCGCAACTACTCTCCTCACTAACAAGCCGACACCCGCATTCAAAGTCCAAATCCAAGAACTGCTCCCGCGCACATCTGCACGATATCCACCCCCCGACATACTGGGGTATTGCGGGAATGGGCGGCATGGGCGTCTCAACAACCATCACAACGCATATTGACGATCTGGAGTATGGGAGTTGTGAGGGGGATGCGGAGCGGTGGGCCGCTGCTAGGGGGGCTGGGTTTGGGTTTACGGGGAGGATGTCGACGAGGGTTTATGTTGGCAGTAGTGATGGAGATGTTGCTCCTGGCGCGGATCTTCGCTATGGGGGTGAGAGGGGAAAGGTCATCGCTGAACTAACCCCGGTGGTCGCACCTGGTAATACGGATGAGGATAGAGACGAGGATAAGGGAGGCTTCGTCTTCGCTGATGAGGAAGAAAGCCAGAACAATAGTGAAGACTTGAAGAAGGACGCTGCGATAGTGCGGACAGAAGTGAGGAAAGATTCCGCCTCGTCGTCATCAAGTCCGCTAGCTCGTGAGGAGGATTCTGACTCTTGATGGCCGGTTATTTATAGCTACTCCCCCGGTGGAGTATGATGAGAGGGGGGCTGGTTGAGATGTCGTTCGTTATTCTCTTTTTTATATATACTGCCACTGTCATTCATGTTTATACTTGGGTTCCCTCATGTTTATATTTGTTTTTACAGAGTATCTTACTGGAAATATTCACCTATACCACATACGCTGAGTTAAGAGCGATTGAACGACTGGATTCACTGATATAATAGACCATCAAAATATGGACCACTGAGGCCGAAGAACTACCTAGAAACTGCATATCTAGACAGATACGCGAGACTCCATCTAACCCTAGTCTACCCCAACAAGCTCATCTCTCAACACTAACACCAACACCAACACCAACCCTATGCGGAACAAGTCACCAGATAAAGGCGCACCCTCTAAAAAGCAGCAAACTCCTTATCCACCTCCTCAAAGTAATCAAAGAAGCCCTTGAACAGCTTAACGCCCAGCCCAGGATCCAGACTTCCCGTCGTCGCCCGGATACTATGCATACTCAGCTGTGGGATACCCACATCAATCGCCCTCATCCCAATCCGTGCACTGGTCATTGGGCCGATGGTTCCACCGCTGCGCGAGTCGTTACGGATCTGGAATACTTGAATTTTCGAGCCAACACGGTCTGCGACGCGGCGGATGAAGCCTGTGCTCACGCTGTCTGTTGTCATGTGGCCGTTTGAGTCGGCGGATACGGTCACACCGACATTAAGGCGGGGGGAGTGGTTCTCTAGGTAGACGTTGAGGAAGTTGGGGTTGACGGCATGAATAACGTCCGAAGAGATGAGGAAACTGTTTGCCACTGTTTGGGCGAGGAGGTCGGGGCCATAGTTTGTCGCGAATGATTGCGTGATGCGCTCGATGACGCTGGACATAAAGTTTGAGCGAGCGCCTTGGCGGAGGAGAGAACCAATTTCCTCGTCGTCAAAGTAACCTACCATCTTAATGGAGGCTTGCGAGGTGTCATCGGATGAAGCGATGAGGGCTTCTTGGGCGGCGTAACAGCAGAGCTTGTCGTCGATGCGACCGGCGAAGATGAAGTCTTTGTCGATACCGCCGACGCGTGCAGGCTGGCTGTCGTAGAGCTCAAGTTCCCAATTGAGGATGCTGTTGTAATCTGTAATGCCTAGTTCGCGGGAAATGACTTTGACAAGTTTGGATGGCTGCGTAGCAGCGAATGTACCCTGCTCGATGCCCTCATCTTCGGCATTGGCAGCGCCGTCCGCGGACCCGAATAGATCGGAGTTGTCGACTCCGATGATTGGGACCATCTGCGTCTCTTTGTTGAAGGGGCCCTGTGCCGGAGGACCAAAGTGCTCTGCGAGGGTTGGGATACGTGCAATCGGCCAGTCAAGCTTGACCAGCTTGGACTCTACCTTACCCGAGCTAGCATCGCGGACGAGAACCCTCCCGCCAATGGAGAGATCACGATCCCACCATGTCTTGTTCAGTGCACCGGCATAGGGAGCAACAGCTAGCTGAGCGTATCCAGCCTTATTGGGAAGCTTGGAGACAGGCTTTAGCTTGGCCGTGAGAGCATCAATGTGGCCTGCAATAATGGCTGCGCCGTTCCCACTCTTGTACTCTTTACCGACAGCAAATGCGATAAGCGCGCTCCCGTTTCGCGTAGTGTAGTATTTACCTCCGCGCTCGAGTCTCGAAGTCCACAGTTCCCTTTCGGAGAGGTGTTCGTATCCCTTACTTTCAAGTTGCTTGGCGAAACCGTCGACGGCGTGGAAAATGGTGGGGTGGTTGGTCATAAAATTGCAGTATGGCTGCGAGTAGTCTGCAGGGTTGATCGACTCTACTTTGGCGCCGGGTGTAGGGAGCGTAGCAGGAGCCGGTGAAGCGGGGATTGAGGCCGGAGTCGGGGGCTGGTACTGGAGGTGGAGGGTCTCAGGCAGCTGCCCGTATGGGCGATAAGCCAGGCTAGGCTGGCTGTTAACGATCGTCTTCTTGGCCATTGTGCGATTGAAAGCAAGAAAGAGTCAATATTACGTGGAGCTGTAGAATTGCAAAGAGAGGACAGATTTAGGGATGATGATGAGGGAATTGGAGGAGAGACGGAGGAAGAGGAGTCATGCGGAGAAGAACTGACGCTTATCAAACCCACGATAAACAAAGTGGCTGGCGGCCTCAGGCTGGCGACAACACTCCTCGAAATTGCGCACGCAGCGCCATCTTTCTTTTCTTATTCTTCCCTATCCAGAGCCACTATAACTTGACCCAACAAATGCATTCCAGTTCACCACGCCATCACTGCACTCCTCCGTTATATCAGGCCCAACGACCGTCTCAATTTCCCGACCGTCCCTTACAATCGCAAATCTTACAGGGCCCAAAAGCCCGTTGAAAGGCACTGAGAAGTGGTTCAAGCCCGTTTCCTTCGCCGAAAGGATCGTCGGTGCTGCGTGCCCAATCCGAACATGCACATCGCTTGGTTCCGTCACAAGCACACTGACAAACACTCGGTCCTGCGAGATCTCTCCAGGTTTGAATACAGGCTGGCCCATGTTGTGATTGTTTCCTGTTGTTCCGTCGGCGCTTCCAGAGGTGCTTGGATTGAGTCTGTACCAGTACACGATCTTGTCTACATAGGAGATGGCGTACTTGGGCGTGTATGAGGTGACTGCGTTAGGATGTGAGACTCTCTCTCGAAGCATCGCATTTCGTCGACGATAGGCGTCAATGTAATGTGGCAGGAATTCGCGCCACGCATCATGGGGGAATCCTTTAACATAACGCGACGCCCCGTCTGGGATTCCGGAATCATAAATTGGGCCGATATAGTGCGACTCCCCATAATCGTTCCAGCTGAGAATCTGCGAACTTGTCAGGGATTGTACGCTACTAGGATAGGGACAGGCATACTTGAACCAGAGCTGGCTGCAGGTCAATAACCTGCTGCCAGCGGTAATGCCACAGGTCGTCCCCTCGCCAGAGCCAGTTCTTGTTCCACTGAGGCAGGTTCGTGTAGAACCACGGAGAAACAGCCATCATATACGGCTTGTCACAGAGCGCATCGACCCACGCCCTATCACTCGACATGTTCTTGTCTTGCGCTCCAACAGGCCAAGCATCCCAGCTAAAAGCCCCATCAACTGTATCATAGACTCTGTGTAGCCCCGACGGCGCGAGACTCGTCCAATCCGGTATAAACATGCATCCAGTAGAACTCTTTATATACGGCCAATCATTAGAGTTTCCGACGCCTTCAAAGGTCGACACTAGCGGTTTTCCCTCGTAGAGGTACTGAGCTTGCCTGTTTCTATACATATTGATCGTCCTAATGACTCGATCCGACGGCCAGGGGCCTCCGGACTCGTAATCAAACGAGATGAACAGAGAAAAGTTTCCGATTCGCTCAGCCGCGTCATACGCTGTTTGTAGAACGCGTTCGGTATAGTCGTCTTGGGGAGCGATGTTCAGGGCGAATCCATCAATATGCGCCTTTTGTGCTTCGACGATATCGCGCTCCCATTCCGCTTGGGTCATAGAGCCGGCAATGCCGACCTGTGTATATCAGTATAGAGAGCCATCTTTAGGGCATTGGTTCTTACTATGAAATGAGCGAAAACACTCAGTGGCTCTGGCAATGGAACTGGGGCATGCGGTACATTATCGGCGAAGGCGTTTGATGCTAAATGAGCATGTGCCACTGATCCAACTAGGGACAAAATCTTAGTGAACATGATCCACTACCTTTCTTACGAGAAGAGGCAAGGAAGTATGGCGGAGGGCGTTTTGGGCCTCTGGGCCAGAGCTGGAAACACGCGTCTGCATATCGTGTCTATTATGGCAGAAGATGTTTTCAGGGTCCGAAGAATGGGCAAAAAGGACAATTTGATAAACACGAGGTCTTCCATAGTTGTATAGGGATGTTTCAGGTAAGAATGAGAGTAAGCGCGAAGCTACGCACCTTGATTTGAGGTCGAAGATTGTTGTTTTGGGTTTCCTCTGGCATGGATGTGACGTAAAAGGCGATCAAAATGCTTCATGGTGAACACGCGGCTTGAAAAATGTACACTAGGTACCTTTTTGTAAGTAGTTTGAGGGGGGAAGATGGATAGAAAAAATTGTTCATGGGGTCGCAACCATATGTCAAGGGTGAGCGGGGTGGAGATAAATCAGACACACCACATCTTGAGCTTTTTCAAACGTACCTAAAATATGATAATTATAATTATTCGTAGAGGATGAAAGCAAGTCAATAATCAATATATATTTATTTATTTATTTATTGGAATATTGTTAGCAGTTCTCTGCAAAATCTGTGATGACACAGGTTACTGCAAACATGGTAATCAGAGATTATATAAAGTGGCCCGTACAGCTATACAGATACCCTACCTTCTGAAGCTATGAGCGCCTAACTAACATTAATGTGCGTATCGTAGGCTGCTAATCGCATACCAAACCCTCTAATCTTAATGGGAATCTCGATATCTTATTGCGTGCCTGCTTAGGGAGTTACAGGGTGTGCGTATAGCGGCTGCCTATTAAATCATCATCATACTCTTAGAATTTCAATAAGAGGATGATTTGAAAGGAGATATACTGCGGTAGAAAAAATACCCAGGCTCTATCTACCACATATCTGACCATCAAGACTGTTGCTTACGTAGATTGCACAGAGGAGATGTTAACATCCGGTATCGAGCATGGGCGCAGTGGTATGTCCTGCCTGCCGTGACGAACCGCTGGTTCCATTGGAGTACGCACTGGCAATCTTGTCCATTTACAGAGTAGATTGAGTCATCCCATGAGCATTGGCAGTCGTAACGAGTGTTGAAATGATTTCTTCATGACCAGGGGGGTGGCCGCTCGGGGAAAGCACCTGAAACAAACAGGTATATATAGATATCTCGCATGAAAAATTGACGCTCACCATATATCTAAAAGCCGTCCGAAGGATCACCACATAGCATTTTCAGTAGTGAGATAGAATTCGATATCAGTTAGTAAGAAGGGGTAGCGACCCCTCGTGTTGGAAGGTGGTTGGGACGATCTCGGTCTCGTTCCTTCCGTTTATCGGTGGTCAACGCGTAGCGTTCGAAAGCTCAACAGTGACTGCCGCGAGGGAGGAAATGCATTACTGAGCTAGGATAGCCTTTAGTAAAAGAAAAAGAAAATTTCATTGCCCCCTCTCTTGGAGCCCCATTGAGTTCGCTATTATTGTTCAAGAGTGTAGGGAGTGGAGGACGAGCAAAGGGCGGATTTCTGTTTTGGGACTAGCGGCAATCAGATAACGATAAGATGATCAGACGACGAGGCAAAATTGATTCCGAATTGACAAGCGTGCTATGAACCCGACCTGAGACCTTTTAACTTCATCTGATATTGAATTGGCCTCAGACAGACTGCCCATACTCTCTTTTTTCCAAATCTAAGAGGGGACAGATTGCGTTGATGAGAGATCACTAATGACATATTTAACCCTAAAATATGGAGTTGCGGGCACCCTCCAGAGCTGCTGCTGGAAGGGAAGAAGTCAACCTTGGACGCACCTAGCCCTATATAAGCCAATCATTTGCACGCATTGACAGTCTGAGTCCCACAAATCAAGTCAAGAGCTCGCTCCGAGGTCGGATGGACCGCACGACCAAGCTATCAATCTAATCAAGATTCTGGCAAAGCGATTGATTGGGTTTTCGGTTTTAAAATGGGGGTCTCCCCTCCCGAGTTCCGAGCAAACTTCGTTCTTAAGAAAGCCGAACCCGCTCCCACTGTGATCTCTCTTCACATCCCACTTGTCCTCCCCTCCTCCCCTCTAATTGCTGCTCAATTAACTCACCTTTCTCTCGATGTGAGAATTTCCATTCACGAGAATAGATATTCTAATTTGATTCTCACACTCTAAATCTCCACGACTCGCTTCTGCCGAAGGACGCACTTCCGCTCCTCCGGCCGAAGCGGTAGTCCAGTGACACAACACCCCTGCCGTTCGCCTCCCCCCTCATGGAACCCTTGTGACAGAACTAACACCACCTCAGAATTCTTGAAACAAAGAGGGAACTTGCGACATCATGGCCGCCCAGCCAGCCCTCACGATCGTCCCAACTTCTGCTCCTCCCTCGGCCCCCGCGTTGGCCGCCAAGCCCACAGTCTCACCGTCACCCGGACCGGGCACACCCGGATCCGTCACCTCCAAGGAATGGGTGATCCCCCCGCGCCCTAAACCAGGCCGCAAGCCAGCCACAGACACGCCCCCCACGAAACGCAAGGCGCAGAATCGCGCTGCTCAGCGGGCCTTCCGCGAACGTCGAGCCGCCCGGGTAAACGAACTTGAGGAACAAATCAAATGCATCGAAGATGACCACGAAATTCACGTCGCAACATTCAAGGAACAAATCTCCAACCTCTCTCGGGAGGTTGAGCAGTGCCGGAATGAGATGTCCTGGTGGCGGGACCGGTGCCATGCCTTGGAGAAGGAGGTTTCAGTTGAGCGGGCTGCGAGAGAAACTCTGGTGAAGGAATTCCGCTCCAGTCTGCCGGACAAGAATTCCTCTGCTGTGCCCCTGCCTCCTCGGCGGTCCTCGAGGGGCCGCAGGGCAAACCATACAAGGGAGCCGTCGAGAAGCAGCAGCCCGCCCGAGCAAGAGGAGGTTCCCCTGGGCTGTAGCAGCTGCTCCACCTCCCATTGCCAATGCATTGAGGACGCTTTTGCTATGCCAGGCATCGAGATGAAAGACGCCCCACAGTCGAGCCACATGGTGCTTGATCTTGAGCCAAAGATCAAACCCGAACCAGAGGAAATGGAGATCGATTTCACTACCCGTTTTGCGGCTCCTCACCATGAAAACACCGCCAGTCCCGTCGCGTCTCCGCCAGTCGACCCCTGCGGTTTCTGTACTGATGGTACTCCCTGTATCTGCGCAGAAATGGCTGCACAGGAAGACCAACGTCGACGGGGCGCGGGATTTGAAAGCAACCGCCTGGCACCAATACAGAACATGTCACAGTTCACACCCCCTCCATCCGAGAGCGACGTGCGCTCAGAAGTCACACTACCATCAATCAGCCAGGCCACCAATCCCTGCGCAAACGGACCTGGGACATGCGCCCAGTGCCTCTCTGATCCTCGAAGGACCCTCTTCTGCAAGACCTTGGCGGCCTCTCGCTCTGCCAGCGGCACCCCAACCGGTTGCTGCGGCGGCAAGGGTGCGGACGGTGGATGCTGCCAAACCCGTGCTCCGCCTGCAGCACCACGCCGCGCACCGACAAACCCTGAGCCTGCATCAACACCCTCACCACTCACCCTCTCGTGCGCCGACGCTTTCACAACTCTTTCCCGTCACCCGAATTTCTCTCGTGCTAGTGACGAACTTTCCTCTTGGCTACCAAAGCTCCACACCCTCCCCAATCCCAAAGAAGTCAGTAACCCTGCCGCGTCCCGAGCCGCGATGGAAGTAGAGGCCGCCAGTGTCATGGGCGTTCTACGCTACTTTGACCGACGATTCGCGGACAAATAGACTTTTTTGTCCAGTCATGATTTTCTTCATATTTGTTCTCTTATCTTTTTTTATTTCTCTTTTATGATACCCAAACCTGACTCACTTATGTCATGAGTTTGTATTATACGAAACAACCTACCACATGACGACACTGGGCGGAACCCTGGCATCAAAACCTAAAATTTGAAAAAAGACCCTCTCCAACTGGGGCTGGAATTGGGCAAAGGACAAAGCTCAAAATAAACCTTGAAGCAACCTAAAAAAAAGTGGATACGGACCGGATAACGGGACTTTTCTGTTGGATCGGTTGAACCACAGAGGATATCTGTTTGTTACGCTTCACATTATGGTATGATTAGATGGTGTATGATGGCGTTTTTTGGGTCATCGCTTACTGGATACCACTTGATCTTGTTCTTGTGGTTCTATCTTGGGTATTTATGAGGGACTTTTAATACCTACATATTCTGATATACTGAACAGGCTTGAAGTGATGTCTCAGTGGGGTCCACTAGAGACAACTTGAATCAAAATATTGATGCTACACCTTTCCAGACGTCTATCCAATTGGCGCAGAGCATAGTAGGCAGACAAAAATTTGTAGTAGAGATACTATTTCATTATAGATATACGATAAATAGTAATGGGGCTCCATATGTAAACTCAGTGAATAGTAGAGATGCGCTAAATCCAGCATGGAAATGGATGGTAGAGATATCGGTGGGACGTAAGCAAGCAAACAAGCATATGGAATAGCTGCAGCAACGCCTGTACTCCCCAATTCAGGTCCCCATATATAAAACTTGGAGTATAGAGAGGTATGTTCCATCACGGCGTTAGTGGTATTACACGGGCAAGAATCGCAGAGAGGGAGGTGGAAAGACAGGGTATAAGGGTGGTGGGGAAAACGGTGGACGGAAGGGAGGAAAGGAGACAGCTGTCAGAATCGACCACCACTAGGCATAGAGCCATCATCTGTGCTCCCCGCAATGTTTCCGAGAAGACTGGTGCCCCAGTACCCGGCGATTCCCCACATGCCTATTCTCCATCCCCGGTAGAGGCCTTGGATGCCCTGACCCTGGCGTTTGCGGTGTTGGACAGGTTTGCCGAGGAGTTCATGTGCGCGCTCAGCTTCGGGGTTTGACTGCACGCCTTCCTCGTAGACGATGCTCCACATCGTCCCGACCACACCGCGATAGGTTTGCGGTGTTGGGACAATGGTTTCGATTTCGGCGGCTTCGGCCGCTGCGTCTGCCGTTGATGAACGAAGAGGACCTGCGCACTTCTGCCGGATGATCGGGGATGTGAATGTGGCGATCTGTGCGCGGCGGAGGACGGTTTCGAGAGGGAAGCGGACAGCGAGTTCGATGCCGGATCCGATAAATGTGAACAAGTTCCAAGTGGATGGATTTAGGACGGGGTCAAGTGAAAAGTATGTCTTCAGGAGCAGCGGCGTGCTGTAGGTAATTAAGGTCGGTAGGCTCGAGTGGAGAATAGTGATGGGTACTAGGTGTGGGGGAATGGTGTAGTTGGGAGTCGGAAGCTGGCGAATGGCCCGCAGGAGAGACCGTGGGCCATGCGTGACAGGAGTGAGAATCAGATATGTGCGCGCAGTATCAATGGGGGCTAGAAGCATGGCTGATAGGGAGGTTGAGATGAAAGAGAGCAGTAATGTGGCGATTGGAGACGTGGACGTGAGAATATCGCTCGCCATGGACGGCGTGATGTCATCCTCTGGCAGCCCGACAATCGCGGACAGAAGGCTGCGGATGAATGTATTCAACGTTGGAAGAAGTAGAGAGTAAATGAAAGTTGCATTAGTCGCCTTCCATGGTGATGTTGGGCCGCTAGTGGTCCAGAGCTGGGAGAGAACCTCCATCAGCGATGAAGGGTTCTTGATGGCTAGCGCATGCCGTGAAGCGGATTTCGAGGAAGAAGAAGACGTGATATAACCACTGCGGTCGGTGATTCGGTGACGGGGAGGTTTTCGGCTCCGCCGAGACGGGGTTGAGACTGTAGGAGCTGCAGAGGTGAAGTAGCTGCTCTCATCGTCGGAGGACAGGTCCTAAAAAGCTTGTTAGCAGACCTCCCCCTGCTACCGGAGTGTCACCCACATGTTCTTCATCCTCATCGGAGCCCATATCGTCGTACGAATCGGTCCTGCTGCCCCGTCCCGACCGTTGCCGCCCCCCTAGAGGGAATTGATCTTGTGAGGAATCATCAGGCGCGACATATGCTTGCAATATCGTCTTCGCGACATCGAACGGTTGTGAGGTCAGGACATTGGCATAGCGCCATATCGCACGATCTAAGGCATCTCGGATCCAGCCAGAAACAGAAGGTGAGCTATCTAGATAATCGGAATAATCTAGATCGGGTAGCAGATCGCGCGCAGAGCCCCCGAAGACCTGGGCCGAGGACGCATTGGGAGGCGAGGAGAACGAGGGATCTTGATCAAGGCCGATCGAAGGAGGGATATAGTAGGGACGAAGAGGGTTTGGTCCGTCACGAGTGGACATGTTGAGGGGGTAAAGACTTTTAATGCGAGTCTGTCACTGTGGGTGGTGAGGGGCAATTGTGAGGATGAGGAGAAGAAGAGAAAACGTGAAGGTGTGAAAAGTCCGAAATTCCCGCCTTCGTTCGGGATTTTGATTTCCCTGCGTCTTTGCTTTTTGACGCCGATCTGCGCTCGGCCCAAGTGGTTCCTGCTCACTTCTTCCAGTTTTTCTACTCTATTCAAACCTCATCTTATTGCATTTCTTGAATCGCAATGTCCTTCTGGAAGGATGCAAGTCTGAATTTGCTGCGACATGCTGTCGTCGCGGAGCGCATCTCTGGCTCACATCAAGCCCGCTTCCTCAGCTCTTCTACACGGATTGCTCGAGTCTCCCACTCAGGTCGGACACCGATGACAACATTCCGGGCAGCTCTATCTCGAAACCAACGGCTCTGGAGGCAAGCCGAGACGCTACGGAGCTTTTCCGCCACTGCAGGAGTACAGCACGGCCATATCACACCTCCGAAGCCTGGAGAGGAGTGAGTCACCCAGTTCAATTCCCATGTTTTCAGCCAACCAGAGAGGTGCTAATTATCAGAATCAATGTGTCTTTCATCGACAAGGATGGCGAGAAGTATGATTTCCAGGTATCGGAGGGAGATAATCTGCTGGACATTGCGCAAGCCAATGATCTTGAGATGGAAGGTCAGAAATGTCCGGTACCCAGTCTATTCTCCCTGCTGACGACTCTATTCGTCTAGGTGCTTGTGGCGGCTCATGTGCTTGTTCAACGTGCCATGTTATAGTGGAGGACCCTGGTATGTTTGACAAGATGGAGGAGCCCTCGGACGACGAGAATGACATGCTCGATCTGGCTTTTGGACTGACAGAGACATCGCGACTGGGATGTCAGGTGTTGATGAACAAGGAATTGGATGGACTGGTGGTTCGTCTTCCGTCGATGACGCGCAACTTGCAGGCCAGCGATTTCCAGACAAAAAAATGAACAGAAAGGTACGGAGAAGTATGTATGATATTGTGAGGATATACAATAAAATACGAACCCAATATAGATGTAATATAAAGAGGGTATACTCATCTCCGTTCAAATGCCTGACAAACAGATGACTTTTGACCCAATGATACCTCAACGCCGTGTAGTATATGACCCGATCCAGTGTAAAAGAACTAATATAGGAGCGTTAAGCCTCCTCGATGTTGAGAGGCTTCCCCTTCTTCCCATTGATCAGCTCCAAGAACCCTTGCTTGCTGACATGGTTAACTGCCTTTTCTCGCTCGCCAATTCCAACAGTGCCCTTCTTCCTCTCCTCCTTGGCAGCTTCCTCTCCACGGACTTGTGCTGCTCGGACGGCGTTAAAGAGTTTCACGACACCACGTTGGGCGATCTTGCGCAGACGCTTCTCCGCCTCGGCAACCGCACCCGCCTGACCAACCTCAATACCAAGAACATCGCGAACACGACCACGATCTAGCTCCTCTTTCTTCTCTGCCCGTAGTTTCGCACGTGCTTGGTTGTCAAGCTTCTCCTCCGTGAGATTGGTAGATGTTTGTGTGGCTATCTTGCTGCGCGACAGCACAGGATCTGCGCGAGCGGATGTTGGCAATTTTGTCGCAAGAATCTTGGAAATGGAGGTCGAGAAAGCAGTGGGATCATTGCGTTTTGGAACCGATCGCTGCCCTATCGAGCCCGTCGGTAATGAGCTGTCAGAATCGACATCGCTGCCTTCGTCGTCGTCCGCATCGGAAGAGGCATTTGATTCGGACTGTTCTTCCTCATCCTCGCTTTCAGCCTTTTTCGGGGGTTTAGGTTTCCGCGTCTGCTTTTTCGTTGTCTTTTTCGGGATCACTTTTTCAGCCTCGTCGTCGGAATCTGCAAGGTTGACTGCTTTAAAGTCTGTAGGCTCGTCGGCGTCGCTGGCTTCATCGGAGCTGCTGCGATATTCGCGTTGCTTCCTGAACTTCTTGTTTGGGCGGCCTGCTTTGCCCTGGAAGCCCTCGAGGACCTTTCTCTTCTTCTGACTCGTTGTAAGCGGCATAATGGTGTTATGTGGTGCGATCAGACGTTGCGTCGAGTGATCAAGTTGAAGCCTCAACTTTTTTCTGCTCTGCGGGCGGAAAATGGTCGTGGGCTGTGATTGGCTGTGGGTTCAACGTTGGCCTCTTCGCCTTCGCATTCGCTTCTTGGATCCCCGAACTACCTCCACATCATCTCTTGCAACGCTTTTTAAGGTGCTCTCAGTTCTTGATTGAAGTTGCTCGTTAATCAAATATAGCAAGATGGTCCTTCAGGATCTAGGGCGGCGTATCAACGCCGCGGTCAATGACTTGACTCGTTCTCCTAATTTGGACGAAAAGGTGCGCACCCCGCCACTATCAGTTGGGATTTGGGAATTGCTAATGCGGAGAAAAGGCATTCGAGGAAATGCTGAAAGAGATTTGTGCTGCCCTACTCTCTGCCGACGTCAACGTCCGCCTCGTCCAGCAGCTCCGAAAATCCATCAAGACGAATGTCAGCTTCTCCTCACTTCCCGCAGCCGTCAACAAGAAGCGAGTAATCCAGAAAGCTGTCTTCGATGAGCTTGTCGCCCTTGTCAACCCCCACGCAGAACCGTTTCGACCCAAGAAAGGCCGGTCAAATATTATCATGTTCGTCGGTCTCCAAGGTGCGGGTAAAACGACCACATGTACCAAGCTCGCCCGACACTATCAGATGCGTGGATTCAAGACGGCTCTTGTCTGCGCAGACACCTTCCGCGCGGGTGCCTTTGATCAGCTGAAGCAGAATGCCACTAAGGCTAAGATCCCGTACTACGGAAGTTTGACACAAACCGACCCTGCTCTCGTCGCCGCGGAGGGTGTCGCCAAGTTCAAAAAGGAACGGTTTGAGATTATCATCGTCGATACTAGTGGCCGACACAAGCAGGAGGAGCAGCTATTCACAGAGATGACGCAGATTCAGACAGCAGTGACACCTGATCAAACAATCCTCGTTCTGGACAGCACCATCGGTCAGTCGGCTGAAGCGCAGTCATCGGCCTTCAAAGCTACCGCGGACTTTGGAGCCATTATCATTACGAAGACCGACGGTCACGCAGCAGGTGGAGGTGCCATCTCTGCCGTCGCAGCAACCCACACGCCTATCATTTTCCTCGGTACGGGAGAGCATCTCATGGACCTTGAACGCTTCGAACCCAAGGCCTTTGTCCAGAAGCTCCTAGGAATGGGTGATATGGCTGGTCTAGTTGAGCACGTTCAGGCTGTTACCAAGGACTCCGCCGCCGCAAAAGAAACCTACAAACACATTGCCGAAGGCATCTACACCCTCCGCGACTTCCGCGAAAACATCACATCAATCATGAAAATGGGCCCTCTTTCCAAGCTTTCTGGGATGATCCCCGGACTTTCAAATCTCACCGCAGGCCTCGACGACGAAGACGGCTCCATGAAACTCCGCCGCATGATCTATATCTTTGACAGCATGACTGCTGCCGAGCTCGACAGCGACGGCAAACTCTTCGTCGAGAAACCAAGCCGTATGGTCCGTATCGCCTGCGGTAGCGGAACAACCGTCCGCGAAGTCGAGGACCTTCTTTCACAGCACCGCATGATGGCGGGCATGGCCAAGCGCGTAGGCGGGCAAAAGAAGCAGATGCAGCGTGCGCAAAACATGCTCAAGGGCGGGAACAAGGAGCAGCAACTGGCGGCTATGCAGAAGCGTATGGCATCGATGGGAGGTGCGGGCGGCATGGGGGGTATGCCTGGAATGGGCGATATGGCGAAGATGATGCAGATGCTCCAAGGTCAGGGCGGCGGTGGTGGTGGTGGGCTTCCAGGGCTCGGTGGAATGGACCTACAGGCGATGATGAGCCAGATGGGCGGGTTGATGGGCGGGATGGGAGGAGGTGGTGGGAGAGGCCGGGGACGGTGATCCTTCCTTCACTTCGTCTTCCTCTTATTCATTTCCGTTTCTTACTTGTGTTTCACCCTTGCACACGTTTGGACATTATTCTCAGATGAGTGGTATACTTCCGCATGGCTGGAGTTTGGCGTTACCTCAACTACCTTTTCTGTAATTCAGTCCAACTCACCAAGTCCACTCTTACACTTGGTTATCCGATTTTCTTCACAAATGTATTCCATTCCTCTATTCAATCTAGATCTGCTGTACTCAAAAGTAGCCAAGAAACTTTTACACTCATCTCTAAGGACATAGTTTTGATACATCTAAATGCAGTCTTCCGAACTAAACAATCCAGTCTTTCGCCGGATGCTCCAACCTCCAACCACTCCACCTCAACACCCAGTCAGTAGCGACGTCGATCCATTTCTTGACAGAGGTATCAAGGAGAACCTCGCCAGGAGGGAGGAATGCCCGTGACGAGGAAGTTCCATCTTTAGCCGCACCCGCAGCCGCGCCATTAGCACCCGAAGTTGGAGCCAACGGGACACTCAAGCGATACCTCCAGACAACCTCATCATCGATATATAGCGAGTATGTTAGAACTGAGCTAGGCACATCGTCGACGTTGCCATCTTCAATTTCGACGAGTCCGAATTTCGTGTTCCCGTCGGGGAGGTACTTTAGCGGGACGTCGTCGGGTCCGGATTGGTAATATGTGCGGACGGGGAGGTAGAACATGCTTAGTGGGCCGGTACAGAACTCGATGAGCTCTTGATCAGTTTCGATGTCTTGCTGGATCGAAGAGGAAGAGAAGATGAGGTCCTGGTCCACAGGAAGGGGCGGGAATCGAGTTGCAGCAAACTCGTGCCTGTCACCGGAGAGAAGGACGATTCGGATTCCTAGGCTGCGCTGCGCCGCGCGCATTGCAGAGAATACGGTCGCGCGTTCGGTGAGAAATCCACCCCAAGTATCGGATGTTCCGGCGTGCCAGTTGCGAGTGAAGGGGACGCTGGAGGAGATGATTTTCCAACGGATATGAGCGGGTTCCGGGCGGGCGAGAAAGGCAAGTAGGGACGAGAGTTGGGCCTTGCCGAGGATTGTTTCTTCCTCGGGGGACCGGTAGGACCGGGTGTCCGTGAGAAAGAAGGCGGCGGGACCGTTGGTAAATATTGTGAAGGAGGCTTTGGTGTTGTCGGTTTTCGTGTCTGGGGCAGGGGGGTTGATGGAGGCGTGATAGTGGAGATAAGGATCTATAGCGGCTGGGTAGGGCGGGGTGGTATTTCCATGCTTCCAGTCGTTGGCAATCTCATGGTCATCGAGCGTGTGGATCCATGGGAGATTGATGGCAGACGGATACCATGAAGGTGAAGAGTAGACTCGACGATATTCGCTGCGGTAGTGAGCGACAGATGAACCAAATCGCTGCGGGACATCGATGTAGATGAAGTCGCCTAGGAAGAGCATAAAAGACGGCATACGGCGCAGTGATGAGATGGCTGCCGTCATTGTCTCCAGGCCCTGGAGGCGGAGCGGATGCCGCCTAGGGTCGTAAGGGAAGTTAGGCTTCATGCAGCTGGAGGTCAAGAAGCTGAGACGATTGGCGGCGGAGGAATCTGGAGCTGGACTCGTGATGAAGAAGCCGGTCTCGTTGTTGGAGAGAGCGTAATGATAGGAAGACGAGGGACTTAGGCCCTTGAAGGTTATGGTCGTTGTGAAGTCCGTTGAATCGTCCAGAGTTTCAACGGTCGCAGCCTGGATCCACGAATTGGGATCGCGGTTCACAATGTCCGCTTCCTTATATGAGATGACTAGTGGAAGGAGTGTTTGATCGGGCTCTCGAACGAGTAGATTAGCCGTACTATGTGAGATATACCCCACACGGGAGAATCGGAGGTCGGCGGTAGGGTACAGGACGAAGCCACGGAGGAGAAAGTCGGCCGTGAACGCGCCGCAGAGGAGGTTTATTAGGACGGCCAAACGCGTTGCCCACGATTGACGGCCGGGAACTCCAGTGATGAGTGATTTGAGTACGCCATTATTATTGCGTCTAGGCGAGGAGAAATAAATTGAGGTGATATAAACGGCGAGCGAGGTGAAGATGACTGGAGGAAAGTCATGGCCTGGAATCTGTCGAGCGCATTAGCAATTGCGCGCGGGGTAAGAGGAGGTAGCTACCCAGCGCAGGAAAAGGAAGGACGCGAGCCGGACAAGGATGGAGCTTGTAATGGTCAACATGGTGCTACATCTCACACCCAAAGAGGTGAACGAAGAAGAAATGAGGAGGCGGAAGAAGAAGCGGAGATCAAATATTGGGATGATGTCATACGGGGATAGCTTCAAACTACCCCGATCGGGAACCTAGTAGACCTCTCGCTTTCTGAACCAGCAATTTCATGCTCATACTCATTGACATCTCCGCAGCCCACTCCCAGGGTCTCTCTCTCTGTCCAGGCATCGCATTGAAATATTCCCAGCCCATTACACCTCCAAAATTTGGAAATTGCTCTACCAACAGAGCCAGCACGGGCCCGATTTTCTCACCGGGTACATACCCTTGTGATCCATTCCCAGGATTTGTCAAGAGGCCATATACTACCCTCGCTGGGGACCATCCCTGCGCCACGATAGCTGCGTACATGCGAGGATCCTCTGCGGGACCCCAGCCATTGTAGAATTGAGCATTATACCAATCAATGCTGCTAGCGCGCTGGCTCTCCAACTGACGGTAGTCAAAGCCAGAAAGGTTCCCAATGCCCAAAAGAGCTGCAGCTACCGGCGCTAGGGTGACGAGAAAACTATTACCGAGGTCGGCCTTGAGCCTGTCGATGAGGCGAACAATGCCTACCAGGGACATGGGCTCTTCGACGTCAAGATCAACGCCATCCAGGCCATGACGACGTATCATGGCTAGAAGAGGCGCATAATAAGACTCGAATTGAGCTTGGTCGCCGTCGAGGCAGGAGAAGGTGCCTTTTGCGGCGCCGCCTAGCATTCCGAGCACCTTCACGCCATTCCGCTGGAGCTGGGGTACTTCCGCCCAGAGCTCATCGTACATGGAGTGATGAGGCGGGTCATCGTTCAGAGTTATGTGTTCCGGGTTCGGCGCATTGAGATGGAACGCGGCGAGGATGACGTGCGTGATACCTGTATTATTACGCACGAGGGGCATCAGAGGCACATAAGGGCCTCGATCAGGACATAGTGTTTGATGATAAAGAACAATCCTATGAGGATATGAGGGTGGAACTGGCGGCATTCTAGTCTGATATCTGGATGCTGTCTCTACCAGAGCAGGAGTAGAGAACTGGAGGGACCACAAGATAAGATACGGAGGGGTAATCGGGGTCCCAGGAACCAACCCTAAAGCCCTAAGATTACCCCGAGGATAAAGCAGCACACTAATCTAGGCAGCACAAAGTGATGATGGGCAGATTATATGTAAGTGTTATTTTATTAGGTAATTCGCCATTCTTTTTCTGCCTTGTCCCCGACTATGCTCTAAAGTGCAGCAAAGAACAAAAGATACTTAGGCATGGGGCGGTTGGTGGAACTAGCCTAATCCAGAAAATCATCAACAATGGATGGTGAGTGCCTGAGAGCGCAGGCATCTCCGCGCGTCGCGTTTCGACCTCGTTTTCCGTCCGACTCGATTCCAGCTTCATCGAAACCCCTCGGCTGTCATCTTACGCATTACATTATCTCTTCGCAGCATCAAACTTACTTATCTCATATCTATTTGTTGATTTTCACTTCTCCATGTGATGCGCTGATTGCCTGCCATGGCCGATACAACATCCCACGACACCATAGGCGCATCCACTCTGGTCGCCCCCTACTTCTCTCCCGCTTCACCAACACCATCCGAACACCCACCGATAGATTCTCCCGATCGTCTTCCAAGTCCAGCGAGTAGCGCCGGCGCTCGATCTCCGTCACACTCACCTCCGTACTCCCGCGAACAATCCCTCGATCGTGCAGCCAGGGAACTCGATCGACGCCTCGCCGAGTATACCGTTGATTTCAGCCAATTCCCCAGCGGACACGCGCCCGACGAGGACTTAGATGAGCAAGCAGAAGAGGAGGAGGATCGACTATCTGCTGTTGGTGGCCCGGAAGACTTTACTGCAAATCTCGAACGATACCTCCTTGGGGAAGAGGATTCAATAGAACAGAAATTTGATGAAAAAGATGATGATCAGAATGAGTCCGAGGAAAGACTAAGGGCGGAACCCGAGTTACCAGAGCATGGAGATCAGCAAGACCACAAACAGCCCGAGCGACAGACTGAACACTCGCATCAACCGGCAGTCGAGGATGACCCGGAGCTTGGCGAGTATAGTGAGTTTGGCCCTCCAGTCGACATGTCTACACCGTCACATCTGCTGCGCCGAGCGGCTGGGCCTACTAGGGATGTAACCCATCTTGAAGATATCGAGGAGGACCCGGATGATGAGCCCAGTATCGCGATAACCCCAACAGTTCGGAAGCCTAGATCGCCGACCCACAAGTACGAGAAACAGCCGGACGACGATCTCCGCGGACAAATTGCTGAGCTGACGCAAGCTCTTAAGGACCGGGACGAGCAGCTAGAAATGAATCAAGCACGTATTTTGGAAGCTGCTTCCGCTGGAGAAGAGATAAAACACTTGCGTGGGGAATTGCAGAGAAAGACAGCTCTCCTCGAGGAGCTCCAGGAGCGTCGCGCGCAGGAAATCCCGCGAAGACCTTCCGTGAGCACATCTGACTTTAGTGCTCTCCAAAAACAGATCTCCGATATGCAACGGTATCTGCAAAATCACGGTTCGAATGCCGATATTGATTCGGAGCGGTTAGAGACAATATTTATGCTGCGCCAGCATCTGTCCCTGGCACAGGAGCAGCTCAAAAAGCGTGACACAACCCTAGATGAGACGCTTGCCAGATTGAAAGAAGTTACTGCAACTAAGGAGTCGCAACTTCAGGACAAGAATGCCGAAATCGATACGCTTGGCGCGCAAATAAAGTCACAGGATAAAGACATCGAAAAGCTCGAGGCTGATATTTTACGTGCCAACCGCGAGTACCAAGTCCTCGAAGACCAAATGATTTTACTTGAGACTAAGAATCGCCCTCTTGAAGAGAAGAACAGCACGCTTGAGGCCGATCTGACGCGCGCTCAGTCGCAGGTCACAGCTCAAGAAAATGCCCTAAAGACCTTGGCAGCAGATCTTCCTTTGGATACTGTTGGAGGTACCTACAGCGAGATCCTGGAACTAATCAAAGATCTAGGTCCGGATACTAGCCGGCCTACCAAACCTAGAGATGCGGATGAGGAACTCGAACAGATTCGTGAAGAGCTCGCCAAACTGCGCGCTGAGTCGAACGAGGTAGCCTCGACCAACAAAGCTCTAGAGCAACAGCTCACCCGTGCCCACGACCAAGCCGCAGAATCGCAGCTCCTCATTCAATCGATCGAGGCAGAAAATACTCGGCTCACTAAACGCGCCGAAGAGCTTAAATCTTCCCTCGACCAAGCCCAAAGTGACTTTAACCGCCTAGGCACGGACCACTCTGAAGCCCTCGAAACTATCGAGCGCCTTCAAGCCAACCAACAAGAGTCCACTCAATCTCAAGCAAACCAGCCTATCAGCCCTCCCGCAACACCCCACGCAACCCTAGAAGCAACGCACAAATCTCAAATCTCCTCCCTAAGAACCGCTCATGCAACCGCAATCGCAACCTTGAAAACCGCACACGCTGACTCAACCCGCAAACTCCGCGCCCTCCTCGCCGCCTCCCAAAAGCGCGAAGCAGACCTTCGCTCCGAACTCTCCGACCAACAAGCTGAGACCCAAGATGCTGAGAACCGTAAAGAAGGAAAAGCCGCGGCGGAAGCTGAGATCCCGTCCCTCTGCGCGGAAATCAAGCGTCTACATGCCGTCATCGCAGCCAAAGACGACACGGCAGCAGCCATGGACGTGCGTATCGCGAAATCCGTAGAGAAGCGCGAGCGCGAATGGGAGCGGCGCGTAGAATTGCTCCTCAAGGAGCGAGAAAAAATGAGCCGTGCTCTTTTGTGGACCTGGGGTGAGAAGGAGCTCCCTCATGGCCAGGTTCCTAGTAAGGAGAAGGATACAAGTGGTAAGGGGAAAGTTAGGACCGTGGAGAGTGATAAGGAAAATGTTACTGAGGATGGCAGCACTGGTGGGAAGAGGAGACAGGCGTATCGGTACAAGTATGTGAAGAGGACATAGACATCAGGTTTCGTGGTTTTTTTAGTTCTTTCTTTCCAGAGATTTTGTGCCACTTTGTTTTGGGCCGGGGCTAAAGGCGCCAATTGGGATGGACGGTTATCTAAGGGGAGCTATGCTGGCACGGACGGACGGATTATATGACTAACTTTGGCGTTTCGGGATGAATGATTGCTTAGGTTGATTCGCCAACTAGCTGCCTTATTGTATGTTTCGCCGAAGTAGGCTTTGCCGTGTTGCCTTTTTCTCCGATAGACTTGGTATTATTGCGCTATGATTCTTATTAAACTCTAGAGCAAAGAATAAAAAACGAAGTGACAAGTATTGTACATCCATATCCCAACACTTGTTCGTAGTAACGGTCCTCGAACGCCTCTGTCCTGCAGAGGATCAGACCCGCACTAAGCTCGCATGCTTGCACCTGCTCGGCCAAGATTTGGTGGCAATTCATCAAGAGACGCCCCTGTCTCCCTGATACAGTCTAAATGTCCCGGGACCGAAACGATGCTGAAATTGCCAAATGTGGAGCTGCGTGGCCGGCGCAGTCCTGAATGCTGATATGGATCAATGTCATTTCTTCGCAGGTGACGACTATACCGATTGCGTCCACCTGGGAAGCGCTGACTTTGTGTATAGCGAGGGGTGTGGGCGGGGTCGAATTGGCTCTGTCGTGGAATACGCATTGTGCTCATGCGCATTGGCCTTGACTGTGTAGGATCGAGGAGGGCATCCCAGGAGCTGGCCGACTGATTGGTGCGATGGGCGAGCAGGGTAGAGGTTATTGTGCTTGACCTGCGGACTTTTAGGGGTGCTGGGGCTACAACTTCGGGGGCGTCGGCGGAGTTTGTGGTTGTTGACCTGGGTAGGGAGGAGCCGGGAGTCACTTGTGCGAATTGAGAATGAGGAGCTGGTTGACTATCCTTTGGAGGGGGCTCTGGCGAGGTTTGCTCTTCAAGTATAGGCTCCTGCGGCGCTACTTGCTTCTCCAGGTCAAAGTGAGCGCTTTCCTCCGCCAGAGCTCGTATCTGAGGATCGGCCGACAATGGCTGAGAGGAAGGAAAAGAGTTTGGGAGAAACCGACGGAGTGAAGATATCGACGATTTGTTCTTTTGATGATTTGTTTTCTGTTGCATATCGGAGCCAGCCGGCAACTCGGACAGGGTCTGGCTGTGAGCCTGGCGAGTTGTGTGTATAGTTGCGACGGAAGGTGTGCGCGAGATATTTGGGAAGTAGTGATCTCGATGGGTGCTAGGAGTGACAGTAGTACCAGATAGATATTCCGCTTCAGCCCCCGGGTCCGCACCAAAATGTAGAAAAGAAGCCGGGCGTATTGGGCTAGGCTCCTGAATGCTGGGAGTAAAGCGTGATGTCTCGCTGTTGTCACTTGAAGTCATATATGGGGTCCGGCCGTATGTGATGTCTGGATGGCGGCAAATGCAGAGAATGTCCCTCTTCAGATTTTTCTCGCTGTTCAGGGTTGATGCTGAGACGATGCTACCCTCGCGGCTTGAGTGCTGGTTGTAGACACCAAGCAGCGAAATGTCATACGGGCGTTCGCAAAGCTCCCGGGAGCAGAAATATAGACAAACAGTAAGACTAGACGGCAATTAGTATAGTAGGTGGTCAATCATACTGTTGACTTACAAAGATAAGACGGAAACGATGACAACTGCTCGATGAAGAGCACAACTGATACCAGTTTTCCAGAACTCCCCGGTGGTGGTTTCAGGTAAACAGTACACTTGTTGAGATACCACCACTAATCCAGCTACGCTGGCTCCTAGCCAGATGAGTATTGTCAAACGCAGGATATAGGTGCACACAGTATGGAGCATCGCTTTCTGGCGCTGATAATCAATAACTCTGTTGTACTGCCATCCAAGAAAGCTATGCAGCACTACAAGAGGCACCGAAAAAAAAGACTATCGATATCAATACCGGGTGGAGATTTGGTCAACAGCATGTCTTACCGCGATAAGAGCAAGGATCAGGCTTGGTGCCATCTTGGTGTCCACATGTTTATTGGCGTAAAGATACACCACAACGACCCATTCAATGATTGATTGGAACAGCACGACGTAGAGAGAGATAAATATGACAACTTTCGTCCATGAGCCTCCTCTCCCCGACGACATTGGCCGATAAGGCATGCTTATATGTGTCTAGTCGGATGGTCGGTGCGCAGACCGGGTTGTGGCTTTATGCTCCAGGTGTTGATGGCAGCCACTGCTGATAGATGACCTAGGTGGAGTTATCCCAGAAGAGAAACAATATGACAATGTTCTGTGCAGAGGGAAAAATGCTCGAAAGCTTTGTCGAGGCACCGCTGGACGGAGACACTGGTGCATGATAAAGGCGACCATTGTGAGGATGAAGGAGAAAAATCAACCATCAAGGATATATGACAGGCATATCAAGCGCGTCAACGCGGTTTTAGAAGGATCGGAATGGGGGACGTCCAACTATGCTCCTAGGCGAAGAGCGGCCGACAGTTGTGGTACTTAGAGGCTCTGGAATGTGGGACGGAAAAGGTGGGTGAAAAAGGTGCAGGGAGGCCAAGACAAGCAGGCCCTATCAACTTGGATTTTAGCAGCTCAACCAACGGCCAAGCAGATCTGTTCGTGTGCTGGTCGTATCTTCCACAGTATTCATCCCATGGGCAGCCCCTAATGCGACGTGGAGGCATTACGTCAAACATAGGAGGTATAATGCTGCCTTGATTGTCAAATCAATGAAGGAGCTATGACCCAAATTGAACGAGAGAGGACAATCAGATTATGAGATGAACGAGGGGCTCAGAAAAGGAGGAAAGAAGGATGAAAAGCGAAGGGAGGAGGACAGGCCCAGTCAATGAAGGGCGGCACGTGACGTATGGTTCAAGGGGAACTTCTCCTGAAGATGAACTTCAACTTCTCCTTAAATCAATTACATGGGTCGGGATTGGCGCCTTGAAGTTGTTTAGCTTGACAATGAAGGGTGGCCAAGTCTTTAATTTGGGTGCGTTCCTAGAAGGTCTCAGAAATCTCGTTTCACAACCCCTCTCAAGTCTAACACGAACTCAGAGTTTCCCTCGCGCAGGGGTTCCCATTCGCGCGAAATTGTGACTGTCAAAATCTGATGCCTGGCCAAAAAGTTGGCCAAGCGGCACTTTCCCGAAGATTGTTCCTAACGTCCTCGCTCTGAGGGACATTGAGGCTTCCACTCCTGCTGATCTCAGGCGTACCCGAGGATGTTCCTTTACCATTCTTCCTAAGTATAGGAAGCAGGGAGATAGTTCCGCAACGCTCCTTGTACCGCATTGTCACGAACCAGAGAATGATCGACAACAAATAAGGGCTATATGAAATCACCGACCCGTATGTGGCGGAATTAGCCCAGCCCACAATACTCTTCGGGATTGCCCATCCTCCTCCGACAATTACCTATTGCTTGGAGCGGTTCGTATGTCATACGCTTTGTCGTATGCCATAAGAGCCAAGACCAAATCCCCTCCCAGAGCCGTTGTCCCAACTAGGTGGTTCCAGGTGTTGTTCTTCAAGCGTCAAACTCCAAGGGACAGGAGCTCAGCGGCCACGAGATACAGCAGGCATGTTGGCATGACAAGGAAGAGCCGGAAATAGGCTGTGTTCCATCCTTTGCTTTTGTTAGCTTTGGGTTATTATCCATGCATTAAGGCTTACAGGTAAATGATCTAGCCCCCCATAGCACGGGCTGTGACTCTCCCAAGCACAGATAGAAGGAAGGCACACCGTGTGCTAGAAGGCTAAGACCAACACCTCCAATAAACACCACGGCCTCGATACCTTTAGGAAGGACCCGTAGCAAAGGGCATAACAAGTATGTCATACTCCTGGACCATCGCTCTAGAGAAGCCTTGGTTGAATTCTGAAGATGAGTGCCGGCTTCGAGAGTATGTCTAAGCTGCCGTTCCATCTTTCTTTCAGTTCGTTGATTCGAAACATTGCTGTACCAACTACGGTGAATATACTGCTCCCAATAAATGTCAAGATTCCGCCTTGGAGAAGCTGTTCCTTTCCATAGTCCTGGAATCCACCATTCACTCCACTCCCAATACAGAGACATGGATTTCGACTACATCTCCCCACCAAATCTGTGCAATTAAAATCAGAATAACGATTTTAAAATGATAGACATCATTAGTTAAGAGGATCTGGGCATCTTCAGTATCTGTTTGAGCAGCTCCTTTCTGACCGAAACATTCTGCTCCATTGATAGCATCTGCTCTATGAAAGCAAGTAAGACTGATATGATGGTGCTAGTCTCAACATACTCTCGGAAATAGATAAATAAGGGTTTGCATATAAGTAACACCGACTTTTGAAGATATTACTGGACTAACCTAGCAGGGACTGCAAACACATCCTTTACCATGGCGAGGAAGACACTAATGATCATGGTAAGAGCTGAGTGGACTGAATAAGGACGAAGAATCGAAGTGCAGGAAGTTGAGATTTCGCTGATGACATGCTGTCGAGCCGGAATGCAAATTGCAGGATATCAGCCCGGTTTGGAAATTGCATAAACTTCTCCAGTTGAGAAGGTTAGAATTTTTCGCTAAAGATACAGATAGTTTCCACGTAGGCGGACTATCTCTCCTAATACAAATATCTTCCCTAAAGAACCTATTTATTTAGTACGGTAAATGTTGGTGCCTTTGGAACCAGCGCTTCCGGAATAAGGGTCATGCTATGCTCATCGTTAAGGTTTGGTGTCTGGACCAGTGCATCGGAGGCGAGTTTTTTATGTATCTCAGCGACACAGAGGTATGGTATCTCGGTAACGATGAAGAGAGAAGGGGATCGCAACTACCCTATGATGAATATACTGAATAAATGTGCAATGCCAAGTGAAGATTAGAATTCTTGATCTAACAACGCTAGAAGATCCTTGATACTGTCCCAGAACCCTTGAACTAGAATGTTACTGGCTGGGTAGTATACGATAGCAAGTCAGGGAAACCAGCAGCAAGCCCAGTGAAAACCTTTGATACTTACGATGAGATGAACCTGGTCCCTGTCGGGGACTTCGGTCTATATAGCGAAGCAAATCACAGCATCACCTTGGATCTCAGCTTGGATAACCTTGGAGATGGCGCAAACTAGTATGATCCTCAATCTTGACACTAGCTCAACTAGCCAAGCAGTCCATTCCTCAACAAAACAACCTACGTCTTACCCAAGTCCCTGTCTGTCTATCCGGCACTATCATTCGGCCAAGCCTCCACGAATCCAATATGTTCAAAGAAGGAAACGCCGCAGAGAATATCGAACATGTCTTTAACCTTCCCGGGGCAACCTCGTAGCCGGGATCCGTGCTAGCTGGACTTACCTTGCATTGCCTTGGCATTTAGCTGCATTGCAGCTACCCTAGGGCTTGTGTTAAGTGTCTGATACGGTCTCGCACGGATCCCAGATCAGGAAGCGGACCGAATCAAGAGGAAGGAAGAAGAGCTTTACATCTGAATGCATTACTTTCTATTTATTCAATTGCAACCCTCACACATGGGTCGCGTAAACCCGCTTGCTGCTCAACGTATTCCCATTTTATCACAGGTGCGCCACGCACTCAATCTCAACATCTGTATTCAGCGGCAGAGTCTTGACAGCGACACACCTACATAATATAAATCCACACCGTCAGCTCCGAGCGCACATAGTGATGAGAAAAGGGGAAAAAACTACAAAAGAAACGGAGTGGGAAAGACTCACGTCCGGCAAGGCTTAACATCACCCCAATGCTTCATGTATTCCTCATTCATACTGGCAAAATCATCCATGTTGGAAAGGAACACGTTGACTTTGACTACCTTGGTGATGTCGCTGCCGGCTTCTTCGAGGACCGCGGAGAGGTTTTTGATGCATTGGGCCTACGGGACATAGGAAGCGGAAATGGATTAGTATTGTCAATATTGATGTATATTTGATTGATTATTGTATTGAATTAAATTGGATTAGATGAAATGGGATGGGATGAGGGGAAGAGAGGGAGTGGACGGAGGAATACAGTGTGAGCCTTGACATCACCGTCGATAAGCTTCCCAGTCTCGGGGTCCATGGGGACAGCACCGGAGCAGTAGACCATCCCGTTGCAGATGATGGCTTGCGAGTAGATCCCCGGGAGGGGCTTAGGGGCTTTGGTTGTTAGGACGGGGGTCTTGGAAGGCATTGTGGTTGGGTGAGAAGAGCTATGGCGACTTTGAACTGGATGATGGGGTTATTGAATGTAGGGAGTAGGATCGGGAGAATGGAATAAACTCAAATGTGGTATTTATTGCTGACTGAGACGAGATGAGATGAGACGCAAGGGTTGGGGTACAGTGTGCCCCTCATTGAGGTGTCATTGATCGCCGTTATCTCTGCTTTCCCCTCATTCATCCTGAGTGGCTTATCGCAGCCAGTTTCGCAGTGTCTCGTATCCGTTCGCATGACTGGAGTATGACAGGCCAATGATGTGGAACACTCATATGTAACCCCTCTTAAGGTTGTCGGAGGATCGGTCCCTACTCCAATTCTATAATAACGAGACAGGGGTGAGTTGTCGGTAACTCCTTGCATGAGTCACGAGAAGAAACCTGTTCCGCTGCATGAGAGAATAGATAAACATCTTTAAAGCGCTCATCCTCACTGCCATCAATCTTCTCATCGATTGCTAACCAAGTATAACCAAGACAACAAGAAGAGAAAGATGTCGCTCTCCAACTCTTCCCCGCCCTACCCGCTCCACCCGTCTGTTGAGAAGCTCCTTGACCCTGAATACGTCGAATTCTACAACGCCCACGTGTTTGACAAGCAGCAGGTGCACCTACAACCAGTCGGGGCATCGCGTACAAGCGGTATCCTTATACCGGGAGGCGGGCCACTCATAGAGGTTGGCAAGACCGCTGATATCACCATCAAGCGGCGCGCCACTGACGGGCCCGACATCTTGCTGCGAGCATTTACACCGGCTGGCGAGGTGCCTGAGGGAGGATGGCCAATAATGTTATACTTCCACGGAGGCGGGTGGGTGTTGGGAAATATCGACACGGAAAATGTGGTCTGCACGAATTTGTGTTCGAGAGCGGATTGTGTGGTTGTTACAGTGGATTATCGGTATTTCCCCATCATGCATCGTGTTTCGAGAAGAGTAGCTGACAACAAAGTCTCGCTCCGGAAAACCCGTGGCCAGCTGCTGTTCATGATGGTTGGGAGGCGCTTCTGTGGCTCATATCAGACGGCGTCGCCGCCCTTGATGTCAATATCAGCAAATTAGCAACAGGAGGGTCATCGGCAGGGGGAAACTTAGCTGCGATCATCACACACAAAGCTTTGACTTTGTCTCCGCCTGTCAAGTTCCTCGCTCAGCTGCTCTCCGTCCCTGTCATGGATAACACAGCGCTAGTGTCGAACAATGACTCGTACCGGCTGTACGAGTTTGCACCTGCTCTCCCAGCCGCCAAGATGTTGTGGTACCGTAACCATTATCTTCCAAAGGAAGAGGACTGGACACACCCAGAGGCGAGTCCCCTGTTTTACACTGGGGACTGGTCTGCTCTACCACGGGCGTTGATCATGGTCGGCGAGCTGGATGTATTGCGCAGAGAAGGGGAACAGTACGGGGAGAAGCTGAGCAAAGCTGGAGTCGAGGTGAATTTGCAGGTGATGAAGGGGATGCCCCATCCGTTCTTAGCGATGGATGGAGTTCTAAAGGAGGGTAAAAGATCAATCACGCTGATGTGTGACCTATTGAAGGAGGTTTTTCCATAGTAAATAGACTCAACAGAAAACTACCAGGAGAGCGTCCGAAATGCGCAGGTGCAGGAAGCGGCTGAGCAGTAGCATGGTCGGTCGACTACGCAGAAGCATAGAATGTACACTCAGACTGCAAACATAGGGCTTGTAGGCACCACCCCTGCTGCCTGACGGTAGAGATTTTAGTGTATGATATGCAGATAAAGCGACCACCTAACGAGTCATTAAATTTGATGAATGGGCCCCGGGAGCCCCCTTCTATGTTTGTTATTTTAAACTAGTTCGCTTTTCTCTGTGCAATTTCGGCACCACACCGAGCGAGAACAAGACTAATAGAGCATCCGCTCGCCGCGGGCTGGTCGTGGGTGCATGGGGCTCTAGGTGAAATGGGCATATTCTGCGATATCGGCTTCTCTCATAGAAGCCGGTGCCGGGACTCATTTACCCTTTAATTATGTTAAATGTTGAACCTAACCTCAACGTGTTCTCTTCCATTTGCAGCAAATGCTCATCCCAGTATGAACCCCTGCAGGGACGAGTCGACCAAGCCGAAGAGCTTGGACAAGAGACGAAGCAAAGCGCCTGGCCATTGTGAGCTCACTTGATAAGTGCAAGCATTATTCGGATTGACCTCTTTGACTTCCGTAGTCCTGGCTACCCCGTTGACGGCTATTAGAAGTTCAGAACGTGGGTCTCTAATACTCTCTATTCCAATTCAAGTATTTCGCCTTCGACGTCGAGGTAGCGAGAGACCACCTGTTGCCCCACAACTCCTGTAGTGAAGCTTTAGGAGCGGAGCATCTTCCGGTTGGCATCCTCCTGCCTGAAAGGGTGAGCAAACGGGGAACATGGAAGCGCCGGAGCGTGGGTTTAGGACAGCAAAGTGTTGGTCGGATTAGGCACTGGCCTAGGCTGCCTGCGTTAGTGGCTATATAGACCCAATGAGGCTCATGGCCAATTTAACTGAGCGGGGGCGTCCGGATTGAGGGTCCAGTAAAAGTGCTGGGCTGCGGAGTGCGAAGTTATCACGAAGCTAAGACCGACGCTAACAAAGGGCCCTCTTGTTAGCGAGCACAACGTAGGGCCAAGTCCCGGGCACAGACACAATCTTGGAAGAAGCTGGCTTTCCAATCCGAATGACATTCGAGATTGATGTAACCTCACCTCACGCCTGCGGCGTCCTTTGGCTTGCATTGGCAAATCCTGAGTCAGCGCTGGTCGTCTTGGTGCTTTGCCACATGGCGCCATGTGTGTAAGACGGATAAGCACCATCGTTGCAAGAAACTCGAGAAAACAACGAATCATCGGGTGGCGATCTGATGATCCGGCGACATCCGTCGTTGGACAGTGTTGATCTCCTGTTGACGCTAAACAGTTGAGGGAAGGAACAATAGCGATTATTTACAAATCGTCGAGCTGAGTGGGAAAACAGTGTTGGGCGGCGCGGGCGGCTGATTGGTGTTCCTGAGGCCCCAACCCCGCACTAGTCCGCTTTGGGAGCGAAATATCCGACCAGAACCGCTAAAAAGTTTTCGGAACTCCTTCCACATCCACTCCTCCACGCTAAGCTTAGCGAACCAGTCTCTCAGGGCCCTGGCCTGATTCATGCCAGGGAAATGCGGCTGGATGGCTTCAATCATGGTTTTCGGACTCCAAGAGGCGCTGCCGTGGCTTTTGCCCGAGTCCACGCGGTATACATTTATGCTGCTCACTTTCAGGTACATACGAAATGGCTAGCTAACTTTCAACTGTAGAAAAGAGTTTTGCCCTTATGAGGCTCTGTCGTTGCTTGGGGACTCTCCGTTTAGGTACAATAACGTGCTCCACCTCCAACAGAGGGCCCAAGACCAGGTCGTTTTGGTACCGTACCAAGGCGACGATGGAGTCTACCAGAGGGGTAGACTGCCGGAAAACTCCCGTTGACTGGTCCAATGCTCATCTTGGCCCCATGAAGACGCCGGACCCTGTTCAACAGGGCCTTAGAATGCTGTGCCGCAGCCAGTTCTCCGTACTAGTGCGCTCATTTACCAAGAGAGAGGCTGAGTATAATTCGGATACCATAGCTCCTAGAGGCTGCACTAAACAGGCCAATCGCTGTGCGGCTCTGAAATCATACGCCAGAATTTGCAATCTCCCAGTCGGCGAGCATTCATATATTACTAGCCCCCTCCCCCCTAATATTGTAGTTCTCTCGCCAACCGTCTTTCGCTGTAGGGCCCGTACAAGCAGACGATTTGTCTGCGTCCTTTCTTTGAATCGAGCGCTGTCCACTGGTTCTCAACCAGCAGTCATTCATTCTAACCATGCTTTTCAAGCAGCTTACTCTCGTTTCGGCCATTTCAGGCCTGGCCTCGCTGGCCTCTGCTTTCGTTCCTGAGGCGAAGTCCAATGTTGCCATCTACTATGTAGGGCTCCAGTCTTTAGTCGAACACACCACTAGATGTGCTAATTCTCTATCTTTATAGGGCCAAGGTTTCGCCCAGCCACGCCTTGCCGAGTTCTGTGACTCAACTGCATTCGATATTATTAATATCGGATTCATTAATATGTTTCCAGACCAGGACCCCGCCACTGGGTTGCCTGGCAGTGACTTCGGAAATCAATGCTGGGCGGACACTTACACAGTTAACGGGGTTGCATCCAACCTAAAATCACACTGCTCGACCCTCGTGGAGGATATTCGCACATGTCAACAAGCCGGCAAGAAGATCTTTCTGTCCCTTGGCGGTGGACATGATTCGTACCAGCTTGACTCTATCAAGTCTTCCACTGACTTCGCCAACTGGCTGTGGGGGGCCTTTGGACCTCAGACTGATTCCTGGGTCGGCGAAACCAAACCTCGACCTTGGGGTGATGTCGTCGTGGACGGCTTTGACTTTGATATTGAGTATAACGGCGACCTTGGTGGGTCAATCCTATTAGCCATGTATCAACAATTTCGAGCCTACTCTAACAAGTCCAGGTTACGCCAACATGATCAAGGTTCTCCGAAAGCGCTTCAGTGAAGATCCCAGCAGAAAATACTACATCTCTGCCGCTCCTCAATGCTCCATCCCTGACAAGCAACTCGCTCTCGCTATTAAAACTGCACCCATTGATTTCGTTTGGGTTCAATTCTATAACACCCGCCCTTGCTCCGCCCGTGACTTCGTGGATGGTACCAAGAACGGGTTTAACTATGACCAGTGGGTGGATGTTATTAAGGCAGGCGCCAATCCTGATGCAAAGCTCTATGTTGGGCTGCCTGCAAGTCCGGGTGCAGCGAACGCAGGATTCTATCTCACTCCCGATGAGGTCAAGCCGTTGGTGAAGAAGTACATGAACAAGTATCCTACGACGTTTGGAGGTGTAATGTTGTGGGAAGCCACGGAGTCGGAGCGCAATCAGATCAATGGTGTGAGCTATGCGGACAACATTAGGGAGATTCTGTGGAATCTTGACCCCAACCATCCAATCCCCACCATCACAACTCCCACCCCAACTCCTACCCCTACCACAACTACAACTACAACGACAACCACCTCCACTACAACCACTACAACCACTACGACGACGACCACTACAACTACCTCGTCAAGCACAACGTCTACTACTAGTTCTACAACTACCACTACTTCTCCTACCACGACTACGACAACAACAACTTCTCCTAGCGCCACAACTACCTCCACTAGCGAGACCGAGACCAGCTCCAGCACCACGACGACTTCAAGCACCACATCGTCCGCAGCTGTGACACCGACAACCACGCCGTCGTCAACCGCCACCACCACCACCACCACCACCACCACTTCGTCGACGTCTTCGTCTACCACTACCACTACCTCGAGCACCTCGACTACTTCGAGCACGCCTGTAGTGTCTGGGAACCCTACCACCACGAAGACACCCACCACGACAACAACCACTACTAGCTCGACCACTTCAGCTACATCTACTACCTCGACTACGTCGAGCACTTCCTCCGGATCTAGCACCACCACAACCTCCAGCACGACTCGCTCGACAACGTCAGCCAGTTCAAGCACGCATGTTGTGCCTACAACCCCTCCGACCACACCTTCTGGTTCTAGCATCTTGACCCCGACAAGCACCCTGTCTACCACTGAGACTGACACGGATTGCTCTGAGACTGGATCGAGCACTTCTGCCTCGACCACCAGCACGTCAAGCTCTTCCATCACTTCCACGACTCCTTCGAGCACCCCGTCAGCGTCTCACACCAGCGCCTCCCAGACGTCGCACTCGAGCTCTTCCACTGCTGTTACCTTGACCGTTTTCCCGACACCGCCTACGTCCAGCTCTGCCGCAACTACCAGCACTGACATTGATGACTGCACCGAGACAACCGAGACCACCTCTTCGAGCACTTCTAAGACAACTAGCCACTCAACAAGCACGCCCGTGATCCCAACCACTTCGTCTAACAGCGGCAGCACGGTTTCAAACACGAAGACCCCCAGCCCAAGCGGATCCGGAGTACCAACCTCATCTGAGACTACTGGTACAAGCACGACCGAGACTACCACCGCGCCTGGTACTACCAAACCCCCTACCACGCAGCCGACGAACACCGGCCCCGTCACCTCCAAGCCTACCACCACTGAGCCGGCCACGACGACCACCATCATTGTG
Organism: Aspergillus baeticus; assembly: GCA_027569055.1. Taxonomy (NCBI): domain Eukaryota; kingdom Fungi; phylum Ascomycota; class Eurotiomycetes; order Eurotiales; family Aspergillaceae; genus Aspergillus; species Aspergillus baeticus. The sequence continues at coordinate 371,237 of JAPDEI010000027.1, forward strand.
ACCTCGTACACAAGCATCTGCCCGACCGGATTCACTACGATTACGACAACTCTGACTTCAACTTACTGCCCCGGTACTGCTACGGCGACCGCCACCAACCCCGGCTCTGGTGAACCCACCGGCTCTCCCGACATTCCTGAGGGCTGGACCACTACCGTCACGGTCTGCACCGTCTGCGCCGCGACCCCGACAACGGTCACCCTGACTCTGCCCCCAACAACCCCCGCCCAGCCTACCGACGTCTCCGGCGGCGACCACCCTAGCGGTAGTGGCAGTGACAGCATCTCAACCAACCCCGGTCCCGGCTCTGGTCCTGGCCCCGCAACCACCAGCAAGCCCGTTATCGGTGGAGGCTCAGGTAGCGGTGGCAGCAGCGCTTACCCGTACCCGTCTTCCACCTTTAACATCCACCCGTCCTCCCGCCCTGTTGTTCCTGCCCCCAGCGGAACCCAGGATGGTGAAGCCCCCGCCTTCACGGGTGCGGCGTCCCGCGCCTTCGGTCTGGCCCAAGGAGTCTCTGCCCTCGTTGCGTTTGCACTCTCGCTTGTGTTTTTGATCTGAATCTAGTCTCTTCCTGGCCCAGTTATGGAAAATCTTCCAGGATGACGAAATGAGATAAGCTGGAGGAGAATTGTTGAGAGAGAAGGAGTATGTGTTTGTTGTTATGTATTAAAGATTTATTATTGTATAGCTTGTAATGTAAGTATCTTGGATACTGTGATATGCATTTGCCTTCGGTACGACACCCTCTTTTGTACATAATTATGACCCGTGATAGACGTCGTGTCCATACCAGCCCTTCTATTGCATACTTAGAGTCAGATTGTAAAAGGCATACTCGCCCTTGGCATGCGTTCACCATATTTGTTCGTGGGAGGACTGCCCACAAGCCCTAAGACCAAAATCAGATCCCATATAGTCCCTTTGGATGGGTCAAGCCTTGCCATACTTTGCTCAATAAGTATCTACTCCAACTTGAACAACCGCGACTAGCGTTTTCTCATTCTCGGGTCTGGGAGTCGTCCAACCTGCTACCATCCAGGGTGAAAAGGGTTATCCTCTACTGTTTTATTCAAGGATCCACCTCCCCTAGCCTGGGCATGATACCGTTGAGGGCGGCGCATAAACCAGGGCCTTGGATATCAATCACTGTTGGAAACTCGGGTAGGCGATACAAATTATAAAGACCACTGCCCCGAGTCCCTTTGTTCGTATGTCGATACCAGAATTCCAGCGTTAAGCTGTGGCCCATGAGCTGAGGGTTGCGTATGGGTAATTCTATCATATTCGCGCTGGCATTTAGCGTTGCGGTCTGCTGTCGTGGGTGGGGCTGGCGGACCATGCAGCTAGAGTCCAGTCTGGGTGAATTAACAGGATGGCCTCATTGCTGCTGCTGACTGCTGCTGCTACTATCGTTATCCGAAAACTCGTCAAGAGCAGAAGCTGTCATGCCCCACCCCATGCCCAGGTAAGGGGTATGTTTCCTCTGCTCATTTAAGAGCTTCACAACATGATGCTGTATTGAATCAGTGCTCAAGTCCCGCAGAGCTTGCATACTTTGTACCTAAGATATGTATCTCTCGGACACACTGAAGCCAAAGGTCAGATTCGACTTTGCGCGATGAAGGGCAGTAACATTGCTCCCGTATTCGGAACCTGGTTCACGCTTGCAACGGCTACTTTGACTAGTCCGCAGGAGATACCCTAAAGCGAGCAGCGGTACAGTTGTATGCGTAGTTTCTACAGAGGGCGAAAACTCCATCTCTTGCAGGTTGCAATAACAGGATTCGCTGAACCTAACCGAGGTATTCGTACCGGTGACTTCCACTTTGACCCAGGTATAACAAGGGAGACTGTTGCTACATCTATGAGGTTGCCTATAACACAGCGCCGAAATTATGAATGCCAACATGAACAACTTCCAGGGGGCTGGGTCAGCACCAGCACCGGCAGCGGCAGCGCAGCACTAGCATCTGGGCCGTTTGCCACAGATGCAGGGCAATGTATTTGAGGTAAAGCACATTCTCAAAGACGAGCTTCAAGTCGATTAGAAAGCGATAGCCTTTGGTAAAGAGGTAGAGCGCAATGATCTAAACGAAGCTAGTAGCTAGATGCGTGGACACAGGTCCAGTCCTTTGGCCACGAGCTGCATCTCATGTAGAGCATTGCGGTTCGTCTTATCAAGTCTCCAAATTTGCTTGACCTGTGGAGAGTATTGGTCAATCCGGCAACGTACGCAACAACCAAGGCTAACTGATAACGTAGACGCTGGAGTTGAGGAGGCGCAGAGCAAGTACCGGGCTCAGCCAGATAATTCTAATAACATAGCCATAGTCAAGGAGCCGAAAAAAAAATTTAAAAAAAATTTCACGCCGCGGTGAGCTGACGAGCTGAGTTCCTTGCTGACATTGGTTCTCTCGGCACTGGTCTCATTTTTGGGTCATTCGTTGCGTCCTTGTTATCTTCGTGCTTAATGGCAGGTGCTAGGGGGTTGGTTCTTGTTAAGGAAACAAAAGGAAGGAGTCATGCCACCCAACAGTCAAGCCAATTGAAGGGAGCGGAGTGCTAGGAAACAAAAGAGCTCCAAGGGAAGAAAGAAACTGTATTTAATCTCAGGCTGACTTGCTGACCAGTAGTAGTATGTGGTTTTTTTTCTGCAGCTTTAGCTCGTCGCAGAACGCTTCTACCCTATTTGCCTACATATACTGCTTTAATTTGGAGGATGAAGATCCACTTTGAAGTCATACACTGAATACTAGTAGGAGCTACAGGGTTCTGATTATGTTGCATATAGTATAGTATACTGGTCCTGCGCATGGATGTAGTACAAGTGTTAGCCAGGTTGATATACAAAGATAGACTGGCGACCCTGATGAACTACTTCTTGCAGTTAGTGCTATATTTGAATTGCACAGTTCGCGTTAGACATGAGCAAACGAGTCCCTCGTGTCTTGAATAACCAACTTTCTTGGCTTGGTCTTTTTGCCAGATTCCACTAGCGGGCGAGCATCCCGCACATCCTCATTTCTGAGATCCACATCGTTCTGACAATATATTCACCTTGCCAAGTTTTCCTGCATTTTATTATTACTGATAGAACTACATATGGGCTTATGATGGCACGTGAAATCTTGACTTGAAGTACATTGCAGTCGTGACTGCCGCGAAAGCGCATCACTCAAAACAAAAATATGTCCAATCCTGGTGGAAGATCGGGCTCTCGTATTTTCAGCTGAAGTAGCTGCGCCCCCATCCTGCCGAGCTCACCCCCACAACTGGCCAATCGTTTTTAAGGGTCCAAGCCGAGCGTTTCAGGGACTGGGCCAGCTCTTGCATCGGCGCTCTTGGCGGCTTGTGAGGATTCCCCATTGCGGCCGCAACCCTGAAGCCCAACCCCCGTTGGTGATCACGTTCTTATTGATCTGCAATCGACGAAGCCTGCGCTTATTGCGACTGAAGAAGCTAACTCCAACGACCCTCCAACGTGACCGTCGCCGCTGCCCTCGCGTGCGTATCGCACCGTCGCCGACGGCAATGTTGATATCAAGACCCATTTTCGCGCGCTATATTGGCATCGCCGTGATCCTAGGTGCCTTAATCCTCCTGGCGTTTCGCGCGCCTCGGCTTGTCAACTCTCACCTGTACGACCTCTCTTTTGAAACATATTTCCAGAGACAGTTCCAAGTTTTTGCTCTTACTGCCTCTTGTGGTCGCTTCACCCCCGATGTAGCGGCGCAGTTCGGCTATGACTCCATCACCCTCGTCCCAAATCAGCAGAATATCCCCGAATGCGCTGCTTTAAACCGTAAACAGCTCGCCGTGAGCGCTGCCAAAGATGACCCTAGTCCCACTAAAGACGACCTGTTCCGGGAAAAGTACGCCCAAGTCCTCGACGCTTGCGCCAGCGGCAACAAAGCTAAATGCCTGATTCTCGAAGACGACATTGTCTTCTTGCACAGCCCGCAGAGGACACGTGAGATTCTCGTTGAGAACACGATTCCGCTGTTCAATGACGGGGAGACTGATGCGTTTGACTGCACCAAGAGAGGGTTTGGGTGGCTGTCTAGTACGACGACCGGAATGGGGAGCCAGTGTCGCATTTACGGTAAGCATTCGGCGCCGTGTATGAGCGGATGCTTGAGGGATCAGAAAAGCGATTCGCAACTTGACACTGGATTGGCGAATTGCCAAGTGCGGTGCGAGCTGAAGCAGAAGAGGTTTTTGCTGGTTGTACATGGGGGTCTGTCGTCGACTATGGAGAGGCCAGGCGCATCATGATATCTCTTTTTGTTGGACATATAATAGACCTGAGCATTCTTAAATGGTGGACTGTCTGATTGTCCGTACATAATATTCCCCACCGCACTCAAAGAACAGATCCAAGCAACCAAGTACCTGTACCAACGAAATATAAATCACCTTCTTCATGTACAGCATCTCCGCCCAATTCCTTATGATTACCTCTCGATACTTCATTTTCCTTGCCCTTTATCTTTGACCTGATAATAGACCGTCACCATCCCATTCTCAATAACGTCCACGCCAACCAAGGTAAACTCCAAATCATCCTGCAGCTCCAATCCACCAAACAACCCCCTCCCGCCCCCGGCAAGCACCACAGGCGCAACCGTAAGCACAACCTCATCCACCCACCCCCTCCTCAAAAACTCCCTCGTTGTCTGACCCCCATCAACATAAACCATCCTCTCCTCTTTTACCTCCGCATCCAAAATCTTCTCAACCTCCTCAATCAACCTTACAACCCTCACCTTCCCCTTCACCTTTTCCCGCGGAAGAGAATCCAGGCTCCGCGAGAGAACAAGCACCTCCTTCTCCCTGGGGTACGGCCACTCCGGGAGAGAAACACACACATCAAATGTCTGCCGACCCATGACGACGAAGTCGACGGTGGACATGTGGGCTTCGAAGGATGGGGTTGTTTTGTCGGCCGACGGGGTTGCGGGCTTGTGGGCGGGGTTTGGTGACGGCGAGGTTAGCCAGCTTATCGAATGGTCTGCGCGGGCGAGATAGCCGTTTAGGCTTGTTGCGCAGAACAGGCGTGTTTTCCAGGGGCGGGTTGTGGGCGGCATTGTAGCTAAGGGAGGGTAAAGGGGAGGTCAGTGTTACGAGTAGCCTTTGGTTCAGTAGCTTGGTATAGAGGTTGGGTTGGCTGTTGGGGTTGTAAATAAAATGGATATGGACTGAGAATTTAGATTTTTATGTCAATGTCAGTATAAATCATGCGTTTTAGGGGTATGTATGTATGTATGTGAGTCATGAATATGTGTGCCGAGAAATATCCAAGAATGCAACCCTCGTATTTTGAGGTTTTGTTGCCTTCTCTAGGGAAGATTCGGGGAAGAAGTCGACTAAAATCTGGGGATAACCAAGGCCTACAAACACAAAACTTAGAGTGTAGACTAGAAGTAGATCGAAAGTTACCTAGGTATCTATCTGTCGTAAGCTCCAATGGAGTACTCAACTAGAAACAGACTTGTCTCCTTTAGTTCTCGGCATATCTTTGCTCCCTTGGATCCATCTTTTCCTCATCAGCCTACTGGAAGCTCCCATGTACCTTATGGGGGAATTGATTCCATCTCTCAGGCTAACTATTATATCCTTTGCTATCAAGTCTTACAGTCTCTTACTGCCTCCTATTGGGGTAATAACATTAATATTATTAGTATATAGACTAGGCAACGTCATCATCTCCGCTTCTTCGGTAGTCTTCCCCGCCGACCGTTAGACAAAACCTGGAACCCACCAATCCAGTGTCGCTCAAACTTAGGCAGCTGCCAAATACTGAGTAGTGCCTACTTCCAAGCGAACCCGGAGTTCCCTACAGTATATCTTGATGTGGTATAGCGACCAGATCAAAACACATCTTGAGGGACTCCAACTCTTTCAAAGGTCGAGGATCCTCCGGAAAATTTGAGCTATCTGGCAATGTTAATTTATTAGCATGTCCTGCGAAACCATAAACACCAATTGGCAACGTATCGTGCATGTTGACAGTGTTTATCTTTTTAGAAAAGGCGCGAAGGATCACTTGGGCACTACTTTAAATAGTGAAAATTTCCAGATTTCGAGACTCAAATCCCTACCTAATGCGTAAAGATACTTGGCTGGAGCATGGAACCCCTATAATATATTCATTTGAAGATACTCGCCTTAGCTCTAGTGTAGAGAGATAAATGATCAATGCAAAAATATGGAGGGGAAATTATCCAGACTATTTATCTTGAAGCGTGTGTCACATTGCTTATCACACTATTTGTCTGACATGAAATTTAGGCCGCAGTGCTTACTTCGATAGTCGTGCCACGTCCTAATTGGGCGCCTGATTCTGAGGCGCAGCTTCCTTGGCGCGGCTGCTGTTTTTTCTCACGAGGCTGAAGGCCCCCTTCCTCTCAACTTTCAGCCTTCTCACACCTCGAGTCCCATCGACTACGACCTTAATTCATCCTTAATTCATCGAATAACTCAACACTGGAGTTGGCCCATACATGATAAGCATCGTGGCCAACAATCTTGGATTATCGACGATGAGCCGAAAGTTGCGATCATGAGTTCCCCGCACCCGCGACAAGGCCCAACTAGGCTGGGCTCCAAACGTCACCAGGATCCCGAAATTCAAGAAAAAGAACCGATTGATGCTGATAGAATGAGGGAAGCGGATAGCAATGATATTTCAGAATCAAAAAGTGTTGAGTCGACTCCCAAGGTTGACCTGCGCAAAAAAGTCGCGTCTCGCAAAAAGTTGCCTCATCGTATTTATACGTGTCCCTTTCGGCACTACGGTTGCACAAATAACTTCCCTACCAAAAATGAGTGGAAAAGGCATGTTGCCATCCAGCATTTGCAACTCGGCTTCTATCGCTGCGATGTCGGCCGCTGCGGTCTCGTAGAACGTCCCGAACCCTTGTCAGAGCCAAGACGGGTTCAATTTAGTGATTTCAATCGCAAGGACTTGTTTATTCAGCACCAACGCCGCATACATGCTCCGTGGTTATCGGAACCGAAAGACAAACGTTCTATATCCGAGGATGAGCGCGCAGCGTACGAATCAAGTCTTGAGGACGTGTGGAAAAGATGCTGGATTCAAACGCGTCTACCTCCTCAGCAAAGTCGGTGTGGGTTTTGTGGTCGAGAATTCAGGGGTGAGGGCTGCTGGTCCGAGAGAATGGAACATGTCTCGCGACATATTGAAAAAGGCGATCCGGGTCCCGAGGAGGAGGATCCTTTTCTGCGCGACTGGGCACTCGAGCAAGGGTTTGTCCGATGGGTAGATGGAGCATGGAAACTTACAAGGTACAACTGTAACGTATGATCTTTGGGCAGTTTGGCTAACTATCGCGACTAGCTTACCGCGAACTGGCGCCCCAGGCACCCCTGGCGGACCACCGGATCAAGTGGGCAACGGGGGCACTGAATCAGCAGAAATTGGGCGATACAGGCCGCCTATCGCGCCGCCTGAAAGACTTGAGCCTAAGCTGGACAGTCCGCATAACTCGAGTTCAAACGTTGCGGCGGAGGAGCATGTGAGCCCTCAACAACAGCTCATGAATGAATTAGAAATTCATAGTCGAAATCATCCGCCTCCGCGAGATCACCGACACACGCGGCCGCCGCCAAATGGCCTTGATCGCCCACGCAAAGACGATCCAAAGATTGTGAGGCGGGAGGCTCTACCTGTCCCCATACCTCCACCTAGGCCGGTGCCTGTGCCTTGGACTCAAAATACTAGAAATGGAGGGCCAACAGATTCAGGTTATGGAGCGCGGGCCATCCAACCCAAACCTACATTGGCTCCCAAGCCAAACCACGGCGGGTGGAGGCCTGTGAATCCATACCCAGTAGCCACAGTATACCCAGGTCCACGCACTATGTCTTCAACAAACGACGGATTTATACTTGCGTTTGCCGATGCTCTTCTGAGAAGTGCCTTCACCACTCAACGTTACTGGGCCGTCAAAGCGAGGGCCCTGGACAGGATCACTGAATTACTACAAGCTTTTGCCGATAAACTCGGTTACGATACAACTTCCCAGCCCTTCATCGAGGTCAGATATTACATTCATAAACATCGAAAGTGAGATATCCCTACTTTTCTTCTTGCAGGACAGCAGGAACTGACAAATATGGGAACAGTGATATTGCAGAATGTATATGGGAAAGGTATCCGGAGGATATTATTTCTCGGAACCCTCGTGTCATTGATGCTGAGAAGATGTCTTTGCAGGAGAAGGCTCGCCCTTGGCTTCGGAAAAAGGAATTCCATACCAAGAGCCAGGACACTGCGCATCAGAATGGGGAGTCCGTAGATCACTTGGAGGCCAGCGAGTTGCAGGAGAGTTCCTCTGAGGAGGAGGAGGAGGAGGAGAATGAGAAGGACGTATCTCGCCGGCTTCGATCGTATCTGGGATCGGTGTTAGATACCCCAGCATATCAGTGGCTTGTTGGCACTTTTCAAAAGAGCATGTCTCTAAGCTTTCTCGAAAGGCAGTCTCTGAGTGATATAGCAGCGGCTGTAATACGGGCGTTCGCTCCGTTCCCACGAGTCAGCAGGAAGGCAGGCACAGGGGCAGTCAAGGCTTCCTTTGTCATTGAATGGAGCCCCATAGCATTTTTCAAGGGACAGAGATACGAGGGACGAGCGGATGTGATCTTCGATAAGGTTCTAACTCTAACAGGGTCCCTAGATGACACCCAGGCCATGACTTGCGGTGAGTATATGCGCCAAACGTGGCCTACAACTGGGACACAAATCATAGCAGCAATCAAGAAGGCACTTTCCGCAAACCAGGGAGGATCAAGTGAATGTGAGTTTCAAAGCGGACAGGAGTGCTTAGACATTTTGCTGATAATGAGTCCTTCCTTAGGTGTATTGCCGGGGGGCACTACTGTTAATCTACGGATCAAAAATTTTACAGTGACTGTGAAAGCTATTGGAACACGAACTTCTGTTGCAGAGGTTGCAGAGCAATTTGCTTGGCTAGGTGCTACATTGAGAGCATCGTTGAATGACCACGGCGTAGCAGTCTGTCGACCGTTTATCAAATCATCACACGGGTCTAGATCCAGTTCTGCGGATGAGGGACCTAAACTCATTTCCAGCCTTCAATTTCACATTGGTTTTGAGGTTAAAGAGTCTGAAACTGACGGGAAGCCAAAAAATGGCCGGTGTTGGCATAACATCTTCAGGAACCCAGTGGTAGCTGAAGGGTTCCCAATTCAGACCCGACATCTGCCAAATATTGGAATGGAAGCATCTCTGGATATACTGGGCGCACTCGTTCCTAGTCGTCGGCTAACAATATTCGGAAACAAGCTCTACATCAAAGGGTTTTCTACAGTCTTGGTACCTACGAAAGTTGTCGGAGATATAGTAATTTGGCACATGGTGTTTGATAAAAATGGCGGTTATGTTTCATACGTTGACCCTGAGATTAACACACTTCCTGGTTTGTATCCAGCAAACATTTCGGAATGCAGTCTCGAGTCGTTCAGACACGTCCTCGGCTGGTGCTCAGAGGTTGAACTGCTAACAGGTACGTATCATTGATGGAACAACGGGCCGGGCGTTTCTAATATCGGTATAGGAGCTCCAGAGGCAAATTACAGTATTGACTGGTCTAATTTTCGTATCGCTGGGCGTGACTGTGGGCTATTTGATGTCAGAATACACCCAGGGAAATTCATTTCAAACCCGAATGTGGTGGCTTTAGGAGAAAGGGACAAAGCCATCCATACGAGAGAAGATTATGCTGAGCAGATACTCTGGGTATCTAAGAGATTTGTCGTTCTATACGACGCAGATGCTAAGCGCTCATGGCTTGTTGACGGTGCAAGCGCATTGCTACACTTGGTTCGGGCTTCTCTCAAAGAGGATGAGGCCTACCAGGTCGACGATGATCTCATTTACAGTCCGCAGAACCTGCAAAAGCTGCCGCCTACCACTGTCGGGCGTGAAGCTGCCCGTAAGACTCTCACAAGCGCAGCCAATGCCAGAGTCAAGATATACGCTAGCAGTGGTCAAACATTTAGGGACCGAGTGGAGCGGGTGTTTCATATTCTGGAGCAGTGCTTTGGACATCAAGATAGGGTAAGCCGAGAACGATCTGCGATTGTAGGAGTTAGTACGACGGGCCGTGAATGTTTTGAGGGGTTCGACTTTATGGACGTGGCGATGAACAATCCGGAGGTTCATGCTCGAGCACATGCGGATCAAGGTTACCGCCCCAGTTGGCTGACCCTAACCACTAAAATAGGTGCCATTATCCTGTTTGGTAGGAATTTCAAAGACTTGATCATACCAAAGGGCGGAAACAAAATCTGCGCAGTATGGAGCGAGGTACCGGCAAATGCGGATTATCTTACCGTTTGTGCATCGGACCTCAAGGACATTGTGGAGAAGCAAGGCAACCCCAAATCGTCTCCATTGAAGCTAGTGGATGATGTATACTGGCAGCCTTCTGACTCGATATACGAGTCCTGCAATTGCGACAAAGACAAACAGCAGAGCTGCAATCATGCTCAAACACTTCTATATCTGTCCGACAGTAGCACAGTTGACACTGAATCAAAAAGTGTGAAGGAATTGCCTGTTGAGGGTGCTGTTGTCTTCAAAGCCCAGTGGGGAGGCGACAAGCCAAAAGTGCACGATGTTCCTGCTCTCAACGGCAGACACCCCATGTCTCCGAGTATAAAAAGAGGACCACCCTTCAATGATAGCCCAGGTAGCCTGAACGCAGCCTCGGTGTCTCCAGGGGCGGTCACTAGGAGGAATGGAATTCAACAGAAACGACCGGCTCCAGTCCAGGAGCAGGAACACTTCGACAAACGCCCTCGCCATGCCGCTCCCTTCCGCAGTATTCGGCCTCTGGTGCCTTCTCCACCAAAATACATGACGCCACCACTGGCTAACCACTCTCACCCGTATGGGGTAACCACCGTTCCTGTCCCACAACCCCGAGTGCCGGAGCAAAGACAACCTGTTATACGTCCGACTCCTCACACCCAACCCTATGAGGCACTCGCTGTTGTCCTGCGGGAGGATGATTACACTGTAGGGTGGATATGTGCCCTACCCGTAGAATTAAGTGCTGCGCGGAGGATGCTAGACAAAGTCCATAACGTGGGCTTTGGACCTGGGACAGATGACAATCTCTATATCTTAGGCCAGATCCGCGATATGAATGTTGTGATTGCCTGCCTTCCTATGGGCCAAGGTGGGGGGAATATGACATCAATGGTAGCGACGCGGATGATGCAGAAGTTTCCAAAGATTGAGATTGGCCTTATGGTCGGGATAGGTGGCGGGCTTCCTAGCCCTAAACAGGACATACGTCTGGGAGATGTTGTTGTTAGCAAACCACATTTGCAGCATGGCGGTGTTGCGCAATACGATTTAGGAAGAGCAACCAGAACCGGGTTCATTGAAACTGGGTGTACCAGGGCGCCGTCGGAGAAGCTTCTCCTCGCTCTGAGCATGATGGCATCTCGAGATAACATACTTAACAGCAGATTCGCAGTCCCACATCCAGGTCCTGACTCAGATCTCCTATACGACGCCTCATACCCCCACAATCCCGACCACCCAACCTGCGACTCATGTGACAAGGAGCAGCTCGTCCAATGGCGAACCCCTCGACTAGACGCAAGACCCCGAATATTCTACGGAACAATTGCATCTGGAGTCTCCGTGATCAACGAGCTACAAACCCGGGAAACATTGATAACAAAACACCACGCCATTTGCTGCGAGATGGAAGCGGCGGGGCTAATAAATACGGAATTCCCCTGCATCGTCATCAAAGGGATAGCAGACTATGCAGACTCTCACAAGTCGGATACGTGGCAGGATTATGCGGCTGAGGCGGCGGCTCAGTATGCGCGAGACTTTTTGTGTTCGATTCCGGGGAGGTTGTCGTTTCTGAAATAGTCTTTATATTGCTGGTGTGTCATACGTCTGAAATCGAGGAAAGAGGGGTAAAGCAAACGTGATGGAAAGTATTTGATATATAGTTATTTTAGCATGCTTTAATTTGAGATTGAAATACGTTCATACAAGTCCTTGTATGGTTTGATGCAATCTAGGCTATCCAGATGTCCATGGGCCTTCTTCAGATTGCGGGTCAATGGAACAGAACATATTGATCGCACAAAGAGTGGGAGCAGTGAGATACATGTAAATGCGGAATCGAGGAATGAGATTCGGGTAGGTTAAGGTTCTTATTAGGGCCTTGTTTTTTTGTTTATTAGGGTGTTTGGGGTGGTTAAAAACAGTAAAGTAGAAGGGTAGCCCTGTGCGATAATAAGGTGTTAGCTAGCCTACCTGTAGGTGGAACCAAGTCACCTTTACGGGGATACCTCTTCACGACGGGATAAAAAAGCACGAGATACTTGAAATAGCCACAGATGATGTTCAGCTTGTCCTACAGGAGGGCCAACGTGCTTGGCTTCGTCTGCCAAAGGCCTTGGCGCTTCCTTCCTGATGACCACCACAACAATCGCCTTCGTGACAAAGTGCTCGCTTGTTGGCAAACCCCGGGGGATAGTGTCGGTCTTGTGACTAAATGACGGGCGGAGTGACAGAACGACGAGTCGCTTCTCAAGCACTTGGTCGACGTCTTTGTCGCTCTGCTGCGCGACCTTGCTGGTGGCAATCCAGTTGCATTATCCGGGAATGGCGGCTTCCATATTGCGGTAGCGGATTCAATAGCCGACAATGGAAGAACTTGTCCGTTATGCTGTAGAGGATGGCGAAATTGGTGGCCAGCCCGATGACCATACTCCAGAGCATCCTGTCAAAGAGCTTATAGAGATATGAACCAAAGCCGGCAGGGGGCTGGTAGGCGAAAGGGTTCAGACGCGCCACCTCGTCGCTGTGGTATTCTGGCTCAACGAAGTGAAACAGGTTCTGCACAATCCGCCACAAAGCCTTGTTGACAATCGCATGTGCAAGGAGACCTGGCGGACGTCGGTAGACCGAGGCAGGGAGCAGCTCTTTTAAAAGCTCTACCGGACATTGGACACAGTAGGATGCGGTCGCCGGGATGACTTCTGTCCACTGCGCTGAGGCCAGTTTCTTCTCCAGCTTCGCCATGTCATTCGCCGCGTACGACTCTATCCATGAAGAGACCCTGCCCTCAAGCTCGTCAGTCAGCCCTTCGGCTGTTCCCTTGAGGCTCTTCGGTAGGTAGGTAGAGGGTTAGGTATGTCTGGTCGCCTGAAGGCTGGCTACATCGTTCGGTATACCCCAGAGCTCAAAGTCCTGGTCAAGCCCTTCACCCTCGTCTTCCTTCTTCGTCGTCTTCTTCTTCTATACAACAGATGGTTAGCTCGGAGAAGCTGGAGATGGAGTTGGGAAAGAGGGCATGCCAATCGGGGGCGACCGACATTCTTTAGCTTCCTCTTGCGCATGGTCACAACGTTGTAGCGTTGTAGCAGGACTCAATACTCGACTAGCAGCGAAGGAACAACCAAGGCGTGGAAAGATCATCGGCGCCTTAAATAAATAAATGGCCATGGTGATTTATGAGGTATCCGAGGAAGAAAGAGTTAGGAGCAAATACAAAGACAACCTATTCTTAGGTACCGGCACATGGCCCCGTACAACCTAGCCTTAGCTGTCAACTCTTCACTCTGTCTCTCTATTCATTGATTGATCTCTTGTAACCCCTTCCCGATTCATCGCTCGGACTAGCCAACCTTAAATTTCTCCTTCCAACCGCTAGAATTGTCCACGAGCTCCAGTTCCGGACAGATGTGAAGATGATACGTCGGTTGAATCTCACGTCCCTCATCCCTGTTCATACCGGTAGCCGAGATCATAGATCTCCGACGCCCATACATTAGTCGAATCCTTAACGCCGACACCTCATGTCATAGAATGTCAAATTTGTTGAGAAGTAGCTGACTCACGCCGCGTCGCCCACCGTGTTATCAAAATCTAGAGCGTGCTGCCTGCAAAGCCAATAGCGAATCCGACGGTCCTGGGCTTCGGTACCTAATGGTAATGGGATATTCAGCTTGGTGACCTATCTATCAGAGACATTCAAGCACCCATTATCCCATGAACTGAGGCGTACTATGGGACAGCCGTAACAAATGGAGAGGGTGGGATCCCACTGACCTAAACTATCTAAGAAACTGGGTAATGCCACAGTTAATTATACGTGAGGAACCCAGGAGCAGACGCAAATTCCAGATGCTAGAGTCACGTAAAAGGTCCCTTAAAGACCCAAGATCGAGCCTTTTCTGTTGAAGGTGAGGGGAGGGAGCCTGGGGATGTGGCCCCATGGTATCGGAATGTTCTGGAGTGGGCGTGGCTGTTTACACTAAGTATCTGAATGTCTAAAAAATACCAGCAACCAGGCCACATTATTTACTATTTCTAACCGATGAGCTCCCTTCCGAGGAGCCAAAAATCTGACAAGCAATTTCACTTCTGATGGTATATGCCAAATGTGTAGCCCTGGCCAAAAAAAAAAAGAAAAAATAACATGGCGCAAGTCGTCTATTGCGCCGGGTGAGACATGGGCGAAGAGCAGAGTAGAGAATCCGTGCCAAAGCCTATAATACTCTTGAGATCTCACACTATTCAAGCCCGCAATCTCCCCTAGTAAACGTCCAATTGAGTTCATCTCTACCTCTGCGCCATATTCGGGAATTTAAGTGAAAGCTGTGTAATATCTTGGAGAAAAATGAAGGTTTCAGCCAGCGATCCTCCTCTTCCGGTTGGTTGCGGAGCTCAAGATTGTAGTACTCAATTCTCCGGAGAGTAGAGATGTTATGCCTGAGGAAAGACTTTAATACCTCATAATCGACAGCTAGGTTTAGTATATGGAGCTCTCGAAGACTCAACGGGGTTTTCTCGCAAAGGTTGAAAATACTCCCGCCCAAAGACAGCCGGACACAGCCAACTTCTGTAAACAGCTGCTTCACGCTGTCTCTCAACACGACTCGGGCTGGTTCATCATCACCGAGTACTTCTGACTCTGGAAGACGTGGAAGCCGGAATCCGACTAGCCGGATGGAGCTAAAGTGTCGCCCAACCGTCCTTGCCTGGGACACGGCCTGTGCTAGTACCGGGATATGATGTTCAAAAGTCTCCTTTTTAGCATGAAGGCCGCTTAGCTTGCGCGAGACCTGATCTTGTTCCCCAGGAATGAACTTGCGGAAACTGAAGATCAGATCACTGAGGTAGGGCAGACTTTGCAGGGCTAGTGAAAGTGTGGCGAGGTCTAGCTTGCTGTCCACTATATACTGATTCTCTTCCGACCGTTCTTGGATAATTTTCTTCACTTCTGCAAGCTCGTCGTGGCCCTTCCCTGCACCGGGATCCTCGACATGGAGTTTGTAGAACGGTGGCATATAGTACCTCAGGCGCTCGACATATTGCCGAAGTTCTGAGTGCGATAATTCTCGGAGACCTTCGAGGCCTTTTCTTGTGCATGGGAAGGTAACACAGTAGAGGATGGATGGTGCGCAAATGTGACGGAATTTCCAACAGACGAGGGACAAGTTCATTTGGTCCTCCGTCTCAAGGTTGCTGTCAGTACTTATTAGTATCCATAGCTCGGTTGGAAGCTGCTCAAGGCTCATTCTGGATTATGAGGTGAGGAATGAAAGGGAAAGATGAGTGTTGTTGTACACAAAGGCCCCGCCGCAAACGCCAGGGGCCGAGACTAAGAGTAGAGCCTAGACCAGGCAGTTAGCGTCCGAGACCACCGTGGGAGGCTCTTTATTTTGATTTGTTCCCACTTTCCAACCCCGACTTTTCTTTCTTTTTATTTTAATCCGCTCAGGGCTGTTCCAATGATCCCTCCGCCTACACTGCGGGATCTCCCTTTTATTACCATACTCGCCATTGGCATCTATGTTTTGTTCTGCCCTACTCAACTTGGGGCACAGACCTTCGAGCGCACCGGAAAAGTAACTCGAATAACACTGAATGTCGACCGTTGCATTGAGCTGCACAATGCTATCATCCGCGAGAATGCCGAAGCCCCGGGCTACGAGCCTTTAGAGGTAGCTAATTACACCGACTACTGGGCAGATAAGGAGCCGGACGACCTGAGACGGCTGAAGAAGAAACTAAAAGCTCCGCTGTTCGAATTCCTCTCGCGAAGTCATCAAGTTGTGGACCAGAACATAGCGATGACGCCTTTCACCTGGGGCCTAACATGGCCCAGTGGCCTTTATTATTCTCAGAATTTTTTGTTCTGGGGAGACTATGGTGACCCCGTTATGCTCTATAGAGCCGCTTCTGGGGAGTACAATTCTGCTGGACTTGTGTTTGATATGAAGACGAACAAAGCTACTTGGGTTAATCTCCACTGGGACACGCCCCCGGTGTACAAAGAGCATATCTGGGCGCCGCTGGATGTGATTCTCGAGGAGTGGCTGACCTACCTCCGCCGCCGAGCCGTTCCTCGCTATTTTGACGATCATGCCTTCGGAGGCCACACGGAGGGTTGGGGACTACTTTATCCACCTCCACAAGATGTCGAAGAGGACTTAGAACTATGGGATCGGTACGTTGGGCTGGTTGAGAGCAAGCTCCCACAAGGCCCACGACTTGCTATCTCCAACACCAGCACCACTGGCATGCATGGACCCGAGTTCACGGGCTTCCCAAAAGCATTTTTTAGCCAGGCTCGCAGACCGACTTTCAAATATGTCGCGCCGGAACTGGTGTTCCCTTCTCCTTCGCAGCTGTCTAAGCTTGCCGAACATCAACGTGCTACCTGGGCCGAGTTGCGTATTATGGGGATGTTTATGGAATACGTCACAAATAGCGACACCAATTTTGATGCGGCCCCAGATGCCGAGAAGGTCTTGCCCACAGTCCTCTTCCCGCTCGGCGATAATATCCATGCAGGACTCTCTACTACTAGCCAAAATGCCTGGCAAGATGGGGTGGGATTAATTCTGCCGACGCCAGGGGTCTATGATCTGCAGTACGGGGAAGGATTGAGGAAGCATGGTTCGCAGTCTTTCAAACGGGTGTGGCAGGTCGAACCTCGAGAGTCCCCGTTTTGGGCACCTCATCCAGCAAGGCTCGCAAGGGTGCTGGGAAAGTGGATTCAATATGTGGAAGATGGGACGTGGAAGGTTGGGAAAGAAGGAATCAAAGGAACGATCAATAGTTTTCTGAAGAACGAGGTGCTTGACGGGTATAGAGGGATAGAGGTTGCAGCATATGGAATGTTTCTTGATGGAGTTGACGGCTCATAGAGCTATATTCTAATTTGGCATACTAATTTACTATTGGACATGTGACAGTCGAATCATCCGTATAGGTTGTCAAACCAGTTAAGCTTCATCTTCTGCTCTCATCGTATACAGATCTTGGCACTCGGTGTCCACCAAATCCAGCCTAGCGCGTGGCCGTGCATCTCCATCTCGTGATCAACTCATTCTCTCAACTCCATCCAGACAAACCCTCCCCGTCTCTCTGAGCTGAGCCCCCGGCTCTCCTCTCGCTCGCATGCACTCCTCGCTTCTTCTTATCGCGAGCCGCCCTTTTGATGGTTATCCTCGGTGACACCATCTGCGCCGCTCTCGATACAGGCGGCGGCGTCCGCTTCGGCTCTGACACATTCGCAATCTACACCCGCGCACCCCTCCCCCGCAGTTTTGCATACCTCGATCAGAATGTCCCCCTACGGGACAAGCTGATAGCCTCCGCCGAGCTCGTCTGCCAGACACTTCCCGTATACGTGGATCTGGATGCTGCAGCCATATCACAGCTCGCTTCACTACCCATGCCCCTCACCCCGCATGTCCAGTTTGAAGAAAACCAGACAACCAGTCACCCACCATGGTTCCTCATCAACGCTGCCACGATAGAGAAACATTGTGTGGTGGGGAGCGGATCGGTCGTTCAGGCGCTGTTAGTCATCCTGCAGCGGCCCTGGTGCGTCCTAGAGATATGCTGCACGGATATAAAGACCATCGCATCGGTGCGGGAATTCGCGCAGCTTGCGGCGCAGGAAGACTCTGATATTTACGATGCTGCGATGAAACTGTTGAGCCATGAATATCGGATGAGAATGGCAACACCACTGGCTCCAGTCGTGGCAGATATTCCCGATTCGGTCTCGCAATCTAAGCCGCTGCCGCGGTGCTCAATAAAGGCGCTCCGTGATATGTATGCGGCTGCTACGCTGACCGCCTCTTATAATCGGTTTTGGCTGCCCCTTATATGCACCATCGCGGTGTACCTAGATATATCTTTCTTAGACGTCGTGAGACGGGTCCGCGAGGATATGGACGGCTCTGGAGTTCCAAAGGAGGGCAGGCTAAACTGGATTGGTCTCTATAGAGAGATACTCCGAAAGATCGGGGAATGCGTTTAGGACATGACTCATGATAGACACTATGATATACCACATTGACTTCTACAACAAAAACCGCAACACCATGACCACAGATCCCAGCACACTGCCTACTCGCGTTGGCAGCATTGAATGAGCACCACCACAAGCAAGAATCGTCCAACAACCCGGCACAGTCCCATTAAAACTAACAAGCAGCTCTCCCTCGTACCCGACTACCCTTAACGCCGCAGACCGATTTCCATCTTCCTTGTTAAGCTCGTCCGTTAACCCTTTGCGATACCCATATTCAAGATTCTTCCCCCACCGCGGCACACACACATATAATTGCATAATCGGTCTCTTGCCCCGCTGAACTGAACACGTAGACCAGGTTCTGGGTATAATTGAGCAGCCACCCATAGCTCACATCAACGCCCCAATCCCCGGGGAAGAAAGTGTCAAGCTCAGCCCGCGAAAGCCTCGCCGCAGGTGCCTCGTCCACACAGCACGGCGGCTCGGGTGTACACGTATTCGTCGAATGGATCTGGCCCCATACCGGAGAGTCGGGATCATAGTCTGCCGGAAAGTGATCCCTGAAGTCCCGGCCACCGGGATAAAACATAGGGTCGAGGGCAGAGCCCACTGTCGCAATATTCTCGTCCGCCACGTTGCTCGAAGACGAAAAGACGCCATTGACGATGTTACACCTCTCTCCACTCCACCACTCCAATGGACATGAATTACACTGCGTGCCGTTGAAATAGTACGTCAAGCTGTAGTCCTGGAAGTAGTTATCGCTGTTGGTGTAGCTGTCATAGTCGCCTGGTTTGCGTTAACCCTACCTAAATAGTTCGAGATTGTATACTAAGCACGGGCGAACAACTTGGCGCCTTGGTTTGTCGTGGCGGAAGACCAGTGAAATGGATTGCACTGACGGGAGTTGCTCCCGGCCTGGTTTGGTAAAGTAATTGAGGTCAGGTCGCAATACAAGCTGAGCTTAAGCTTCAAATACGACTGGTCTCGATATTACCTGACCAAGCATCCTGCCAAGCGTGGAGCGCCGACTGGGCCACTGCTTCCCAAGAACTTCATGCAGCTGCTCGCCCAGCGTTTAATAGTATACTTAATGAGGGAATAAATGTGCAGGTTAGTGGGCTACTTGTTGAGATGTTTGATGATATGTGAGACCAGGAAATATCAATTCAATACCTAAGCATATGTACTCTCACGGCCTGTCTCTCCAGGATCACCTGCTATGGGCTCTTCTCTAGCACAACCTCATTCCTCGCCAGTTTAGATTTCTCTTCCTGATTCCCATCTACCAACATCAACTTAATCCACTCCTTCACTGCAACCTTCATTTGCTCAACCAGGCGCTCTGCAAGCCCATCTGTCGCCCTTCTGGCCGCAACCCTCTCCTCCTCTGTCTCCTTTCCGCGCTCAGCATTCTCCCTCGCCCTAGTTCGATACCGCTGATAAATCACCTCCAACTCTGCGAGTAGCGCGTCCTTCTCCTCCGCAGTGCGCGGGGCGGCTCCAGCCGCCTCGACCTTTCGCTGATACTCGTTAATCTCCGCGAGAGCAACCTGCATCGCCGTGAACGCCGGTAGGGGCGGGAGCAATCCCATGCCGATCCAGTCGAATTTCTCAAGCCGGCAGATGGGCTGGATTGCCACAGTCGCCGAGATGATCCCCTGCGTGCGTTTCTCGTTGTTGGTCAGCAGAGCGTGCGGAACATGACCCATTGATTTGGTTTGTAGCCAGCGCGAGATCTTGGTTGCGATTATCTCGGCGATGGTTGCGTAGACGAGGACTGCGAGGAACGCAAGTTGCAGGTACCCGCGCATGTTGACCATGCATGCGACAGAGGCAAAGGCGGCCAGTGCCCCTGTTATCATGTACGCCCAGTGCAGAAGCGTTTGCAGGGTTGAAGGCTCATACTTCCAGGTCGTGCGCGCCCAGGCCTCCATGTTCTCTTTGGGGCCTTTAAAGATGACGGTGCCGCCCTCGGGCCGCTCGTAAGCCGCATAGTGCGGCGTTTTGTCCTCGTCGATGCGCGGTGTTGAAACCGTTACCATGGGCAGGAATGTTATGAGGGCTGAGGCAATCCAGTGGCTGCCATAGAGGAAGAAAAGGGTGAATGCCCAGAGGTCGGCGGCCAGGATGCCGATGAGCATCGCCGTGAGGATCATGGCGCCGTTGACAAGGATGAGCACGTACAGCGTCAGGCGGCCGACAATCCACCACCCGAGCCCGGGATCGACAGTCAAACGGGCGCGCTTCGCCTTGGCCATCTTGTCGATATCCTCGGTAGACTTGGGAGTAGAGTCGAGGTATATGATCATAAAGTCATTGCCGGGGTTAAGCTCACCCGAGCGAAACGAAATCAAGTGGCTCATCCAGACATTCGTAAAATCGAGAGGCAGCTCTTTGAAGACAAAACTCGAACGCACGGGGATCATGGTGATATACTTTGCGCACATCTTGATCGGCGGCGAGAGCGACTGCGACGGTAGACCCGAGGTGAAATACTCAACGAGCATCTGGATTGCAGGGAGTGTGCCGCCGACCATGCTGGTGTGCGGCCAGTGGAAGGTATCCTTGTCGAATTGCACGTAGAGCTTTGCAGCGCTGGCATCAGCGCGCGGGTTTCCCAGCACGGCAGCCACGCCGAGCGGGTCGAACGATACAGAGTCCTCATCGCGTAGAGTTGCTTTGGGGCTGTCCGAAGAGAAGGGGTACTTTGCCTCGACGAGCGCGGCGCAGATAGAGAAAGTGACGGTGCGCAGGCCTGCGCTTATAGCGGCTGACGGCATCGCCAGGAGAGTCTCCAGGGGGAGCTTGCAGTTTGAATGACATGATAGAATAATTGTGGGAGAGTGTGTTGAAGTGGGATCTTCAGCCGCTCGTGGGAGGCTGGTTGGGTCGATCTCATTTGCTGGCGGTTCTGCAGGAGCTGGCTTAGCGGCGCGGCTGTCGGGGGCTGTGCCTCTCCATCTTTATACAGCTCCGAGCGGCGGACAATATACCTGCACTTTGAATCATTCGCACATTAAGCATGATGATGGCCTAGCGGCAATCATGTATATGACAGTCATCTAATCTGGATTTTATAGTTACCACAGCTGATCGGGGGGCAAGCCAATGATCTCTGTACCTCGTCTCCAATTCCTACCTGTATGCAGGTAGAGCCTTGGCAGACATAAATAACAATGTGTTTAGCCTCCAAAGACAGCAATCTTCCCACTGAAACCTCATATTCTATTAATATTTTACAGCTAAGAGCGCTTTCCACAATATTAGGTATACGCTACATCCTGGAGGTAAAATTATCTTCCTACACTCCAAATTGCTTTCTAAAATCCAGCCTACTAATAGACTTGAATGTCAAGAGTGCGAAAATACGCTGGGGAGTCTTGTTAGTACTTATGCAAAGCCCTTGTCGAGCGGCTGTTTTGTATTCGATTTAGAGGGTACAGGTGTAGTCACTAGGAAGGTAGTCACGAAGGTAGTTCATCAAGGAAAGGTCATCCCTAAGATTTATAGCCACTACAATGGACTGTAGTAGTCACTACTATTTTTTTTTAATGTAAGGGAACGTGCTTTGCTCAACAAAACTACCTATGAGAAGATAGATACCAAAAATTTACTATAACCATGATGGGGTGTTCGAGGACGGCCCTGATCAAGTAGCGGACGGATGGCCATGGCTCGCAACTGGAAAAGTAGCCTTGGTCTCTTGACAAGTGAAAACGCTAGGATAAGAAATATCCGACCCAAACGAGGCAGCCATCCCCTTCTCCAAGTTCGGTTCACCAAGGCTAAGCTCAGCCAAGACGGGACGACCCGATCTTTGGGCACCTACTGTTGCTTCGTTTGGGAATCACGATGTTGTTAAAGGGTCTAAATTCCAAGCCCACATGGAAAGTTCACCAAGGAATTTGCAAGAAGTAAAGAAGCCTATTCTTGCCCAGCGCATGATCCTTTGCAGTGCAGTTATTTCCCAGAAATGCGGGCAACAGAACGATTCCATCCCCTGAAAATCCCTCAAGTTTACCCCCCCCCCCCCCCCCCACTACGTAGCACGTTGGTTGCTATGCTAGTCTGCAATTATCACGCTATGTGGCCCACCACCGCCACTTAGCAGATGCTTAGACTCGGCCATGCATAGGACGAGCAAGCCTATGGAGCCCTGTTTTACTCAAGATTACAGAGTACCGCATTACTGTACCCTGCCAGTGCCGAGAGCCCCTTATCATCCCCGCCCCTCTCCGACTCGCCCTGTTTATCCTTCTCTCAAACCTCAAAATCGTTGATGGCTTATCAACCTCTCTAGCTTCACCTACCTCACCTTCCTCTACATCACCTCCGAGCACCCTCAAATACCGAAAAATGGGCCTCCTAACTGACCTAATCGAAGGCGCAATCGAGTCAAAATTCAGCGGCAACAACAGCTCGCAATCCCAATCGCAACCCGAAAACTACTCATCGTCTTCCTACGGCGGAGGATCAGGATACCAATCCGGCCCTCCACAGCCGCCGCAAGTGCCATACCCCTGGATCGCCCGTTGGGATGACCGCGACCAGCGCTGGTTCTTCCTGAACGAGCAGACTGGACAGACGAGCTGGGAAGTTCCGTCTATAGGCGGGTATTCCTCGGGAGGATATAACAGTGGTGTGCCACAGCAGGGCTACTACGGCGGGAGCGGTGGTGGTGAGTATTCCTCTTCTGGCTATGGCGGCGGTGCGCCTCAGGGCGGGTACTACGAGCAGCCGGTGCAACAGGAGGAAAAGAAGGACCACACCATGCTGTATACTGGCGCGGGTGTTGCAGCTGGAGTTGTGGGCGGGGCGTTGTTGATGCATGAGGGAGAGGAGATCCGTGAGTCCCTTTTTTTTTTTTTTTTTTTTTTTTTTTTTCTTTCTGTTGCCGACTTTGAGACCGCGTGATAGATTGTGTTGGCCCAGAAGCTGATGAGTAAAGATGACGAATTCGAGGAGAAGAAGGATGATTTCGAGCAGGGAGTTGAGGATTTACCGGAGAATGCGGCGAGATGGACAGGCGAGGCGGTATGTATACTTTACCTTTATATTATTCATGCGCTTTTTCCTTGGCAATGCTTGGGTTAATATGCGTGATTGGGTGGTGCTGACAAGTATAGGTTGGCGAGGTCGAACAAATCCCTGATAGGGTTGAGGATGGATTCGATGATGTTGGAGATGACATCGAGGATGCGGTTGACGATGTGGAGGATTTCCCCGAGAATGCCGCCGGATGGGTAGGAGAGAAAGTTGGCGAGGTCGAGCAATTTGGAGACAATATGGAGGATGCGTATGATGATGGTGTCGCTGAGGGAAGGGGGGATTGGTAAGATATGGTACGAGATTATATCGCCCAATTGAGTCTGTTGTGCGCGAAATACTAGTAGTTGCGCAAAATCGTATCGTACCATAAAGCTGTTCGTATGCTTTCAATGGACATGGAAGATCCAAATAATGCAATGACGCAACTTAGAAGATTTTTACGGATCGGAAGAGTACCAGAGAACTCGGTAGAGGTGATCCACGGTCCGAGTGAGACAATCCGAACAGAGCCCCTTGTTGAGCAGCCTGATGATGGTCAGGCTCCGACAAAAGCCACGCATGATTCGTCCGGATGCGACAAAATTGTTCAGATAAGCAAAGACAGGGCTGAGCTGAGCTGAACGTGAATGTCTCAGATCAGAGTTAGCCACACTATGGATGAAAGTAACCGTCGGCGAAAGGTTGCAGGCGCCAACTCGCAGCGTGGGTTCAATGTAACTCAACACATGCCGGGCTTGCGGGGAATGATTCGTTTTTCTCTTGCGAACCGTTCACTTTCCAGTGCTAGTTTTGTTACTAGTGTTGAGGAGCCAGTGATGCTCACGTCATTAAGTTTTCCACCCTGATCCTGGCCGTCTGCGGAGGGACGTGCCAAAACGTGGACGAAGCTCGCAAATCTCCGGGATACGAGGGCACTGGCTTCAGATTTCTAATCGCTCTCAAGACAATCAAATCGACGACCTTTGCAAAGAGTTCAATTCGTTTGTGACACCGGATTTTCTAGGCGCTAGTGGGGGCCGACGTCATGATGAAAAGCAGATGAAGATGAATCCATCGCTTTGATTTGGGTCGGAGAAATTGAAATTCAGGAACAAATTCTTGGAGCACCGTTCCTAGCGTCCGGTACTTTGTTAGGTCTGGTTGTAACCCCTTTCACAAACACTGTAAAGCACAGCCGCATGAGCCACAATCAGATGATCCTTTGCTCAGCGATTTCAGACATCCTTAAAGGAGCTGTGGCTTGAGTAATGAATCATCACTCAGATCAGAGTCCACAATGTGGTCATTTTTCTTGTCTGTTTCAGATTATCGTCATGCTGCCCCAGAATAATTCAAAGACATGGAGCAAAATGGAGAAGCTGCGCCACAGCTCTTCCCTTTCTCGTGGCGCCGGAAAGGGACTTGGCAGTAAGATATCCGTCGTAATACAAAAACATAAGACACCGAACCGTATCGTTTTTGGACACTCGCTCGCTTTTCCTCTCCTCAACCGTGACTTATCTGCAGCTCAGTCCCTTTCCCCTCTTTCTCCCTCAGATCCAGCTTTGCCAGCTCTATATATCAACCTTGAATCCCTCCAGGCTAATTGGGACTTTATCCTGCATCGTCAGAAATTGCCGACCCAGGATTCGCACCACCAGTCTCCGCTGGCAAACGCTTTTTCAGCTGCGGGTGCTGGTAACCTTGAGTAGCCGCCGGTGTCTGCCTTCCTCTTCTCGGACACGGACAACCCAGCCAGCCGCCCTTTCGAGCGAATCGCTTCTCTTTTCGCGCTGTTTGACGAGACACACTCGTGTCCGGCCACGCTCCTGCGCTGCGTACCCTGCGAGGGATTGCCCTGCCTCTCCCCACGACGTTCAGGGTTGCAGATTCGGTACTCGTACAACTTCCCGCAGTTGCCGGCTCTTGAAACGTTCACTCGTCATCCCCACTGAGTTGTGTTGCGAACCATTATTTTGGCCTGGGACTTTCGTAACATTGACCTTAGCTTTTTGTTCAAACTCAACTGGGCGTCAAAAAGCAAATAACATTTTCCTCCCAACCGTGTTGATCAGGCCTACATGGCCAGCGTACAACTCGAACCACCCAGCATGACAGACTATCGATTGCCGATCCATAAAGTTCCCCCCCGGAAGCCAGTCTCCACGGTGTCGTCGGGATATAGCAATGGTGGCTATCCGCAACAGCAGCAGTACCAGCCTCGGCAGCAACCACCGCAGCAACTCACTCAGCACCCCTCGGTCGCCTCCCTCCAGCACAGCCGTCGTCGGACATCCTCATCGAATGCCATTCCCTTTACCGCACAGCAGCAGCAGCAGCATCAACACCCATACCAACAACCACACCAACCGCATACTACCGGACCTTCTCCGCAACACAGCATGACCGTTCCGCACAACCCTCTGGCGAGACGGTTATCCAGTGCAACTACCTCGACCACCTCGACAGGAAACAACCCCGCGAGTCAGGACATTCGGCGGAGTTCATCGTCGCGCTCGGCGACTTCTCAGATGGGCTACGTCGCTCTGCTGAGACGGCAAAAGGCAACCGTTTGGTGTGACCGTGCACAGCCGGAAGATCCCCGGTTGCGAGCCCAGAAACTGGTGGATAAGAAGCGAGCGTATCTTGAAGTCCACGGTGCTGGCACTGGACGCGCAAGTACGCTCGCGAGCGGTAAGGGCAAGCATGGCATTAAGGTGACTGATCTCTCTCCGTCTGCACTTGTCGGAGCAACTGTCCCTGTCCGACTAAGCGCCAACGAGATTGGTGATGCGGACGATGATGCGAACAGCGAGAGAGGCTTTCCATACCGGCGAACCGGGAGCGGGCGGAGCTCCATCGGCAGCGGTCATCGTTATCCTAGTGGTTACCAACGGAATACACAGGGCTCTATGGGAAGCAATAGCACTCCTCCGAATGAGAAGAAAGATTTACCGGGTGTCTCTGAGCACCCTTCAACGGACAAGCCGGAGGAACAGAAGGACAATGCGTCTGTGAAGGATAATGCCACCACTCATAGCCAGAACAGTGAGCAAGAGGATAACTTTGGGACCATTGGAGATATGGGCGCACCGAGTGCTGCCACCCTTGCCGCTGACAAGGCCAAGAAGGCGGCCGACCTCCGGCGACGAGGCAGTGTGGACGAACGAACAACCACGATGACGAACGTGCGGCTATTTGTCGCAAATCCGGATCTAAGCGATTAACAAAAGGGGCATCCGCGATTCCCTTGTTGATCGCTTAATGGTTTACCCACACGTCAGAATCCAATTGAAGCTTGAATATTACCGAATCTTTTTCAGCATATTGATATCCTCTTCGTCTTCACTTCCGCCTTCGTTACGCATTCGTCTAGCCGCCTTCCTTTTCACTTCGCCTCTTGTCCGGAGAGATTACTCTCGAGCTTGTCTGTAAGACGAAAGATGTGCAGTGCATGTGAGACTTCGTCTTCTACCGCCAGCTGCTACTCTCACGGTGCCTGGATGTTGAGCCGGCCCTCGGCTTTTTTTTCGGTGCCGTGCTGTTCTACTTCCCCTAGCATCAATCTTACCAGTTGAGCGCTTTGAACGAGAGCTGCTAGAAATAATAATAACTTGTACATACATACTCATACCTACATACCATTTTTGAAATCTGAAGTTATCAGCCATCTACTCGCATTTCATGTGCCCGTGTGTATTGCCCACCTTTACCGCCTTCGTTATCTCCAGCCCGGCTTACCTAAAGTCACGTGCTGACGCCTACGCGAGGCAGGCGCGTAGGATTCTCAATTAACGCGACCCATCCTTCGAAGGATCGGCCCACCCCGAGTCTCTTGAATTGGGACACAATTCACTCTTTTGTTGTTGATTATAGTGACGAGGACGTTCGATTCACTGGTTTCTTGTTTCATGATTGTTGGCTTTCCATGTCGATTTCCTGCCTGTCTGTCTTTATGTGAAGCAGGGAGTAACCGCACATAATCTCGAGCGCTTCCCTACATTACCTTGCCATACCAACGTGACCTTTTCCCTTCCTCGTCGATATCGTTACCTTCAATATACCGGAGTAAAGGAGTAGACCATGCAAGCAACAATGGCGATCGATGCAAATTCCGGTACGCAGCCGCCAATATCAACGGCGGCCCCGACATCACCATCGGCACCAAGCCTATCACTGCCGCATTCGACCCAACCGCAACCATCCTCTCAGACACATATCAACTTCTCTCCCGGGCAGAAACGATCTGCCCCATCGAACGACGCTGACGGGCAAACGACTCATATTCCTCCCTCCCCGAGTGGCTCGAACACACGCCCAACATTGACGACTGGCGAAGATAAGGAGAACCGAGACAACTCGTCTGAAATGAAGGGCGTTGAATATACTACATCCACAGCTCATGCCTCGGCTGCTCCAGCGGCTAGCCCCATATATACTGGCCTCGGCGGACAAACTATACCTACACCTACCGCTCAAGCTGGATTTAATACGCCCCCTGTTTTGAAGAAGAGGAAACTATCGCCTGCGGAGCGCGAGGTAAAAGAAAAAGAGAAGGAGGCGAAACAGCAGGAAAAGGAAGCCAAGGAAAAGCAGAGGCTAGAGGAGAAGGCGAAGAAAGAGGAAGAAAAGGCCAGGAAGGATGAAGAAAAGAAGAAACGAGAGGCGGAGAAGGACGATGAGCGGCGAAAGCGTGAAGAGAAAAAGAAAGCGAAAGATGAGGAGAAAGCTGCCAAGGACGAGGAGAAGCGTAAGAAGGAGGAAGAGAAGCTGAAGAAAGAAAGGGTACGTTCTTATTGATCCCGTAGTATCGCAGATTGGACGCTATTGGAACATCTTGGTGGGAGTCAATATATGCACTTGCTAACATCGGACCAGGCACAAACCAAGCTAAACTCCTTCTTTGCCAAACCCAAAACTGCAGCCTCCCAATCCGCTCAACACCCTTCGAGACCTAGTGTCTCGCCTAAGAAGCCTTCTAACGACAGAATTCTTGTGGACACGTCGGGGAGCACCAGTGGGGGATCTGACTACAAGCGAGCATTCCCGGATTTCTTTCTGCAGCGACACACTTCTCTTGCTCCGCCGCATAGATTTGCACGAGATGCTAAAGCAGTCAGCCACCTCGAGAACAAAGTCGATTCGTATTTGAAGTCCGCTAAATCTGCCGATCCCTTAGTTTTCAGGCCGTCTGAGTTATTCAAATTGATTCCCTACAAGAGGAGACGAGGAGCTCTGAACATGTCAGTCAGGGAGATCCTATTACAGATGCAGAGCTTACACGATGCTCCTGAGACCTCCGAGGCCACAAAGAATCTTCAACGTTCATTGAAGCAAGTTCGGATGAAATCTCTCAAGTTCGGAGAAGACGTCCGGCCCCCTTACATGGGTACATACACGAAGCCATTACCCCAGTCAGCGGCAGCTAGGCTAATGCGCAATCCCTTCCGCCGCGAGCTTCCTGAAGTCAACTACGATTACGACTCTGAGGCAGAATGGGAGGATGCTGAAGAGGGAGAGGACCTGGATTCCGAAGAGGAAGAAGAGGGTAGCGAAGAAGGCGATGACGATATGGACGAATTCCTAGATGATGACGATGATCAACTATTGAACGGCAAGAGACGCCTACTCGTGGGAGATCTTGAACCAGTCTCAACTGGGCTAAAGTGGCAGGATCAGGAACCTGATCCAGAACTGCAAGCCTACAAGATCGAGACTATCCTGCCCTCTGTAACGTTTCCTATCGATCCTTTCTCAACAGTATATTGGCAGAAGGCTCCGGAGCTGGTACAAGCCAACCGCTCAGCCCTTCGGTTTATCATGGGACACCTAGGATCGCATACTCTGGGACCCCAGGAGAACCCTGCCGGTAAGGCCAAGCGGGCGTTGCCGGTGGAACTACTCGCTGAGTTCAAGACCGTGGTTGAAGGAAGCAATCTAACCAAGACCGGCTTGGTCGAAGTCTTAAAGAAACGGTAAGGGACCCCACGTCGAATCGGGGAAGATCAGGGCTGAATGATTGGCAACCAGGTTCCCAAAAATTTCCAAGGACACACTGAAGGGCACACTCGATAGTGTGGCAACACGCATTGGACAGAAGGAAGTTGACAAGAAATGGGTCTGCAAGTAGGATCTGCATTAGAGTTGGGGTGACAGTCGCCAACGTTGAAAACGGCTTAGGTCGTGCAAGTCCTTGATGCCACCACCATTATCATTTTCCAAGGGGTATTACTACACCGCATCAGTAACGGTCGAATGCTGTGAAAGACTGCAAAATTGAAGAGCAGCCAGATTCATGTCCCTCGGTTACTAAACTTCACCGATTGATCATACTGGGCGAGATGCAGTCCGACTTGTTGAGTAGGTGGGGGGCTCACAGCGCAGGACGTCCAGTGTCCCCCACCGGTTGAAGCGATGGAGGGGAGGGGCAAAGCATATTCTAGGAGAATTTACCCTTACTACAGAAGATGATGGATCTATTTTTTTTTCTTGCCAGTATGGAAGACAAAGAGATCCCATATGTCATTGAGAAGTTGACTTGACGATATCAAGGTTAGCGCGAGCGGGTGGGCACGTGCAGGTAGAAGCAGCATTAATAACATTTATCTCATCCGACATCGCGCTTCGATTAGTGTAATATCCAGTAGCAGCTCATCCTATCATGCAGATATATCGAAGACGACTCATAGCAAGATCCAAATCGAACTGGAAAAGAAGACGGAGAATGCGGCTAGGTTTTGTCGCAGGCGATCATGTTTCAGCACCGGAAGGAAAGAAAAGAGGAAAACCAGCCAGGCGAACCCCACCAGGGCAGTTGTTGAAGTGAAGAGCAAGACTCTATTCTGGATGGCCGCTTCGGTGGTGGAAAACGCAAGGCAAGGAGGGCGGGCGACAAATCAGAGGCGAGGGACCGAGGGGGCAGTCTTCATGCATGCAGTGCCAACGCATCACTTCGCGACTGGCAGTCAGCATCCATTTATGACTGTCCCACGGCGCCTGTGGAGGGTCGGTTCAGCTGGCATGAGAAAAGAATAAGCCCGGATTGATGGCGATTTACAGGTCAGCTCGCTTCTTCAGAGCGATCGACTGGGAATGAAATAATCCAATATTCATGCTTCGTAGACTTTGCACAATCAATAAGAGATGTTCACCTTCAACAACAGAGTCCAGGTATAGCACAGCATGTTAAGATGCAGGCGGCCGGTTCGAGTCACCGCCTGCCAGCTCACGCCCTCCTCGCCCCTCGATTTGTTGGCATCGCATTCTCCATCATTCAACACCTCTGCTTTCTCTCTTCAAGTCCTCCCTCGTCTTTTAGTCTGCATGTCATCCGCCCAGCTCCCCGCTCCGTAGTGCATCATCGTCTCCTCCCGCCACTCATTGACTTGTCCTCTTCTCCTGTCCTCGGAGTTTACCCCGTCGATTTCTCTTATACTGCAGCTGCTATACCAGTACCAATAAGAATCTTGCTTGTCTTTAGCCTCTTTGCCCTCGCATTTATTACTTATTCACCTAGTTTCATCTGCTCTTCTAATCCCTCTTTTTGTCTCTCTCCCTCTCTTCCCTTCCCGCCCTTGATCTACGACTCCATTCCCACCCATTCTCCCCTCCCCTACCGCGTCAACACACTGGATACTTTCATCGGGTCGACTTTGCCCTTACGGCTGCCTTTCGTACAGGATCGTCCGCCTGATGAAATCCGTCCGCCGCCGTCTTCGCCCTCAGTAGAGGAGCCATGCGATAATCGAGAAGTGGTCTCTGCCGCCGCGGCCGCCGTGCAACCTCCACCATCTCCCTCCTATTATTGCAAGCCCTCCAAGCCAAGCGTTCCACGGACTCCTGCCCATGGCAACAACACAATGTTCGATGCCCAACCTGATGGTCTCTCGTCCCCCCTGGCGTTTGTGAGCAGTACGTTCGGTTTTGTTTTCCTATCTATTTTCTTTACTTTTTCTGCTTTGTGCCTCTGAGAGCTATTTAATTTCTCCCCCCTTTATCGCGACGAGGTCGTCGTTTTTTTGGGCATGAACGCCCGCGCTTGCGACTAATTATCCCAAACCCTCTTTTCTGCGACAACTAAATGCGCACTTTGATCCTAACGTCTCCTCGCTCGTCTGATTATTTAGACATCTTTCCCGCTGCTCTCAAGACAACCCGACCATGTGAACCCGCAGTTCCTCTCGTTGCTGACGCGACTGCCGGCATGTCTCCCGTGCTGTTCTCCCCCGACTCAACTTCGAGTCGCACCACAGGTGAGTCTGGAGATTCGGACCGTTCGAGCTGGCGATTCGTTTCAACACCCGTTTTTTCCGAGGATGGACATCCCACTGTTGAGAAACCCGTCCCTGTTCTGGTGGAAGAGCGCCCCAAGGTTTCTTTCGAGGAGTTGGCCGGCCGATACCGACAGAACCAACACAAACAGGCGCGCAGGAAGAAGTTAGAACAGCGCCTTCATGCGACCAAGGTGTCTATGGGGGTTTCGGCGCGTCTGATCCGTATTGGCGCTGCTGTCCAGCGAGGCCTGGTCGACCGGCTCAAGCATGACGACAAGGCCAATTTCATCGCTCTTCACCATACCATGATTGATCTTCAGGAACCTTGTGCTTTAGTTTCACGGCGATATACACACCAGTCGGATTCTTGGGAAGAATGGCTCAGCTCCCGCGGTTCTACCCTGGACCATTCTCCGGACTTCTTCCTCCAGCTTAGCCCGCAGTCCAGGGCCGATCTTCTTGAGATTTTGCAATCGGTTCGAACTGATCCCCAGTTCGTTTTTGAGAGACTATGCGGCTTGACCCCGGCTCAGCTATCAGGTTTGTTATCTTCATCCGTCGCCTCCTGGGAGACTGGTGGTGATTCCGCGTTCACTTCCACGTCCCGTTCAAGGATATCTACTTTAAATTCGAAAACTAGCGCTGCATCTACCATTCCTTTCAAAGATCGCGTTTTGGCATTCGAAAGGACCGACCCCCTGTCTACTTTGCTATTTAATGTTTATGCAGCTCCTTTGGATTCCGATGCCCCGGAGGCTCAGCTGCGCTTGGATATGTGGTCTTCTGTCTGCGCGAAGCTCATTGCAGATGGCGCCAGTAGGTCATATGCTCTCATCGACCATATCTTGAGCTTGTGGGCATCAGGCAGCGAATGGAAAGCTAAGCCCAAATTTGAGCTCTATCTCATGGACATTCTCCAAACCGGTGCATTCCTTCTGGAGCATACCGAAGCCCCGCCCGGCTATGATATGGAATCTATGGACCCGCTACGGACGGATGTTGCCGAGGAATTCTTTGCGTCCATGGTGGATTCGTTGCTTGAGCTTTTGGACGATCCAGATGCAGGATTACCCCAGACAGTTTTACTACTGAGCAAGGCCATTCTGCAGAAACTTGACCGTCAGGACTGTCGTGATCGCTTTTTGGATTTCTTATTTGTGCAGTGGTTCTTCTCCAAGTTTCTCTATCGGGCTTTGACGTATCCAGAGGTGAGTTTGGCAGCTTTTCTCATCAAACGGTCGCTAATGTGGTCTGCAGAGTCATGGCCTTTTGCTTGATTTTCATATTAGAAAGGAGGCGCGAGACAAACTTCTCGGCCAGGTTGGGTATCAAGCTTATTCGCAGGCGCTCGCTGTTCTCCGTTCCATGTGCGTGTTTTAGTTATACTTCATTCCTGCAGAGCGACATTGTTTGCTGATAATGCCAGGCACCATTATTCCATGGCTCGCCCTAGGGTTCGCCAACATGTCGAGAACATGCTTGACCGATTTGCTTGCAATCAGGTCAAAACGAACACCACCCAACATTTGCCGCCCACAGGACTCCCCTACGGACCAGATTCCCCTACCATATCCCTGATGCTTTCTGCTGTTGATGTTCTCACTGTGTTGAACGCCCTTTTCCCCAGCGCTCCGTCCCCTGTGTACAATTCCCAGTCACCCACGTCAGGCATTTCTCTCTCTCCACTTGGGTCGCACGCAGATAAAACCGTGACATCTACATTTGAGCCAGGTTTCTATCGCCCGTTGGTGCCGTATTCCTCGAGACTGGCTTCTCACGCCAAAGGCATCTTTCCCACAGACATCCATTTCTTTTCCAAGCCAGAAAATACCCCAAGTTCTAAGGCTGACAGGATTCGGTTTGAACTGTCGGATCTAGGCGAGCATGATCCTCACACTCATTTAGAGCCGCCATCAGCCGAGGATTGGACAATTTTTACCCTCTCGCAGGATGGCACGCGGCTCGTCTGGGGGTTGTTCCCCGATAGCCAAGCACACTCTCCGGAGAGTCTACCCTCTGACGAAGTCAGCTTCTCCACTCTTGGGATCGAGGATAATTTTGAAGCTCTCCAGACCGCAATAGTTAAGCTCATCCAAGAGAACCCTGCAGGCGACCGTGTTGAGCACGGTTTACCATTATCTCATGGCCTTCCACAAAGAGCCAGCCAATCACTCAAGGAACGCTTCAACCGTGCAATGGCACACTGCCATCAAAACTCCGACTTTATTGGGGCGCATTACTGGTGGAATGCTGCTCGACTGCTTCGCCGCACTGTCGGTAACTCTTCAAACCAACCTGCTGATGACTCTTGGATCCTGGAACCTATGTACTCGACTTGTGTCCGCTCACTCCAGAATTCTAGTTCCGTCATTGAGCGTTGTGATGCTGACGTTGTCGCACTGGACCGCCATATGCAAAGACTTGAGAAAACAGTCAAGGAGATGATGAAGACAATGGGCCGACTCCGAAACAAGATGTGGTACATGACCGATGTGAGAAACTCCAGGCGCTACGAGGAGGCGAAGAACGTCGCGCTCGCTCTCAAGACTATGCCTTATGCCCACCTACTCGCTCACAGTGAGCCTCGGTCACGAGGTGGCTCTCGTGCATTTGGCGGGGGTTTACTCCAGAAACCTGAGTTGCAGGTCATGAACGTGATGAAGGCCCCGAGCAATCAAGCTGGACCAACTAAGCTCGCGGACGAACAAGTTGACTTGATCCGCAAATGGCTTACGCATAACAATATCGACAACTTCTGCAAGGGTGAAGAGCGTATCCACCGCTTCTGCTATGAAGTCGGGACAAGTATCAACCGCTTAGTCGGCGAGACTATGGCAGAAACACCCGTCTTATGGGCAAGCGAGCTGTTCCACAAAGAGCGGGCCAAATACGAAGGCTCCAGCAACCGAAGCTTCCTCAGTCTCACCTCCAGTTTACGCTCGTTTGGCATGATGGGTGATGATTCCCCTCACTCTACCCCTTCCCTGGCTAGCTCCGTTCTTCGCCCTCAAGAGCCTCCCCGGTTGAATCTCAAACCTTCCCTGGAATCCGAG
The DNA here is from genome assembly GCA_027569055.1 of Aspergillus baeticus. Classification (NCBI taxonomy): domain Eukaryota; kingdom Fungi; phylum Ascomycota; class Eurotiomycetes; order Eurotiales; family Aspergillaceae; genus Aspergillus; species Aspergillus baeticus. Next base: position 405,956 of record JAPDEI010000027.1, read on the forward strand.
CGATGGAGATCCCCGGGTGCTAACACCGATGTGTCCTCTTTCCTTGGCGACAGGGCACCATCAACTACTACCGGAGACTCTTGCAGTACATTTTGGTCAACTCCACCGCCGCACACTCATTACGCACCGAGCGCGTCCAGCCTCTATTCCCGGCCACCGTCCATGCTCAGTGACACTGCTGTCCAGCAACCGCGCCGTGAACGCAAACCACATGGGAAAACAGCATTTTTGGACGACTTGAGACGGACATTAACCAGTCTGTTATTGAGTGATCTTGGCTCACCGGTTTGGAGTTGTGGTACCGAGACAGATGCTTGGTTTGGTAATGTCCTCGAGCAGAAGAGGATCCAAGCCCAGATGAGGAAGCGATCCCGCCTTCAGCGGTTCTATACCGAATGCGATGAGCGAGCAGTTCGTCAATCCATTCATCGCGTCCCATCTCACCGAAGGAGCAGATCTGTCGATCATCCTAATCGTGGAGAGTCTGCCGATTCTCCCTCTGAAGAGCCTGCCCATGACACCTCCGCCAGTTCAGACGGTCCGGGTCCTTTCGGATACGATACTGTCTTCCGTCGCCTTCTGGATGTGTTTTCCCGTCACGGAAATCCGTTCATCAAGCTAGATGCGCTACGGGATCTTCGAAGCCTCGTCGTTGCGTCGTTAACTACTGCCAACGATGACCAAGCTCTGCCTCCTATTCCAGATCCTACATTGCGCCACCGACGTGCGTCCATGATTCGCCGAAATCGGGACGCAAGGAGTAGCTTCTCCGAGCCACATTCTCGCCGTCGGCCAGAGAGAGATCCTCTACACACGCCAACGTCTCCCCCGGCCGAGTCTATGATCTTTGGGTCGCGGCCATCCGACTACAACGTACCCACTGAAAAACAGATTGTCGAGGCGCTTCGAGAGATCATCCTCGACATGAAGCCAAAGACCTTGTTCCGCGACCTGCAATTTATCTCGGCCTTTGTTCCTAGTGACACCTTGAACAAGACGGATAGTGGAACAGCCTTCCTGCAGTTTGGGCTTGCTGCCCTAAGCTTGAAAGACGAGGTTTGCAATAGTATGGTTGAGATCGCAGACGACATCGTGTCCCAGGAGCTCACCCGTCGACACCCACCACACATGTACGATACGTATCCTCGAGCGGGTGATCGCATGAAAGATGCGGCCAACATGTGGATACCCACAGCGAAGGAGGGACACCCCGTTGCACAACGGGAACTTGCCATTCTCTACCTCACGCACCCGGAACTTGTTCCGCGCGTCACATTCCCTCTTACTCTATTAAGAGATACTTTCAAGGCGGAGATGATGTACCGCCGAGACAAGGACTCCAAATCGGATCCCCATACAATGTGCCTAGCACTGCACTGGATGCAGCTGTCGGCCAATGGTGGAGACGAGCTCGCCCGGAACAGGCTTCGAGAGCGAGAGGAGTTCGAGTCTATTGCCTAATCATTTTTTTCCCTTATATTATGTTCGCTCTTTTGATATTACTGACTCAGCTTCGATCTTTTGCGTACATTTACTATTTGTCTACTTACTTTCTCGATGATACCATCTCGGAGCAGTTGGGCTACTGACATTACCTTACTATTTCAATGCCGTTAATTTCGGAGCAGTGGTTTTCCTCTGGTTCTGGTTTTACATTGTGTTTCCCTGTCGCGGGTCTGGTATTCCTGTCTTGATATCCTACCGCATACAAGGTTTGGGTGGCACTTTGACTGTTACGGACTTTGATTATATGGCTATAATCTATGGAGTTGCAATCAATAGAGGTTCAGCTACAACTATATTCTTGTACTATATCTGCTTAGAGTAGTGTGGATGGTTCAGTCATGGCTGAGTAAGGAACTGGCGACGTCATACCTACTCGAGCTCCACGTGCCAAATCAGACGAGCCCAAACAACCGGGTCTTGGCGCTCGTTTCCCCTCCTGCGTCTTTCGATTCCCAAGGACATATTTGCTAAAGTCATCAATCAATCAATCGTGGCTGAGACAGAAACTTTGTAGCTACTACTTCTGATCACCCGGTCATCTGCCAAATCCGTGACCACTGTATATGATAGCGACTTTCGTCAGGAGGGTAAGTGAAACCGATACCTGATCTCAGCTCTTGCGGTTAGACCTTCAGCTGACTTGGGGCTGCAACTGTATATATAGGTCATCGTGCGGCTTGCGACTTAGATCCTGTTTCTCCTGCAGATAGATCGTCTGTTTGATCTGCACCCCACTGTTTACTGTTTATTAAAGGGTTGCAAAGCGATAGAGAGACTGTTTTCCATCTTCGTTTTTTCTGCCCCACGTCAACCAACATGGCGCAAAACACTGATGCGATTCCCAAGAGGCCGAGGGGTAAGTGCGGTCGGGTTTGAAAGATGGTTTGCGAAATCTAGCTGACGCGCATTGTTTCTTTTTATGTGTAGGTATCCTCAAGAACTCCAGCTCGCAGCACCATCTGCACGTCTCCTACGACGAGCACCACATCCCTACCCCGCCTCCCGTCGACACCAAGGAACTCACCTTGCAAAACACACTCCAGAACGCGGGTCGCCGACCCTCGTCGTCGTCCCGACGCACCTCGCTCGCAAGTTCCCATGGTTACCATGACGACGCCTCGCCGCGTTTGAAGTGGGACGAGGCAAACCTGTACCTAACCGAGCAGGAGAAGACGGCGAAAATGAAGATCGACGAGCCGAAGACCCCCTATGCGCCGCACTATGACCCCGCCGAGGATGAGGAGGAGATGAGGCTTGCGGAAGCGCAAGACAGCCTGATCGATGCGCAGGGTCTAGTTGTTGACGAGCTGGAGAAAAAGAAGGGGCCTCAGAAGAAGGTTTCCGAAGATGATATCCCCGACTTGGAGCTTGGTGAGCCTGAGGAATCGGTCGTGGCGGGTGGACAGCTAGGCGATAGTGATCGGATTATGCGCTCGCGAAGTCTGAGCAATGAGTCTCATCGCAGTGACAAGCATGTTGTCGTCGGCGCGAATGGAACTGGGGAGGGGGATGATAGTCTTCTCACAACTGAGGAGGCGAAGGAGAAACATCGGCAGTTTGAGAAACAGCGGAGGCAGCATTACGAGATGCGGAACATCAAGGAGCTTCTAGCGTACGTTTTTTTTCTACCCCGTCTTGTGTCCGCGTATGCGCGCTAGAAGTCGAGGCAATGCTGACCATGACAGACATCACGAGGAGGATGAGATGGATGAAGATGAGGACGACTCAGGCGTCCCGCCTCCGATGCCTCAAATCCCACACCAGTTCAGCAATAGCGACAGGTGAGACCGCCGCCGTTATTATGTTGATTTTTCGGTTCCCTTTCCCCAGTGTACACCGTATATTCCCCAGCGATTCCACGTTCCTGATGGCAGAGATGAGTGATGAATATCCCCTGTTCCTTTTCCCTTCCTTTTTTTTCCAAGCATCTTGTGTTATCTACGTCAGTGTATCGTTCTTTTTTCATCATTTTATTCTATTTCCATGATAGATCACTCACTCTGGATCGGAGTGTAGCTGTTGTCTGAACCTGTTTGAGCTATACAATATACACAGAACTAGAGATTGAATTGACCTCTCTATAATGAGAACCCGGTTCCTAGACTGCTTGGGCAGCTCCATCGGCTAGTGTCTAGCTATATATAGGTGTCGCGCGGCCTAAGTCTAGAACTGAGTACAGCGGATTGGCAGGATCGGCCCAGGAGACAATCGGCAAGAAATTCGGCGGATGAAATGAAGGATCGTACGACGTTTGTCCTAAAAAAGGTAGCTTGCGAATAAGAAACAAGCGGATTTGGATAGTGTTTATGTATCTATTTTACTTATAGAGGCTGCCCCAACCCTGGCGACGACAAGATTTGTGTTTGTTTGTCTTTTTTTTTCACCAACTTTCTCCAAGGCTGTTCCTGCACCAGTTCACCCCAACCTTCTTCTTGCACTCCATCTTGTTACCCAACACGTCTTTTCTCCCTTGCATCTCTTTGTTCAAAATAATACATACAGTACATATTTCATCAATCTTGAAAATAGAAATTTGTCATCATGGCCGACCAGGATAAAGCTCAGGAACAGCCCCAGGCAGCTGCTGCCCCCGCTCCCGCTCCCGCTCAGGAGCCCGACACCACAAAGTCCGAGGGGAAGCCCACGACCACCGAGTCTGCGCCAGCACCAGAGCCTGTTACTGAGCCAGCTGCCGCTGAAGCTGTGGCTGTATCTGAAGCAGCTCCTGCTACTGCTACTACTACTGAGTCCGCGACCGCCCCTGCTCCTGAACTAGCCGCTGCTCCAGCTCCCGCTGTCGTCCCAGCTGCGACGGCCGAGCTAGCTCCGACTCCAGCTCCAGAAGCTAAGTCCGAACCCGAGCAAGCAGCTGCAGTTCCAGTTCCAGCTCCAGCTCCCGCAGCAGAAACCGCCGCTCCTGAATTGACAGAAACCGAGAAGAAAGATGATAAGCCCGCATACTTCACCAAAACCCCTGTCCTCGAGCAGCTCTTCGACCGCCTCCCGACAATCCTTAGCACAACGGGCCACAGCGAGATGTGGGGTGTGCCCCTGAAGCATGACGCTACCGACGTCCCCACCATCAACGTGCTGATTAAATTCCTCCGAGCCAACGCCGGTGACCTCAAGCTTGCTGAGGAGCAGCTTACCAAGGCGCTCGAATGGCGCAAGGAGTATGATCCATTGACGCTGGTGGATGCGGAGAAGAAGAGCTATGCTGAGGCCAAGTTTGGCGGACTGGGATACCTGACTACGTATGAGCGTGAGGGCAAGGGGGATTTGATCGTTACTTGGAATATCTATGGCGCTGTTAAGAAGATCGATGAGACTTTTGGGGATATTGAAGAGTATGTTCGGGGATTCTCTCTTTTTTTTTTATACAGTGAATTGGTGGCTAATTCGCATCGCGCAGGTTCATCAAGTGGCGCGCTGCCCTCATGGAGCTCGCTGTTAAAGAGCTGAAGCTTGACCAGGCTACCTCTGTCATCGACTACGATGGCGAGGACCCCTATCAGATGATCCAAGTTCACGACTACTTGAACGTCAGCTTCCTCCGTCTGAACCCGACCATTCGCGCCGCGACCAAGAAGACCATCGAGGTCTTCAGCACCGCGTACCCCGAGCTATTGCGCGAAAAGTTCTTCGTCAACGTCCCGGCCATCATGGGCTGGATGTTCGCCCTCTTCAAGGTGTTCGTTAACGAGAACACTACGCGCAAGTTCCACCCCATCTCCAGCGGTGCCAACCTAGCCCGCGAATTCCCTGGCTTGACTGAGAAATTCCCCAAGGTGTATGGCGGACAGGGGCCTGATCTGGAGGGGTCTGCTAGAACTGTGGCTCTGACAAAGGAGTAGATGCGTGCTGAGGGTTTATTCTCGTCTTGAAGGTGAAGATCACCGGGAGATTGGCTGATTGTTTTCTGTTTCGTATGATACCTCTAGAATTGTTATTGCGGGTGAGCGAGGAGTATTCTCCCGATTGATATTTCGTTGGACTCCGGCGGCCTGTCTTTTATTGTATATTTAATTTCTAATCGGACACTCTTCCATCTCTATCTATTGATTTGCAACTTAAGGTCGGACAGGAGCAAGCACCATGTATAGTAAAAGCGGATCGGGATATCATAAGCCCGAGCCCTCTTGACTCCGCCTTTCTTCAGCGCGATTATCCGGCTTCAGAGCTCTAGACTCCGCAGCTTCGCCTCTATTTAAGGCGTTCATCAATCGCGTCTATAAATTATTAGGGCCCATCAGAATGCTGCTTGCCCTTAGCGATTGGCCTCATCACCCAATCTGAACGATTACCCAGCCTTTTCACACCGACAACACCACGACAACTCACTCACGCCTCACGAGACCCTCCCTCAACCTACTTAATTCCGCATTAATCCCTCTCAGATAAACCAAAATGTCTGTCTGGAACCCAGACAACATCCGCGACGTCGCCGAATCCGTCGGCATCGTCAACCTCAACAACGACGTAACCGAGAATCTCGCGCGCGACGTTGAATACCGCATCGCACAGGTCCTTGAAGAAGCCTTCAAGTTCATGCGCCACAGCCGACGGACGCTGCTCACGACACAGGATATTGCGCAGGCGTTACGCGTACTAGATGTCGAGCCGCTATATGGGTACGAGTCGACGCGGCCGCTCAAGTTCGGCGAGGCCTCGCTAGGGCCGGGCCAGCCGCTTTTCTACGTCGAGGATGAGGAGGTGGATTTTGAGAAGTTGATTAATGCGGCGCTGCCGAGGGTGCCGAGGGAGATTAATTTTACTGGTACGCTTTTTCTTGCTTCCCACTGCGGTGATTGGGGTTGAAGCTAACCCGGTGTGTTTGCGTGTAGCACATTGGCTCGCCGTGGAGGGCGTGCAACCCTCAATACCACAGAATCCGACGGCCGCGGACTCGCGCAACCTCGAGTTAATGTCCAAGGGCCCGAACGCGAACGCGACATTGGCGGCCATGAGCGGGAGCGGGAATGTCGCCGTCAAGCCGCTCGTCAAGCATGTGCTCTCGAAAGAGCTGCAGTTATACTTCGAGAAGGTGTGCAACGCCTTTCTGGACGAGTCAAGCGAAAAATATCGGACGTCGGCGTACGCGAGTCTCCGCGAGGATCCCGGATTGCACCAGCTTGTGCCGTACTTTGTGCAGTTTATTTCGGAGAAGGTCACGCATGGCTTGAAGGATATTTTTGTCCTCACGCAGGTCATGCACATGGCTGAGGCGCTGGTGCAGAATAAGTCGCTATACGTTGATCCTTACGTGCGTTCCTCACATTCCTCTCTTATATGATCTATACTAACAAAAGACGTAGATCGCCGCTCTCGTCCCCCCAATCCTAACCTGCTTAATCGGCCGCCAGCTCGGCGCAGCCGCCGATCTAAACGAACAATTTGCCCTCCGCGACCTTTCTGCCTCCCTCTTCGGCCTCATCTCCACCAAATATTCCCACTCCTCTCACACCCTCAAACCCCGCCTCGCCCGCTCCTGCCTAAAAACCCTCCTCGACCCCTCAAAACCCTTCTCCGCACACTACGGCGCCATCATCGGCCTCCATGCAGTCGGCGGCCCGGAAGCCGTTCGCGTCCTCATCATCCCGAACCTACCCACCTACGGCAGTTTACTGAAAGACGGCGTGGCAGACGATAGCTCACGGCGCGCAGAGGCGGAGAAAGTCCTTACCGTGTTGTTGGTTGTGCTTGCCTCGTTGCGAGAGGGCACAAAGGCGCCTCTAACGAATGGCCACGGCGCTGGCTCTGTGGGGGAGGAGCTGAGGAGAAAACTTGAAGGGAAGATCGGTAGCTTCTTAGCGGAGAAGGTTGTGGAGCTGGGAGATGTGCAGCTTGTGCATGCTATTCTGATGGATTAGTCTATGTCCATGTTATACCTAACGGCAAACTGGGCCACATCTTTTACCCTCTCCTACGAGAGTACTTGGCTTCTTTACTTTACTCTAATGCTTGTGGACGACTCGGGTAGCAATGACAATACCTTGTGTGATCTTACCAGTACTCATAAGCAACAACATGATAATCCCTTAATCTCCCTCTTGCTTGTCTCTGTCACTGAGGTAGTAAGTAAGATTATCCCTGTTTATCTATATTCAGTGTAGCATAGCCTCTATGTTTGAAGAAGTAGGCCTCTAGTACATTTACGTGGTTGTGCACTAAATATATATACTGTAGATGGGGGACATGCATAATAACATCTGACAACTCTATTACCGTGAATGATACATGTGTGTGGAAGAAGCATTGGTTCCATAGCATACTAGCATAAGTTCCAGAGGTATAGTATTATTAACACTCATGGTATCTTGGAGAGGTATATCCATGTATACTTAGAACCCCTACGCTCGGGGCTCCGTTTGGAAAACAAGAGAATCCAGAGCAGGAATCGACGGTTATTAAATCATCTCATCTAGATGACGTTAATTTTCTCACCTTCGGTCATGTAAGCAATCCTTCCCCAGGTATAGTGGAGGCTAACGGCTTCACAGACTTGATGATGTCGAAGATCAATCGCCCCTGCGGTAACATAGGCAAGAAAGATGGGTAAAATATGATCATCCCGACTAATCTGCCCGACTACCAAACGACAGCACAAGACAAGAGCTGTATTATATTTTAGATAGAGAGGCTATATGCCTTGAAGATCTCATAGCGCTGAACGGGATATAGATATATATGTATCGGTGTAGGCCAACCGTTTCTCCTACGGCAACCAGCGACAATCTGTACACTGTGAAACAGCTCATTTAACTTTTCGAGTCCAATTCCTTGAATGCCGCTGATCTGAAGTATAAGTGTAAGACTGTTCCCCACTCTCTCGGTATATAGAACCTTGTCGGTTCTGAGAAACTTGCGATGTTAGGTGATCGGCGTGTCCCCACTCGTCTTGACATAGTAACTCCACGGGTGCTCAGGGCTAGTAAATACAGTCGACATTGTATTTGAGTTGGATGAGAGATGGTCCTCTGGGGAAGCTTCGTCGTCTCCAGAGCGTCCCCACTGCCCCAGGTTCCGTTGTTGTTTTCCGCACGGTCTAGGGGATATGGTGTGCTTGCGAAGTCAAATATATAATCATATGTTTGCCTCTATCACACGCTGAGAAATAGTCTTCTCGAGTAGTGAGTGCGGACATCTAATCGAGATGCTTTACCAGACTATTGACGTGCCTTGCGGCAACCTCTACAGGGGCTGCGTCGCATTCAACCCACCATGGACTGAGAAGGCACAGGACCATTTCCAGCGGTGCGTTAGTACTTACGTCCCCCAGAAGCAGAAACCATATTAAGAGACAGAAACAACAGGTCTACTTCACCGACCCAACCCTCCCAGAACACACAATCTACATGCCCCCGGCGTAGACGTTACCACGGCGGGTCTCCCTCCCAGTGCTCATCTGGGCTGAAGGCGGCTGCGACAATAATTGGACCAGGTTTGAGCCACGAACATCGGCTCGTACGGCTTCATCGTCCTCGCCCCGAGACCTCCGAAGGGTACGGGACACATATTCCAAGACGCCGTGGACGACGCCGTCACCTGGATACACGAGCGCGCAGGGTAAAGAGGGTAGTATAAGAGAGTGGACAGCAGCAGGATTGCGGCTGCGGGGGCCTGTTGGCGTATACGCAGCGGCATAATGATGCCGTGAGCTTCTTGGAAATTTTCAATTCCGGAATCCTGGGTGATACGCCTGATGCATAGGAGAACTTGCCCGAGGGGTCGATTATCGAAGAGCCGAGCGTTATCACGAGGTGACGAAGTCGGTTTTTCGGTGGTTAGGGGCCGAGGGGATGTTGCCTATCCGGCGGTATGTATAAGGCCCAGCCTAGGCCTGTTATCCCCGTCCGACGATTCGCGCATCTTTGCTAACAGAATGGAGAACGCAAGGGCACGGCCAACTCCCACAATCTGACTGGTGTGTCAAAGTGGATTAGCAATTACCCGGTGGGACACTCCAGGACGTATAGAGAGCCTAACGACGGCGAGTTTGGGATTGCTGCTGTGAAAAGGTTAAAGTGGCTGCCCAAGAGAGATCAAGCAGTGTCCAGGTTCTTCACAGCAGGCGGAGCGGAGAGGGCCGGATGGATCGAGACTGAGAGTTAGGGGCTTGAGCGAATGGACAGGTATCTTGGTTGACGTGACTGGGGAGAAGAGCGGGGGGACAATCTGGCTGAGCTGAGCGTATACAACGTACATGGTGTTACGTCACCGTTCCTGGCTGACGGGTGACCGCCTGCTGTTCATGGCAGACCTTCGTGTGACAGCGCTAGTCCTGACCATACAATACCAAAGTTACCATACCTACGCAAAACCTCAGGCTTCCAGATCCGATCTCTTCATCCTCCCTCCAAAGTCTAGTTGGATTCGCTCCCCTGTCGATTTTTTCTCCTTTGCTCCTTTGCTCTTTGCTATCCCGACTCGATCCGTTGCATTATCACATACTCCTGCCTTAGCCGGTCTGAGTCCGAACCCCTGCAGAACAGCGGCCCAACTGATATTGTAACGGAGTGACCGTGCCCCACGCCTGGCCCTCGATTTTCTCGGGCCCACAGAAAAAGCTGCGACGGCAATAAATAGGAAAAGACTTCAAAACCCAGCGCCAACAACCATTGCACCTTGCTTTGTGCACCCCACGTCTGCCTGGTTTCTTTTTCTTTCCCCTCTCGCACCGTCAAGCGTTCCTGACTTGAGATATTAACTGTGTGCTTGATTACTGCTCTTCATCATCTTGCAAACGTTGTGAATATCACTCAGATGTCAACAGCCGTGGCGCCTCGCTCCATCGTGCTCATTTAAGCCCGAATTCTTTTTCTGCCTTCCATGAGCTCAAAGGACCTACTGAGATTTCTCTCTAAGCCTGCGAAGTGAGTTGCCGTCTTTCGATTTGTTTGCTCAATTCCTTTCACCGAGCCCAACTTCTGGTTCCGCCTTCCTCACTATTATAAGTGCACGCGACTGACTGTTTCCTCTGCTACAGGCCCAGATAACACCCCTAACAACAACACCGATCTCTCTCGATCTTTTACCATCACCCTCAAATCAATTGAAGCAGATCCTCGTCTGCTAGACCCGATACTTTGAAAGGTATCGGTATCTTCAGCACGAGGTAACAACACATAGTCACCATTCCCTTTTCTCGAGGTTTCTTCCTCCTCTCGCTCTCTTTCCGACCTCCCTAGCACCCCTTCGGGTTTATCGCGATCTCATTCTAGGCTGAGTGCCATTTTCGCTCTCGATTTTTCAAGGGCCTTCTCTTCTCAGGCGGGCATTTCCCCCCCGTTGTTCGTCTGAGTCGCAGATAGTGCTTCTAGGCTTGTCTACGATCACAAGCCGAATCGAGCCTCTGCACAAATCTCCGCATTTTATACCATACACGTCTGTTAAAAACATCAAAAACTTCTGTCGTCAGTCAAGAGATGGTCAACATCGCGATTCCCAAGCATTACACGCAGTCGCCGTCTTCTTTTGCGGCGACCCCGTCCTTGACAATCAATCATGAGGCAACCCAGGATCTAGATTCCACCAATGCCTTTGAAGGTACGAGTCTTCTCCAAAAGTATTTGGAAAACATCGAAGCTGACTTTGCAGGCCCTGAGAAACTCCTGGAGGTTTGGTTTGCCGCCTCTCCCAAGGACTTAGGCCCGTCGAACCCTCTGGGCTTGAAGGCCGTTTCGGAAGATGTTTGGAAGGATATGCTTGACATTGTCAATTGCCAGGTGCTCTCTATTGTCTCGTCCGAAGATGTGGACGCGTATCTCCTCTCGGAGTCTAGCATGTTTGTCTGGCCACACAAGTTGATCCTTAAGACTTGTGGCACGACCACTCTCCTGTCTGGTCTGCCCCGGATTCTCGAAATTGCTGCCATGTACGGTGGCTTTCCCAAGTCCACTGCTCCTCCGTCGCGTGGAATCACTGTCGCAGCCGCTCCTTACCGGGTGTTCTACAGCCGCAAGAACTTCCTTTTCCCTGACCGCCAGCGTGGGCCTCACCGCAGCTGGCGGGACGAGGTTCGCTCCATGGATAAGCTTTTCCTCAACGGCAGCGCCTACATGATTGGCAAGATGAACGGTGAGCACTGGTACCTGTACCTCACTGAGCCAAACACTCTGCTCACCCCGCCTGCCACGCCTACTGCGGACTCTGACGACGAGGGCACCGAGACCAAGTTCATCCAGCTCCCTGACCGCTCTGACCTGAAGATGGGCGCCGATGAGTCTTCCGATGAGACCCTAGAAGTCTTGATGACAGACTTGGATGAGGAGAACGCTAAGCAGTTCTACCTCGACCACGCTACCGCTGTTGCAGAGAAGCGGTACAGCAACTTCGATGCGCACAGGGAGGAGCACATCGACGTGTTTAGCAATGGGTCCGACCTTGAAGTTGACGATGTTTCGTCTACCCAGGGCAGCGGCATCTTGCCTGCTGAACTCACCACTGAGGGCCACGCTCTCGGTACTGTGGTGTCCGAGTCCTGCGGCCTCTCGGACGTTTATCCCAAGGAAAAGTTCCCCGAGTCACGCATTGATGCCTACCTGTTTACTCCTTGTGGCTTCTCCGCAAACGGTGTGATTCCCGCGCCCACTGGCACCACCGGAGGGACTCATTACTTCACTGTCCACGTCACACCGGAGCCTCACTGCTCATACGCCTCATTCGAGACGAATGTGCCGCACTCTCAGAATGGCCAGACCAGCGCCGGCATCATCCAGCAGGTGGTCAACATTTTCAAGCCTGGCCGGTTCACCGTGACTGTTTTTGAAGCCAAGCCCGGCCTTGACGGTGACTGGGATAGCGCCAAGGAAGCGCGGTACATTGAACGTCAAGCTGCGCGACGGATTCCCAAGGGCGAGAACGTGGAGGGGTACAAGCGTGTTGACCGGATTGTGCATGACCTCGACGGATATGATCTGGTGTTCCGTTACTACGAACGCCTGGACTGGAAGGGGGGGGCCCCTCGGCTCGGCGAAGAGCGCGTTTGAGGTCATGCCTATCTGCTCATTTAATTACTAAATTGCCGATTGTTGCTGTTTATATTGTTATTCAGTGTTAGTTTAGTTTTGACTTGTTGATACTCGTTCGTTGTGCTAGCGTGGATTTAGTTACGGTCCTTACCGATCTCGCGATGATAATCAATTTCGGATTACTTTCTTTAACTCATGGACGATAAAATGTAGTCAACTTAAGGTTGAACACAGCCTTGGAACTTGTTAGCCCCAGATTCTTTGTGGTAGAACAATATTTAGTTCAAAGAGACTGAAGTGACCCTGGTATCTGGAGTAGGCCTGGATGCCTGGCCCGGAACAACATAAGTTCCGGGATAACGCGATAAGGAATGCTTTCAGAGGAAAGCTCCAGATCTCAAGCAGCACCAGACCATCGAATCGTCAACACCTCCCATACTTCAATTCTAATTCTCACGACTCTATTTTCAAATTGAATACCTCACCTAATACTTGTTTTATCCTCACTTTTACCGGCCTCCATCTCACCTGTCCGACGCGCGCATCTACAATTCCCTCTACGACGAAACTACTGCCAACCGTAATCCAAAGCCTCACACCGAACTTCAACAACTGCAACGGATATTGCGCATTTGATTTAAACACAAGACCTCCGGGAGTCGACGAAACATTGCACGATGTCCTCCCCACCACCCCCCTCGAACCCCCTAAAACGCGCATCCATCTCCTCTGCTAGCCAACCGTACGCCAAACGCCCACGCGCGCACCCACTACGCCAGACCTCCTTCCCCGTCGAGGCGGACCTCCGCGGGTTCAGCGCGACGAGCGACGCGGGCAGCGTCACAGGCAGTTTCACGGGAAGCGTGGGCGGCGCTAGTGTCGACGGTGTGTTCAAGCGCAAGCGTGGGCGGAAAAGCAAGGCTGAGAAGGAGAGGGAGCGCGAGAGGGAGCAGCGGGAACGGAGCGAGGATAATGGGAGTGTGAGGACGGGGACAGCGGGAGGTGGTGGTGCAGGAGGAGGGAATAATGTGGAGGAAGGGGAGGATGAGGATGATTTTGATGACGAGGGGGAGTTGTTGGGGAGGGACGAGGGTGGGACGGCGACGGATACGGAGGCTGAGAAGAAGAATCTTGCGTGAGTTCTTTCCCCTTTCGAATTCTGATTATCTCTACGGGGTACGACGAGCGAGCTTGCGAGCTTGCGAGCTTGCGAACGAGATATGGAGCTGGGCTGGGGGGATTGGTTGATTTGGGCCGGATAGGCTAACGATGGGGATAGATTACTGGTGGACGCGTTTAACCCGTTACAATCCGAGCGATATGACCTTTTCAAGCGAGCGAAACTGAGAAAAGAGACGCTACGCCGGATTGTCAACCATGCTCTCTCTCAGTCTGTACCGGCCAGTGTGGTAACAACGATCAATGGATTTACAAAGGTCTTTGCGGGCGAGATGATTGAAAAGGCGCGGACGGTGCAGAAGGAGTGGGCGGACGCGCACGACCAAGCGGCGTTGGCGAGGCTTGCGAAGGAAGACGCGGAAGCTGAAACACGAGCGACGGCGGCTGCCACTAATAATGGGGTTGTCAAGACAGAGCCGGGCACTGATACGACGAACACGAGCATGCGCACGAGCGCGAGCGCTACTTCAAACTCAAACTCAGCTCTGTCTCGGGAATCGGCAATGGCCTCTGCAATTGGAAAGGCTGGAAATATTCCTGGAAGCGTCCGGAAGCGCACGACGGAGCTGCCGCCGAACCCCCACCGCGGACAGCTGCTCCCTGCCCATTTGAGAGAAGCGTTACGACGCTATAAACGCGACGGCGAGGGCGGCGGAGTCGGGTTTTCTGGCCTCAGTCTGGGGAATCTGGGAGTGAGAGGGTCGGTTACGTGGAGTGCGGGCGGTGTTGGAGGACGGCGGATGTTTCGCTAGATATCTAGTTGATTTTAACCAGTCGAGACTCTGTTTCAGCCGAGATTATTGTGTTAATCCAAAAAGCCTATCGAGGGCGGAGGACTATTGATTCCATTGAACCAACATGTCGCTTTTGTGGGCTCTCTTGATGCGATAGGCACCTGTTTGATTGGACGCCTCTTTTTTTTGCCAAGGAACTAAGCGATCCCCCAATCTCGCAACATGAGTGGCCGGAAGCCAAGATTCCTCAAGGAGACCCTGTGTGATTGGCGAACCATTGCGCCATCAATTGCCGTGATTGAGACAGACCCTGCCGGGGGCGCTGTCCCTGTCTGGAATTGGCTCCAGCCGGGCCCGTGGCTCCATCCTGCTTCCCCAAACACCGTCCCTGAACCGTCGCCCTATGGTGGTGCCGTTGCCTCCTTCTGCGCGGTGACTGGTTCGCTGCTGCATCGCCCGCCGCCCCCTGACTCTCCGTGTCTGTCTGGGCGTTTTTGGAGCACCTGTTTCGCTGTCTGCGTCGCACTTGTTCTGCGGCATGGACCGCCACTGCACTGACTGCAGATAAAATGGTTCTGCCTTGTATAATTACTATTCTTGTCCCCCTGCGCGTTCTTGGGCTCTTGGTCGTGGGTTCCCTTTCCTCTGGTTTTCGCATCGCCGTTTCTAGTTTGCTGTCTCAGGAGTCGCGGTGGATATCGCTCGTTTCTCGGCATACTCCATCTCTTCTCCATATCGACGCCGTCGACGTTGATCCATTCTTTTCGGTCCTTCACTTGTCCCTTTTTCCCGGAACTGTGCCCCTCGTATCCGATTCTCTAATTTCTCCAGCAGTATCAGCCTAGTAAGGCCAGCTAGCTTCTTTTCTTTTTCGGTTCCCGATTTTTCTCTCTCTTCTCTCTCCTCTCCCTTGCTGCGGACTTTGCCCCCTTTGTCTTACCACTGCCTGGGGTTCCCGACATTCCATGCGGACGTGAAGTCGACCACTGTTCTTTTCTCACCCCTTCCCACACTCCTTTGGTTTTGGCTCGGACCGGCGCTCTGTCTCGAATTTGTATGAGCTTGGTTGTGTTCTGGTAGACTTGGTGCAGCATGTCCCAGGCTTCCTATTTGTATACGCGGATCCGCGAGGCTCTCCCGTGGAGTAGCGGTGATCCAAACGTCAAGGGTGACCCCCGAAAGAGTGTCAAATGGATTGATGTATGTCCTTCTCCCTATCTCAGCCCTCGTTGCACAAAGATCGAGCCTAATAACAAACACAGGGCCTTCGTGGTATCGCCTCCTTCCTCGTCGTCCTCACCCACCTTTCTCGCGCCTGGGATCGAGCTCTCTTCGCCCCCCGGGATACTGAAGATGCCTCACCCAGACTGCTGCAATTACCCTTCTTCCGCATCCCGTGGCAGGGCCGTATCGGTGTTACTATTTTCGCGTTTCTGACCGGCTACGTCTGCGCCCTGAAACCCATGAAGCTTTCCCGGAATGGAAACCGTCTGGGAGCTTTCACTGCTGTCGGCAAGAGCGCATTCCGCCGCCCTCCGCGTCTCATCATGCCTGCGACCATCGCCCTGATTATATCCTGGATATTGGCCCAATGCCGTGCGTTTGTGACTGCCAACCGCTCCGACTGCTGGTGGTGCCGATATGCTGCTCCGGATCTGGAGGATTCCTTTGGGAAGGAGGTGCTCCGGTTGTTCAAGAACTTCCTGACTACCTGGACTACTGGATACATGGCATACGATGACCACCAGTGGGCATTGCTGCCGCTGCTGATGACCTCTATGCTGGTCTACCTCTTGACTTGTGCGACTATGTTCATGAAGTTCCGCTGGCGGGTGTTTGTCTACCTGATGATGCTCCTCTACTTCCACCAGGACGCGGCCAAGAACACTGGTATGTTTACAACCTTCAACCTTGGTTGAGCCTTGGGCTAACTTTTTCCAGAAACGTTCCAAATGCAGGGTGTCTATGGCATGTTCCTCAGCGATCTCTCTTACGAAGTGTCCTTCCAAGAGTTCCTCCAGAAGTGGAAGTGGCCTCGCCGAGTGGTCGCCGCTTTCCTCGCAGTCTCCGGTCTCTTCATCGCGGGATACCCTGGCGACCACCCCGAATGGGCTGACTGGTCCAACTACATGCTCAAGCTGGCCAACTACATCTTCCCTCCGGATGTCAACATCGGCAAGCGCTACACTGCCATTGGTGTTGATCTTGTTATTCTGGCCATCTATATCTCGCCCAGTGTCAAGGAGTTCCTCTCCAGCCGCCTCCTGCTCTGGCTCGGTTCCCAGTCTTTCGCTGTCTATCTTGTGCACGGTACCCTTCTCCGCACAGTTCTATGCTGGATGCTTTACGGCATCACCGGCCAACCCTTCGACCCGGAGAAGAAGCAAGAAGACAAGGATGAGCCCGTTTGGATTCCCATCCGCCCACCATGGGTTGTGGCGATCAGCATTCCGCTCTGGATCTGCCTGGTCTACTTCTGCGCCACGATGTGGACCAAGTACGTCGACCCCTTCTGTGCCCGTCTGACACAGAAGATGGAGGATCGCATGTTCATCGAGGACGAGAAGCCTCCGACACAAGCGGAATCGCTTCCCTTGACGTCGGTGCCTATGCCGACTGCGTAATTGAATCGCTCGACAAGTGATTACGCTGTACAAACAACTTCCGCACCGGCTTCAAAGGCTGTAGGAGACGGTTGCTATACATAAGAACAGACAAACTCACATTCAACACACCCAGGACAAGACTACGATACATCTCTACGATATATTTCCTTTTACAATTTCAATTCACTTCGCCCTCTTTTAGATTTTACACTATTTACCTTTTCATCTACATATTCAGTCTCTAATTTCGGCTTGGAGACCTTTCTTTTCGTGCTGCGTGTTGCATTGTTGCTTGCTAGCTTCTCTAGCCAGCAAGCGGGTGAATATACGAACCGAGTGATATGGCAGGTCCATGGGAATCTTATGTGATTGGCATAAAGCGAGGTGGACTTGACTTTGAGTTCCATTTTGGTGTTTTGCACGTGCGTTGGAATTGGAGTTGCCCACCATCGCCCGACGACGACTGACTTGACTGTGACTTTTGAGAAGAATCATTATCTTCTTGCATTTGATTTGAGCTTTTTCTCCTTTTTTCGCTTCTCACACATCCTTATTCCCCATATCCAACCTCAACTTATTGTTTATTAATGTACAAAAGGACCAGACCATCAATGAACATAGCTATGATTATATATTGACTGCAGCTCTTTTTCTCGCATTCTGCTTTTCGGACGTCTCAATAAGCTTATTACGCCATGGTTCTATTTCTGCCTCTCAGATAAAATGGGACAGGGGTGGGCCTGGCACGTATCGTAGGGTAGTATGGAGTATACCACTGTACCTAGGTACACCCTTGGCTAAATCCATACTCTGCTCTCCACGAGCGTAGACCAAGACAATGGCCTACTTCGCCAGCACAGAACCATTCGATAACGGCTGAGGACCGCCAAGATTCATGGCTTGTCCATACTCCTCAAATAGACGAAGCCCAGATGGGCTCTAAGTAATGTACCATAATTGCGGTGACGGTTTTCCGTACCTCCTGATCAGCAGCGGTGATTGTACAAATTTGTCAAGATTGTGGGAATCCCCCAGTGAGGTCTTTCAGTGAGCTGTGTGGCAAGACTGCAAAGAGTAATTTTCTCCACTTCTAGTTACTGCTCGCTTATAGTATTAGCTAAGACAAGTGTTACAGATATAACATCTACCTCCATGAATGTTCCACCGCGGCTTCGGAATAGATTAAGATTATTTACCCAAGACATAAAACATGACTTTAATTCTTGCCATCCGTCCTATCGAGACTCGCGCTTTGCGGACCACGTATTTCTTCTCTTTCGCGCCAAATCCACCAGATGGGTCCGGTGTACCGCAATTTCGGTCCTCTATCAGCAACGAGGCACGCCGTCTTGTGGGCCCTTTGGCCGCGAGTGGGCCTAAATATATTCTCAAGACCTAGTAAGGGGAGACCTTGCCCGAGATATTATATTTTTACTATAGCTTGATGTAGCCCTATTAGCAACCAAGAATAGGAAGTAGGGTACTCCGTAGGTCCTGGCGGAAGTTGCAATATTAAGCTTAGAGGAAATGATATACATAATCTCGGGTTTAGCCTAGACTGACTACTTTGTATAAGATCTCCGCCTAGAACTTCCACAGCGTGTTTCTAGAACTAACCTCGGTCCACCCGAAAAGGTCGGCGAGACGCGGGACAAGAACTTAAGCACGCCCCAGATGATGACCTGCAAGAGTAATTTGTTAGGCTCGCCGCGATGACAACGAAGCATGGCCCATTCTAACAGCAACATATACCCATTGTTTCAAGCAGAGAGACCTGCTACCCGCTGAAGATGGCCGACCCAATCGGCGCCCTCGCAACCCACACAACACGGAAACAAGGCATGAAGAAATTGAACCCAAGAAAAACAAATCAAGCTGGTTCACGTCGCCCGGGGTCAAGGCTTGAAGTTGAGCCAGGGGTCATTGTACAGCTCTCTAGCCGTTGTCCGATCTTCCGGCTCCCAACGCAGCGTCCTGCCCATAGATTCAAGGGAAAGCCTTTTCGTCTTCTCCGTGGACAAATGGTGTGAGGGTTGAAAGATTGAATTCTTCGGACGGGGTTAAACCCGGCAATTTAAACTCTCCTAAACAAACACTTGGTTATCGCCCGAGATATAGAATGTATGATATGGTACTCGAATTGGAGAAAATCAAGGCGCTGGAGCAATAGTTCTAGAAATGGCTTCAGGACGGCGGGAGGCACACCGTTGCTTCCTACTAGGTGTTTCCCCAGAAGCCAGAGCGGCTCCCTTAATGGCTCAAATACCAAGTATAAGTGCTCCCCTAGCGCGCCTTATATACTAAAGGAGTCGCGCAAAAGCCGAACGTATACCAGACTTTCGTGATTAGGTAGCAGCTGAGAGATATACCGCGACATTTCTACTTCTTCGTTTGCAGATCTTTGCTCTTGTTTGCCACAGTTTGTGATTTCTAACGTCACATATCAGTTTAACTGCCACGCCCAACTTTATAGAGTTCTTTTCTTAAAGCGAGCAAGCGAGAATGAAGGGACAGGTAAACTGACTAAGTTGTGTCTTTTGCCAGCCAAGTTTTGGAAGGATCCGGTATCGCCTGCATATGGTCTCTCCTACACGAGCAGAATAATATTTCCCTGGATCATTTGTAATTCTAGGTTTGATTTTCTTCTCCAATGAAGAAGATATGGCCCGAGGACCAACGGAATGAAGGAAATGATGAAAAAAGCTCGCGTTAATTTCGCAGGGGTCGACAGTAAGCAGACATTGAGAAATGGCAATAATATGAGATGGTTTTGTGTCTTCCCAAGTTTATGTTCAAGGCAAGTTGTGCCAATAAAAGAATAAAATAAGACTGTGGCTGATTACTCTGAATTTGAGGTAAGCAATATTTTTCATTTTATCTTACGATGCCTGAACTATTGGTATTTATATTCTAATTTTTGCATCGATGTCAGATTTATTTACCTAAAATTAGACGCAGGCAGCCACTCATAGTTGTGACCTAGCGCGCTTCCAGTACTCTTCTGGTCGGAGAAAGCAAAACCAGACTAGCTAAATGATTGACAAGAACATGCAGTCTCGCCTTAGAAGTTCCTGATCACTGGTCCATTATACAAGGCGCAAGAACTACTAGGTATCTAGTGGTTGATAGGAGTGTCCCAATCTGGGTTGAGAGGGGCGAGGTCATGCATCTGGCTGTAAAGAGGCAAGCACCCTCAGGGACAATGTCACATAACTTTTACTTCATTTCCTCGAGATTCGTTCATCCATCCACTCTCTGTTGATGGGTCTTGGCTCAACGGAGTAAATTGTCCTGACAGATTAGACATGATGTGTTTGCTGCCGGATGCACCCTGTCTTTGTCTTGCGCCTGAGCAGGGCTGATGTCATGTATCCCTGGGGTCTTGTGGTGGGTGGTTCTCTCAGTAATCTCATGAGCTGCTAAGTTCGTCCTGACTGCTCCCTCGCATAAGCTTAACGATAAACTATAGAGGAAGGACTCGGCGTAGCACGGAAAGTTCGCATTTATTATGTATTCGGAATCAAGGAGAACAGCGCTATGCGGGAAGCAAGACACTGGAAGGTCCTAGGTAGGCTGGGATTTCTGCTGGAACGGCCTACTTACTCAGACTTGAAAAGACTGGGAATGGCTGCGCCCGGTCAACCTTCAAGCTAGAACTGGACGTGAAAAACCCCTCTGTAATGAACCTCGAGGGAAGGTCCTCCCAATTCGAAGCGCCGAAGGTCTTCTGACGCCTCGATATTGATGACGACCTAAGCGTCGCCCAGGCAGGACGACTGCTCTATAACATGCTAGAGCTCAAGCAGTGAATTTGAACAGAATCGAGACTAGGTCCACAGTCTCTGCCTTCTTTTCCTCAAGATCGCACAGCAGGTCCACTACTTCCATATCGCTCGAAGGACCCTTGTCGACCTCTTCCGCTGGCTCGTGGAGTTTGATAAGTTCACTATTCTTGCATCCGCAACGCGGGAATATGGAGAACTTGAAAAGTTCACAATGGGTCTTTATGGTTGCGCGGTTTGGACCTGGCCCACTGGACCAGGGGCCATGTTATGGGATGAAGCGCTGGATCTTTTGGCAGAAGGCGTTGGTGGCGAGGGCTGATGGTCGGGATGGACCCGTCGATGATGAAGTGTGCGAGTTGGGCCAGAAGGCGGCGGATTACATGACTTCTCTTGCGCGGAATCTTGCCTGGCTGTGATGGAGAATGTTCGACATGAGTGTGTGTGCTCGCAGAGGTTGCATTTCTGAGGACTTGAAGGTAATGTGACATCTTCTGTGGTGTAGTTGCCTATTATTGTTCTATAGTATACGTAATGGCATGCTAATAAGGCTAGTCATTTATGGTAAAGTTGAATTCTGCTTCGAGTATAGGCTGAGTGACTAGAAATGGACAGATTATAAGAGTAGAGGTGCCCGGGTCGCGGACGGTGGCTGTGTACGAGGACTGTCCAGAGCCCAAACCAAGACTTTAGCCAAACCTGACTTGCTTATACTGGATACCGACTTTTGTTACTCGCCAACTGGGCAGGGATTAGCCCGACAGAGCTCAGTAGGGCTTCTAGAAAGACTGGGGACCTTGGGCCGTGCAGGCAATCTCAAACCTCTCCCTCGCGAACACCCCCTGCAGCATGAATGAACGATGTCATCTTCGAGTGTCCCTCCGCGAATGGATCTAGGTCTCTGTACGGTTCTAGAAAATACCTGGACGGCGAGAAAGGGTTCTCGTCTAGATACTATTCCAACTAGGTCTCATTGCATCTATGCCGTTATCAAATGATTCACTTACGCATTCCAATGGCGAAGCTTCTGATGCCTAGTTGATAAGATATTTCTCTCGCCCAACCTTTGGAAGGTACGCAGGCTTGGTTAGGTTTTCTACCACTTTAGTTGTCCCACTCGAGTGGTAATCAGGTCTGCGCAGGTCATTGCTGAGTAGAACAATTATCATCACCATCTCTTAGACTAGCCCTAGCCACATGCTGCTTACAATAGAAACCTGCGTTCCTTCCCCCTCAAATCGATCATTTAGCCCCGGAGTGCTACCTGTTCATCAAAGCTCTATTGACCCTAAGGGCTTGGTTGGACCTAGATATCCTGTGTACGTACTCCTTCGTATAAGAGGTTTCATTACATCTTACAGGTGGGCGTCTTTTCTACTTACATGTAGGATCTACTCTTTTTACCTCTATCCCGGATCTGTGTTCTCCTGTAAATCCTCTGGTATTAATCCCGGCAGCTGTTATTTGTGCCCCACCAATCTTTGCCCCTTGTATTTGATGTTGCTCTTTCTCCAAGCCGCTTCCAAACAAGGCTGGGTACTTGGGTACTCTTTGTTATAACAACATAAGTTGTTTAAGCTTGAAATATCTTGCTCTGTATCTCTTTATCCACCCCTGTTTCTTTCCCAAACAAGTTGCAGAAAAGGTGGATTTCGGTTCCCTCCTTGTTATAGCGTAGTAGTGTACGTTTTCTGACCTTAAAGTATCTTGTTGTGTGTCTGTGTATTTACCTTTGTTTCTTTCTCTAAATAGATTTAACACAAGGTTAGGAGGTTAAGAGATCTTTGTTATATGTCAGAGGCAAAGATCTGTCACCTTTGATGAAACTTGTTTCCTGTGGCAGTAGAAAAGTGTATAAGCCCTCAAAAGTATCCTGAAGAGGATCCTCCCTATCATCAACACAACCACAATTTAAGTTTCTCTCACCTGCTGCCAAAGAAGCCCCAAATAACCAAAGAAGCCCCAAATAACTGATTCGTGATATTATCTGGCAATTCTTGCCTTCTAGCACCAAAAGAGGCTACCTTTACAATATGCCTAAAGGTTCGTGATTCTGTGGCCCATTTTCACTTTCCAAGGATTTTTTTTTTCTCGCTAACTGATTACTAGACGCAAAGACACTGGACGCTGTCTATACTCGCCTGAACGAGCACGAGAAAGGGATGGTCGACCGCAGCTTGGAATACGCCAAACAGGGCGACTATCATGGAGCAATCGCCAGCTTTGTTTTAGATCGAGAGAAAGATGGGGTTGCCAACTGGATGGACAAGATGATCCTCGAGGCCTACAAGGGCAGCTATGAGCAGATTTGTGAGGGTCTTTTGGGATTCTGGCCTCACTATTTTAATTAGAGGTAGGTTTCTTCGCCCCTTCCTTCTTGCTCCCCATTCTTGACATACTCATTGTGTACTTTAGGTGTCTTTGTCAAAACGGTTTTCCTTTTGTCGTCGGTATTGCTAAGCATTCAGTCTACACAGCGCTATATCTGTTACTTCCTTTTTTAAGTCATGAAGCGTCATGCTTTGGCTGTCTTGTTTTTCGGATGTAATTTCTAGAAGAACTAGGCACTGCCGCTCCATAGCTTTTGGTTCTCAGGCCTATTTTGATACTATCTGTTCGTTAGGCGCATTTTCCGGTTATTACAGAGCCGAGTCCATCCTCCGATATCGACTCCTTACCATCCCCAATGGTAGACAGGGAGGATCTGCTTTCCTTCAGTGCACTGCTAAGCAATGATATTAAACTCGAACGCACAGTGATACCCAAATTTAGATTTATTTTGGAAACTGTTGTGAGATCTACAACAATAGGCTCCCGGATCAACAGGCCTTTCTTGCCTTTGTAGGTTTATTCTTCTTGATTTTCGTATACATGGTGCAGTCCCGCCGGTTATCATTAACAGCGTCTTCACACCACAATCCCCTCTATTACCTTAACGTACCCTGGATTCTACGCCAGAACAAACCCACGCTGCCTCCTTTTTGTGATACCTTCGAGGTACTTCCTTGTCATTCTCCAGCGGGGGTAAGGCGAGTCTAGCCGGAAGCTCTAGGCTAACAAAGGGTTGGAAATTATAAAAGTTGGTAAACTATTTTCAACTGCGTAACCCTAATTTAGGGCTTTTTTTCTCCATATCAGCAAGAGTAGGTAAGCCTCGCATAGCACGGTATTTTGAAACCGTCAACATAGGGCAGAACGTAGGCTGAATCTCCCTGTGATTGGAGCTATCAACCTTTATATAAAGCTCTGTAGTACTAGAGCCTCTGATGGCTTGGCGAACTAAGCAAACTATTGACAGGTAAAGGAACGTATCTGATCAGCTATATATGCTCGATATTCGATTCTTCAATCTTGTCTCTGTATCGAGCTGACTGATCGAACTACTGCTCGCTCGTCGTGTGAACCTATCTTCTAGCTAGCTAGACTGAAAAAGTATCACAGTACTAGTTCAAGGATCGGTTATGGAGGTATGGCATAAAAATGTACGCATGCGAGATCTGCACTGAGTTATCTATGCACCTCGGAGCCGACGGTTGGACTTGTACGGTCCCCCAACGCCAAGAGCGGAATTTAAAGCCCTAGGTTTTTCTCACTTTTCTCTGACCATCTCCCTTCTCTCGTAGGCCCGCTTTTATTCACCCGATTACCTCTCCACCAAACCACAGTGAAATCTCCACTTTCATTTGAAACACAATGTCCGAAATTTCCACCAGAGCGCCGAGCTCCGGCGCATGATTTGGATAGAACCCTTACCATCCGAGTCATAGATCTGGACGGGGACCAAAGGGCACGGAGTACGATATGCCAATGGATAACACAAATACCAGGAACAGGAAACTACCTGCCGTCCCGCACACATCTGGACCGAGTCGCTCGCCATGCAGCAGGGAAACGGGCAGTGGGACGCCATGTGTTCGAAATAAAAAAAAAAATCCGAACAAAGGCTGGTTGAGCCCTGAGCGAGACGTCATCTTTTAGCACTGGGTACCTGGTGATGGTATGTACAGCTTTGACCACAAGGAAGATCGATGGCCTGAGCTCCCAGCCTACGATGGGGATAGTCGGTGTGAGGGACTCGGCGTCCTTGCAGATAGGGCCCGGCATTTCTACCCATCCCGGAACAGTCTTCCTAATAAGCCTGGCCAGTGGGATGCCTGGCTGGTTAGTTAGCGTGGAGATAGTGACTCTTTATGTCCCCGAAGAGGTAGGTCGACAGTCGGGGCTCTTTGGTTCACTGGATGATCCGCCAATAGAGCTCATTGATATTACAGATACAGAGCAGATTACTGAATTTCTTTGCCCGGCCTTACTCATCTGCCCTCAACCAGCTCGAAGCCTTCCAAAACCGAATTCGCGTGTTTGGTGCGACGAGCTCGAGCTGATATGGGCATACAACTATCAGTACAAAACATTTACCGAGCACTTGGACGGTGTTAACAGGCTAGAGGATATCTGCCTCGGACCGAAGCGCACGCAACCAAAGCTCCATAAGCTGATACCGTGTTCTCTCGCTGTTGACGTGCCCCGTGGCCAGCATTATTGCCAACCCATAAACGTGGACCTATGCCGGTTCTGACCCAATAGAGATCATACATTTGTGAGGGAGTGTTTGGCTAACTTTCCGAGCTTTTACTCGAAGATTATGTTTCATCATGTACGGAAGATTGCCACCTTCGAGATGCAAGTGTAAACAGCCTTGTTGTGAAATAAGTTTCGCCATAAGAGTTGGAAAGGGGTATGCTTATTGAGGCCACATGTACAAGACGAAACGTTTCATTTCTGTATGCTCCTCTGTGCGGTGGTGTGTCAAGGGAGAAGACTATATCAACACGTTTCATAGATAAAATTAGCAACCGCGAATCAGAAATTTACCCAAAGTATCCCCGGGAGAAGAAGACCATTTATAAACCATGCACCGTTCAATTCCCATGTAGCATCATAGAGCCGCCGGGATTCATCTATCTGACGGATCTCGCCGAAGAAAGGCCATTTTGCTCATTTGTATCGCGAAAACACTTAACGATCGATGCCTCACGCCTGCTGCCCCCAGTAGTATCTATTCCCATACCAGGGCGTTAGAAATAACTGGAGAGTTAGGGATGATTTCTCGATCAGGTCCTGTCCAGCGATTCTTGGGCGTTCCTCCAAGGTCCTCTGCAAGGGAATCAAGATCCAGCTTGAGGTACATATGCGTGCTTCGCTGAATGAGTCTTTTCCGTTCGAAGGAAGCCGAATCAATGGTTCCTTCGAATTGCTCTTCCTGACTGAAGGAAGAGAGCCTCTTTCCTCGATCAGCTCATCAACTTTCTCGGCCTCGCGCCCTGGAGCTCGAAAGGACAACGAATAAGAAAACAAGAGGAAACTGGGATCGTAAAAGCATACTCCGTACAGGTGATACGTTCCATTCAGCCAGGCAGTCGACACACGTAGTGATCTACCTATCATGGAACAGTATACCCCCCATCGAAAGCGACAGCTTCGAAATCGAGGGCAGGAAGCAGACTATGTGAACAAGCAACCCAAAAGCAAAGCACAAACCTGGCGAATGCATATTTCTAGGATCTCTACCGTATGGAGGCACACCGCGACGGGCTAAAAAGAAAAAGAAAAAAGCCAGCTCATCACCGTCAATTTACCGATATTTATGCGGTGGCGAGAGGGCTTTGAAACCGGGCTCTCGAGTGCAACACGTATCTTCAACACATGCGGTTAGCAAACATTGATTCGACAAGCCCTCAAATCATGCCATACAAGCTGCTTTCTGGCGACTGAAGTTTCCACGACGCATCAACAGGGGCTAGAGACAAGGCAGATAGATATACTGGTGCTATCTCATGTCCTTGTGGCAAGAAGCCTCAAGTCGCGGTCAGCTTCACCAAACTAAGAACGACCCGCAACAGAAATCCTTCGATTCCTCATTCGCCGTATATCATTCTTCGAGTTTCAAGAACCCGGGCGTCGGCGGTATTCGTCGCTTGATTGCTGACCCCCCCCGGGATTATTACTTATTTGCTCATAGCGTGGGACAAATCTTGGTTTGAGGTAGATCTCGCCAAGTTACTGGCCTTCTCTCATGAAGACCTCCCTCTTGAGCCTGTGGATGGGGCAAATACCGAACGCAGTCGAAGCTCCAATGCTTCTACAGGGGACTCCTCATCTTATGTATGTACAGTTTCTGGTCTGGTGCGATTCCTCATACGACAAGGCGGGTCTTCGCAGACCAAGAGGCTGGATCTGAAAATACCCTATTAGGATTCAGGTTGATGTTTTTGTTCTTTGCTTTTTCGATATTTGCTTTTTTTTCCCACACCCCCTTGTGTGCGCGCAGCTGTGGCCCAAAGAATCCTATCATTGAACGGAGTGCAACTCGTTTGATCCACTTCAGGCAGTGACTCCTTGTTGGAAGTCTTGAACCGAGGGCTCCTTCGTCTCCACAGAGGAGAACCTTCAGGATACTAATTTCCTGAATTGTAAGCACCAATATTGCGCCTTGGAATGAGAGGCAAGAGGATCCCCGAGCATTAACCGGGATATCAAGTTAGTGCCCAAAGAATGGGCCTGATTGGCTGCTTCCAAAAGTTGGTTGGACATCTTGCTGACCCCGGCTACCGCTCTCGCAATCAGATTGGCTGCATCTCCTGTGCCTTCTGCTAGCCTTGTTCGGGCAGCCCGTGGAGTGGGCGGTTTGGTGTCTGCGGCTGTTTGAACGCCGACTTGCTTTCGAGAACCGTTCTCTGATTTAATGTCAAGGCGTCCCCTTCTCTGCTGGCGTGCCCTTGCCGTCACTTGCATCCTCCTACCCCCGACACCACGCCTTTGAGTATCAACATGACATCGGTTCACATTTCTCATAATCTACCATTGATTAACATGACATAAACGTGAACATGAGAAGAAAATCAGCAATCCCAATCCGCAAGACTGATCGCTTTTGTGTGCGCTGGCCATGTACCCATCTATCCGATGTTGTCCCGGTTCAACGCCTTGTTCGTGATGTATATCATCCCTCCCTGAAAAGAATCATAGTATACTGGTCCGCGTACTAATTTTTGGGTCCCTCTATGTAGGAACAGACCCGTGTCGAGTGATGAACCGTTGAAATATATGGTTGTCCGGCCAAGCAAAGACGATATTCGCCCCAAGATTCCCCCTTCGATAACGGATTGGTGGTGAAGCATCATGAGCAGGTGCTGTCTGCGGGCATCGAGGGACATCGCCGAGGTACGGATTCCGATGTACGCAGCATAAAGCATCTGGCACCACGCACCAACCGAAGAATATAAAGTTAATAATTGCGTGTGTTAGAAACGAAGATGGAGTCAAGATGTCATGTCGAGTTCCAAACGCCGAGTGATTAATCGCGCTTCCGGAACCGAGTCGCCAAGTCCGTAAACGCTCTCATCGGACCTCGTTTGATAACTAGTGCAACATGAGTATATGGGTAAAAGAAGTCAGATGTCTCATACATACAGCTGCTCATGGTTCCACGGCGCAGAGGACGAGGAAATATGTCTGGGCCTTCCTGCGATGCCTGAGCCTCCTCCGCCCCCTGGGTAGTCTGGGTGGCTGCGTTGGTAAGACCATGGGGCCAAATCGTGAGAGCTAAGACACGAGATTAGAAATCGAAATACTGACATAGACGAAACGTATCTCACATACTCAACGTTTTAACCGAGCCATCCTGGAGGAACGTGGATAGAGCTGTCGAGTCTTCAAACACGGCCGAGTATTCCTTACGGCACCACTGAAGAAACGTTGCAAGATGCTTCGGCAACTCAGGCAATGGCAGCTCCTTATCCTGATTGGGAAGACCCTTCATGAATGCGAGTAAGAGAGAGGCCTTGTTTCTGCTCTGGGGATCTGTTTTAGACAAGTTCCCGTTAACAAAATGATGTGCATCTCGAAGAAAAGCCCGGAAGGACCCGTCCATCTCGAGAGCCGAGCTTGCCATTCTGTCTGAATCGGAGACAGATCTCCGTCGGTCGTCAGATAACGTCGTCTACCCGCGGTAAGAAGAAGCAAAGCAGCCGTGATGATGAACGAGAGTAGCCACCGTAGACGCGCCTAGAACACGAGGGCCAAGCGGGAAAAAAAGCCCCAAACTGGCAAGTTCACTGTAGATAGAGCTTTGAGAGATAGTGCCGCCTGCCAAAGTAACGACAAGGGTCTGAGCAAGCTTCAGTGCACTGGGAATATGCACGTTACCTGTCGGGCCGGGTCCTCAATATGCAGCCAGCCGTAGACAGACGGTAATAAGAGCGCAGAGCAAACAGGAAGAAAGATACAGGCCAAGCTTTCGGGTTCTTCGAGGCGAGTCGGTAAGTCGGCAGATGGGGAAGCTATCCCAACTACAGGGGAAGTTTGGCCTCAGGGCGAAGCTGGGACACGACCGTGAGGGAAAAGCTTGATGAAGCAGAAGACAAGAACGCGTGGATAAGAAAAGCCAAAGTGTCTGAGCCGAAAGAGCGTGCTAAAGTGAGAAGGAGCGTAGGAGAAGAAATGCAAGCGAAAGGAACTGAGGGAGACACTCTGATCAAGATTCTAAGGGCGACGGGTCAAAGTGAAGCTTCCAGGAGAAAGGATGATCGATGAGCCTTGGCTAGAAGTGAGGAGGCGGTGACTATCAACCTTCTGTACCATTATGACTGGGTCTTATAAAATGGTTGTCGGTGGTTGGCTATGGCTATAGCTATGCTGGCCTTGCTCAGCATCGACTGCTGGTTTATCGCGGCCGGGATATCGCAATGAAGTGCCCTACGCTGGGAGCATAGCATTTTGATTGAAGATTTAAACCCGCTAAATTGCTATTATACTGCTTATTGTGTGGAACATCTCTTTGAATGTTCTCTTTGTCGCTTGGGTTTGCCGACTGGGCTCCATTCAAGCAGCTCAGCCAGTAACGAACGCGAATTCGGGTCTTGCGCAATAATGAGACCGCTCTCCGCATTGGCATGGCCAATAGAAGGCTTCTTACCCCTGCACCTGATCATACGAAATGGGGTGAAGGTGAATCACCTCGTTCGGGAACCCGAGAGAAGCCCATGGAGCGAAAATGGATGAAAATAACGTGTGGGTGCTTAACACGCACTGTGAGGTTTCGAGCGAGCTTTCAGATGTGTACCAACCCGTTGATATTAACCCTAGAACTCCCCTTTACTATCCTTCGTTTCCGGAGTGCGTTACCGCTCTAGGGGATCTGAGTTACAGCGAGAGGCCCGACTTGCCGCTGGGTTGGGAAACATGGAACCCGTCATCCCAAGATGAGCCGTTCCTAGACAGTTTCCCTTACCAGTGGGCTGAGTGTGATACGCACTCGAGTCCACTTGCGGAAGAGCCTGTCGAAGTCCTTGAGTCTTTACCGCCGTCTTTCTATCACGGACCGAGGGCAGTGACGCCTATTCCAGCATGCGAACATATGTTGACTTGTACAGACAAACAACAGGAGCGAATCCTACTTACCTCGCCGTCCACATACCGATTTTGCCGCGAGCAAACATGGAGAAAAGGAGCCGCCGTCGATAGATTGGGAGCAGACTTACATTCCTCCTATGCCGGTTGCTGCACGGTATATACACCAAGTCAGAAGAGCCGGACAGACCTTCGATGGATTGACAGTCTCTGAAGGAACACCTTGGAAGAACCGACCAAAACCGAGAAAAAACATCGCTGTGACGAATGCAAAGCCCGCTTCTCGCAGCGCAAGAATCTCGACCGACACGCAACTACGACCCATGCGACCGATACATCCAAATACAGGTGTCACTATGACACATGCAACAAGACTTTTCAGCGAAAGGATAATATGGTTGCACATCTAAGAAGATGCCACGGCGATTACCGCCCTGTCGCGAGGTCCGTCACCTTCCCACCCCCTAATCAGGTCCGCTCCTACCTCGGGACCCCCAGGCAAAGACGGGCTTCAGGGGATGGAATGCAGGTGTCTGCGACTGACAGCGGGTAAGGACGATAACCCCGCCCTTCGCGATATACACGTGGCTTGATAGACTAATTAAGTTTCCCTTGCATATGTAGTCCGATTAGCCTCTCCGAGCGGACCCCCGACACGTTTAGATGTGAAAGGAAACAGTGCGCACGGCACGAAAAGGGCTTCCATACCGCATCCGATCTTCGAAGGCACGAGCGGGACGTTCACCACCAGGTTGCAGGCAGCAAAGGATATGTCTGTGCGTCGAAATACTGCACGTTGC
Organism: Aspergillus baeticus; assembly: GCA_027569055.1. NCBI lineage: Eukaryota > Fungi > Ascomycota > Eurotiomycetes > Eurotiales > Aspergillaceae > Aspergillus > Aspergillus baeticus. The sequence continues at coordinate 436,941 of JAPDEI010000027.1, forward strand.
CGGGGAAAACGTGGTCGAGGCTCGACAATTTGCGTACCCACATATCCAAGATGCACAAGGGGGAAAACTCCGATGACCTGATTGAAACGTGGGTGGAAAACCCTGCAGTGACTCGTCCCAAAGCTAATCTCAACAACAGTGTACCCAACTCAGAGTTATCATCCGTGCACGGTAAATCTCCTTCTTTTGTTCTCGACAAAGCCATGATAGCTAGATGATACGTTCTCTGCAGCCTGGCTTGATTATTATACATGCTAGCAGCGCGATTATTTCTCTCTCGGTTCCACTCTCGGTTCCAAAATTACACGTTCACAGACGCTGTTTGATATATCCTGCCGCGCGTAGAAACCCAGCGTAGAATGCAACCGGGCGGTCTCGCCAAAAAGTACACGACTATCGTGATGGGGATGGCAACAACGAAAAACACCCAAAAATGCGCGCCTCCGGGCCCGTTTACAGTGTCCATGCTAAAAAGCCCTGTGGTAAACGAGAGCGGGGCGAAGATGATCGCCACCAAGGTCAGTCTGTTAACATTGGTAGATTCAGCAAGAGAGCGACGGCTATCAGAGACCTGGACCAAAGATGTCATAATTGGAAGCATATTTCGGAGCCGACGTGACAGGTCACTTAGAGTATCCGCCAAGTATGTATAATCCTCCTCAAGCCCTGCTATATCCTCAGACGACAAGTCAGCGGGACAATTTGGAGCCTGTGGCGTATGCCGTGCTAAGAAGTGCTTCACAGAGGCGATCTTGTGGTGGGAAGCGAGACTGCGTCGGCGCCACGCTTGAAGGCTCCGGAACTCCTCGTCAAGCTTGTCTAGTCCAGTCACACGCTGATCAAATGCCTCTACCGCATACTCGTGCCTTTTCAGATGGTAACTCATTGCTGCCATATAACTATTCCACTCAGCGGCGATGATTCTGAGCGGATAGACTGATAATGCGAATAATGTGGGCCTAATCGGATCGAACCCTTCCGGTAGTTGTCTTTTCCAGTAATATGATAGATCATCGAGAAGGCTTGCGCGGGAGAGCGGCGATTTCTCAAAGGCACTGTTCGAGTCGACGAAGGAAGGCGTAATAAAATCCTCGTAGCCGCCCTGAAACAGCATCGAATCGACTCGACTCGCCCGTTTTGTCAATTCGTGTTCCTCCCCAATCCTAGTTTCATATAAAACGTGGAGAGAATCGTTAGAAATCGGGCCATCAACGAGGATAAGACCTAAGAACATAGTAGGTAAAGTTAGCAAGGTGCCTGATACCATGGGAAGAGAACGAGTAGGGGAAAATACATAGCCACCCCTGGCCTTCTTCCCTATCTTGACAGAGTATCACTGAGCACGCGTGCTGAACGAGGGCCAGACGAGTCCCCTCCGTCGACAGCAGGACAGAAATCTTGCGCTCTACGTTCATATCACGTATTAGCCTGTTTTCGTTTTCGATATGGCCCTTGAGGGTGATGGTTCGATGGTAGTGGAAGTTGATAAAATTTTGATTTCGCTGGCGAGAGGGGAATAACGCGAGATTAGGAGTTTGACTGTCCATCTGTCGAAAAGGCGCGTGGATGTGAGAGGCAAAAAAAACAGGATCGATGCCACATGACGCCCCGAGTAATTCGATCACATCGCGGCGGAGGTCTTCGATAATTAGGACGCGGCGCCTGCCTTTTCCGCTGGAAACAAACGTTTGCAGGTCTTCGAGGTTGACGTGTTCGAAGTCGGGTTGTGTTCCTTGCGAGAAGTCGAGCTTGAGGACGCGGCACGAACGCCTATCGGAATCCGCGTCGAAGAGAAAATTGCTGAGTCCAGCAAGACAGGGGTTCTTGTGCCTCTGCGCCTGGACAAATTCGCGGTAACTCATCTTGCTTCCCCCCGGGCCCTTCGTGGTTCTCTCACCGTCGCTCTGGCCTCCGTTTCTTTTCTTTTGCAGAAGGAACGCCAAATGCAATAGCGGGGGCTATGTGCGCGATAAGAGGCAAAGTCCTGCCAGCCTTGTCGTGTTGGGCACCGAATAGGTATGGAGTGAAGTGATCTGCCTCGCGAGACTGCTGGCTGCGATTAGCCTCGAACCTTGGTGAAGTGAGCACTACCTGACAGTTCATCGAGGCCGCAACCCAATCACTTGCTAGAAAACTGTCAGACCTTCACACCAAGATGTTTGTTGGCATGCAGCTGCTGCGACAAGGGTCTACATCGCCTCAAAAGGCTGTTCCGCTGGTTTTTCTCAGCGCAGCCTCTTCATGAACTACTCTAAGCCATCCTGTTCTCAGGCTTATAAGCATTGGAGAGCAGAATGGAAAATGCGGATCTTGCTCCATGCTCCTCTTCACCTGTTTGACAACCCTACCCAGATCGTCGGACTACCGTGCTCTTTGATTGACCAGGCGCAACAATGGTGTACGACTTCAATGCCTTTCTTGAACGCTACCCAAACATACACTACTGGGACTACCGACGAAATGCAAAGGAAGTGGAAAAAACCTGCAGAAAGGAACTGGACGAGGCCAAGATCCCATATCTTATCTCATACCGAATAAAGAAAATAGAGAGTCTAGAAACGAAGTTGAGGAACAGGCAGGCTAAAGATCCGACATTGGTCCTGACGGAAGACACCATAATGGCGAACGTTTTTGACATCGCCGGTGTCCGTATCGCCGTGTACCTTCCTCATCACAAAGAGGACGTCCATAATATTATAAGGTCCAAGTGTGGTTTTCACTCTGCTGAACGCGACAAGAGGGAATTTGGAAACGATAACACCATCGAGCCTAGATACAAGGCGACTCATTGGATTGTCAAGATGAACCAGATGAATCTGCACCATCCTGTTGAGATCCAGGTGATGTTAGTCCTGGAGAGTTCCTTCGCTCACATTGAACACGACTATAAATACAAGAAGGTTCACGCAGACATCTCGCCGGAGGAGCAAAATGCTCTCAAAACATTTGGGAAGGCCGTTGATCTCAGCAACTATTTTCTCAATGAACTGAGTGGGCTTCGTAAACGACGCCTGGACCAGAAGTTCCAAAATATCCACGACCTCGGAGGCTTCCTTAGCACATGGTGTGAGGAGGGTTCCGGCCATCCTGTCAAAGACATAGGACCCCTCGACGCTCTTTGGGAGTTGCTACAGAAAACCGAATCGCCTTCTTTGAATAGTCGAGGGGAGTTGAGACGATTTCTTAGGGAGCACGATCCTCTAAATACATCAAAGCAAAACGAGGGGCCAGCCTCCGACATAGGGTGGCGGCCTACAGTCTTGATTATGTATCGGATCGTCCAGGCCTATCGTGCTATGTTCCAGCCAGCACCGCGGGCAGTCCGAACAGAGGAATACTACGGCTCCATGCTTGAGGTCATAATGAGCACAATACTATGGCTTTCCGATTTCTTCCCACCAGAAGTCTGGGAGGACGCGCTCTTGGAGGGACTAAATAAAGCGCAGATCAAACAACTCTTATGGCTTGGCACGTGGAAACCCTGCCAGTTCATCCAGACGCCCAATGACTTCAATACTAGTGCCGTGGACTGCGAGCATGTCGAGAATCTGTGGGAATTGCTCAAAACCCACCCCTCCCCGGCTGTCAAGCTCGCTTGGGACATTTCCGACTTGGTAGTCCTCCAGGACGTAGCGGAGAAGACTGGCCTGTTTAATAGAGCCTTCATGACGCTGGGCCGGCACTTGAAGGATCTCAATTCACAAGAATCTGTTTCTCTGCCGCTGTGATGGCTCAGTATCTGTCTACCAGCTAGATTTCGGAACACTTCTTTTGTCACCATTGATTTTGTACCTCTTGTGGATTCTCTTTTCCTTGTCTGTTATTTGAATCGGCCCCGTGCATTTATAGTTGTCTGTTATTGGCATTTGTTGTTTACTCCTGGGAGTGTCTAAGCCTAGTGTTCATCCGGTCCTATTGGGTACTGGCTTGTACTGGGTGCCTTCTTAGTTTGATAGTTCTACCAGCCTGCACTTGAATAAACCTGATCCTAGCGGACATCTTGATGATTTATAATATCCTATCTAGAAGCGATTTGCGAGCCATTTAGTTGCACTTTCTGGTTGCGGCAGTCGCACAAAATCTATACCGCCACATGTAGCCAAGGGTTGATAACAAGCTTTTCGACCAAAATGGCGCCTCTGCTCATAGTCCGAGCCCCTCTTTCCCTCTCACGTACATAATAGACTTGTGTCATAAAGCACAGCCTGCCATGAGGACAGGCCACCAACCGCCAATTCAATTCTTCATGCCTACAAGCCCACAAGCAACTTGGCGGCAATTCCAGTTTGAACCCCCGACAGCTCCTTCAGGCTGATTCTCACTATCCGGGCTCAACTTCGGATCTGACCTTTGCCTGCAGGATGCTCACCCACCCGTTCAACAAAGCAAATACCTTCTATCACTCGCGCGTCGACGTTTGCCCTTTTTACTTTTTTGCTAGTCCCAACAGCACATGTCAGCAATAGTCGGTGACACAAGATGCCCGGCTCAGCCTCATCATCTGTATTCCGCCTTGGTCGGGCATAGGCATCATGCAGGCCCACCTGGCCCAATTGAATAGTTAGAAGTGTCGGTGAAAGATGAGAGAAGACCTGCGACAGGGAGCCAAGATTTCCCCAATGCTAGGCTCGGCGTCTGTGAGCCCGGATGGGAGTTTGGCATGCAATTTCATCCATTTGAGGGGCGTGCTTGATCACCCTAAATTGATGTATGCCAAAGTTACATAGAATAATATCTGATCTACCCCCTCTGAGAATGTAAACTCACAGCAGAAGCAGATAACAAACAGCCCAAGAAAAACGCGATCAACCTGAATTAAAGCAGTTAATGGCCAGCTTCACACCCTTGTCGAGAAAATCTAGCCACATGAGAAGTGCTGACGTGGAGCCAATGAGGCCCAGTACTGCGCCCATCCCAGGTTCTGGGCACGCAAGGCTGGAATTTCACCGTCGATGAAATAAGCGGGTCGTCATTCCCCCCTCCCCCCCACCTGGAGGAATTCCATCATAACCCATCGAGAACTACATACATCCCATCCGGTTGCAGTACTATGACCGATCCATTTTCTGTGAGCGCGGGCGTCATCGGCGTGGTGTCCCTCGGCCTTACCTTAAGCCAGGGCTTCCTACGATATTACGCGCCATGGCGGGATTATGACGACGAAATCCAAGGATTCACCTCAAAAGTTGATGGCCTGTTACATACATTGCGAGTTCTCGATACCTTTTTGTCTCCTGAAAATGAACTGCAGGTTCCTGCTCAGTATCGCCTGTTGGTGGTTGATAATCTATCATCCTGCGAAAAAGCATGCCATCGCCTGGAGAAGATGTTAGCCGAATGCAAATCAAGCGATACTATTTCAAACTCACCAGTGCGAAAACATGACTGGCTGCGACTGAAAAGGGTGGCTTACCCTTTCAAGAAGGAGACGTTGACCACGCTTTCTAATTTGGTATCTGACTTGCGCGATAACCTGAGTCTCGCTCTGCAGCTTCTGACTGGGTAAGATTCAATTCTTCCTACAAACTTGCAACACCGGTACTGATTTAGTTTCGAGCGCTCTCATGGGCCAACAGCAGAAGCAGATACGGTCCGTCGATCTCAGAACAATGAAGATCTTGACCGTTATCGAGCAGCAAGCGAGCTCTCAAGCCCTTGTACAACTCCCACCACCGTCTTCTATCGCAACTCCTTCCATGTCTCGTATAATGCCGGAACCGAGCACTCTACAGGAGATCTGTGATCAACAACAGCTCATGGATTCCTGGCTGCGAAGAAAGCGAAGGCTGCCTAGTTCCCAACTAGAGCAGTTGTCACAGCACTGCATCTGCCGTCAAAAGCCACGGTTCACCTCGCGGCTGTCTTCATTCTCTAAGTTTTCGCTGCATGAGAAGTCCTGCCCTTTACATGTGGCGGGTCAGCAGGTGTTCGGCGTTGCCGGAAGCTATACATTCTGCAATAGGTTCTTGGGCCTCTCGATGCAAGTGCTGATGACATGGACAAGCGGAGCAGGCGCTTTTGCCATCAGTCCGTTTATTCGGGTTCAGGCTGTGGTAGCACTAGACTCTCCGGCCTTCAGCTTTGTAAGGAATAGCCGGCACAGTTTTGGTTCTGCGGCAGGGTTGGAACACGTAAAGGTGACTCTTTTGCGGATGTTCTCTGACCAAAGTGCGACCCCAAATGATCGTCTCGAAGATGGAAGTACAATATTACATGTGAGTTCAGCTGGTTATTTCGTATTGATCTGCTTGCTCATCATATCGCCTGGTAACATGTACTGACTTTGCTCCATAGTGGGTTATCTTACAAACTGCTCTGTTTTACGTTCAAGATACAGCTTCAAAGGGCCCACGATTTGGACGCTATTTAAAAGCATTGGTGAGGGCATTAATCGATGCTGGTGTACCTTTCAACGAGCGCACCATCAGAGGCAACACGGCTTTGGATACTCTTATTCATTATCTTTTCATTCAAAACCTTTTTGACGGGGCTTTGAGCGTTCTAGAAATGTTGCTGGACTCTGGGGGATATTTAAATTCCCCTATAACGGCAGGCGTAAAGTCCGGGCGATGGGACTATTCAGCAGTGAAAGGTGCGCGCCTCCTACTGCCAAAAAACCATCATTGTGAGTATGAGAGTAAAAGATAATACGATTCAAGTCTCTGACTTTCTAGGTTTCGAACTCCGCGAGGTTGAGATGGCCATCTTATCTAGATCAGCAGCGTCGCTCAACCTTTGCTTGCTAGCACATGATTATCAATGTCCGAATGACCCGCTGTTTACAACCAGCGGATACCTTCATCTTCTCTGTCTGTCTCTGGACTGGCCGGAAGGGTTGGTCATTTTGTTGGAATCGCCTTTCAAACACCTAAGCTTTTCATCCCAAGACTCAATTAAAAGTTGTTTTGCTGAAGCGTGTGATAGAAATGAAACTGAATCCGCCTTGATTCTGCTGAAACACACCAAAACTGTTCACCTAGAACATCTTCATGTGATGGCTCTGAGGAAGGACGTGTTGATTCTAACAGAGTTTATATCTGCCCTTGCCGATTCCCGAAAGCAACTCCAGCAACTAGCTCTTCAATTTCTGCCCCACAAAGATTTATGTGAACTTTCATTGCTGTCACCGACAACGGCCCTCTTAGACACCAAAGCCTTTGATGTGTCTGAAAAGATGAAGAGCTACAATATTGAAGCGCAGCCACACATTTACACCAAGTACTCCGTATATAGCTATGCGGAATTCGACATGACCGTGTTTAAACTTCTTTACGAAGCGGGATTTACTGATTTAAACCAGCGTGATGGAGATAACCTTGCAACTATATTAAATCTTCACAATATTGCTGCTTATTTAGAGAGCGATCCGTTTACTCTCATCGATTGCGCGGATTGGTTGGTATGTAGGGGCGCTAGGCTCCATCAGCCATCAGAAGAAGGCTATCCTTCGAGCTTCTATCTGGCAACCTCCTTTGGGGATTCTCTTCAGTATTGGTATAGGCGGCATGAGGATAAGGAACAAGGACTTACGTCGCTCACGGAGCAACAGTATCCGGATACGAACAAGTTCCTCTACCTGCTCATGACAAATGACATGCGAGATGACTGTTTATGCGCTTGCTCAAATGACGGTTGTAGTTTATTACAGCAAATATTGCGGGGGTTTTACTTCATCACGTATGATGGCGGCAAGCACAGAGACAAATCCATCACTGAATTCGCCGCCATGATTGAAAGACTCCCTAATGTTGCAGCAGAGCCGCTTTCGGGAGATGAACTGCGGGTCATTTTTCAGAAGTTTATACGCTACGTTACCTTCGAAACTTTGGAACTAACTCATACATGCCATAGGGTCAATGGCTGGTTCCCAGGTCGCCAAACGTTCTTTGAACCAAGGGACGCGGAAGACATTCAAGAGGTACGGGAGGAAGAAGCCGCGCTGATTGACCAACTCGAGGAGTTGATGGTAGAGTTTACCTCAAAATATGACGAACTTGGGCTTGGACTGTATGGTTTCATTACGGAGTATTAGAAGCCACGTATGGATGATGTTCGTTTTCCAGAGGAGGAAGAACTCGATCCGGAACACGAGCAGCGAATCCGGGAGCTTGGTGTTATTTTGAGATAACATAGATGTTGATGATTTATTAGATTTTATTTGATAATATACGCTCTTTTAGTTTATGTTCTTGGTTGCCTTTCTATTATCGTGCAAGAGAGTATATCTTAGAAGGGTAAATTGTAGTGGAACTAGAAACTCCTATACATAGCCTGAAGACACGTCTGTAATCATTTTCTATCCCTACCAGGTCGCATGATAGATAATTAAACAGTTGGTATCAAATACCAGACTATAAGCATTGATCATTTCGTGATTTATGCTACAGGACAGCCGAGGTTTTCTAGTAGATGCGGTAATTTCCGCCACCAACCCGGGTCAGGGAGCTTATTTTTACCATGGCAGAGCCAAGTGCTTGTTCATGTCTCTGTTGCTTTATCGCACGTGGCAGCTCTAAACATTGGGAAACGAGCCATCGAAGGTCTGATACCTGATTAGGGTTAAGGTGGAGTACGTACAGACAATGCTCTGCCTCTGCGGGATAGACTAACTAATACTATTAGAGAACTAGCAAGATATGCCTAAAATAGTAGAAATAATCTTCGTGAACATGTCATTCCGTTCCGCCTACGCCCATTCATTCCGCCGTGAGAGATTAGGTATGTGCGATGGCGTCGCGCACTCAGAAAATATTATCTCAAGCATGGCAGCGTTCTCAGAAGCAGAAGCTCAAGATACGTACGAGGTTTCCCAGGAGACACCGTTATCCAAGATTATGCATGTCACAGAGCTGGATTTGCAAGTGCGATGTCCAACATCCTTGCACTGTGTGCCTAAGAGCTGGCGTATATTAATGTCCCCGCTGTATCAGGCCACCTCTGGAGGGCATGCGGAGCTTGCTAGCTTCTATCGTTGGCGCATTGGCGTATATATATATCGTATTCACAGCTAACAGCTTGGCCCTGTTGTGTCTAGTTTCTGGATCTATGCAACTGCATGGGAAATAGAGATAGAAGATACTTCAAAGAATAGGAACCTGGATATGATCATCATAATTATACATCGATATCGGCCTAGGCCTGTTTCTATCTTCGCATAAAAAAAATATACTAGCTCTGATGCTCTTTAAAATCATAAATACCAAGCACAAGCTGCAACTGCAGCAACGCCTGCAAGATAGATCCAGCAAAGAGCAGCAGCGCAGACCACCGCACAGGAAGAACGGTATATAGAGAAATTGCAGCAAGCTTGAAGACCGTGCCGAGGGTCGCCATACTGCCCATTATAAAACGCGCAGTCCGGTTCCGCCGGAGGTTCATGATCGTGGGCCAGAGTGAGGTCGCTATACTGAGTAGCTGGAGGATAGACGAGGAGAGTAGCTGGAAATAATCTGTGCTGGCAGTCGTTCCCTTTCCGTTCTCGGCGGCGTGCGTCCAGGCAAGCGCTGCAGGGAAACATGAGAGTAGGCAGACGATAGGGACAATGAACGCGAGGATGAAAGGCGTGCGGCGATTACTATTCGATCTGGAGGTGGTAGCGGTGATGTTATCAGATGTGACATTGTCACGGCGCTCGGATCCTGAGTCTGACCCGTCCCTAGGGGCACATTGGATGTCAGTATTTCTTCATCCACCTGACAGTAGCTGTTTAGCACTTACTGGTATTTAATACTACCCAGATATGCAAGAGGGTTGGAGCGAATATTTAATGTATAGCACGCATCTTCGAAATATGTGTCCAGCTGCCCTAGCCTCAACAGGAGCGATGACCTGGTTTCCCAGTCGAAATAATCCTTCTCAAACACCTCCACAACAGCCTTATGGAGAGCTTGCGATTTTCTGATCATCAGTAGAAGCGTTACTGTGGCGCGGGTGAATGGAGGCAGGGATGTGCAATCTTCAATCTGCCGGAAAGTATTCATGGCGCCCAAGTCGGGGCGCAGGTCAGGATCATAGAACACAGGCTCGTCGCCCGTATAATCATAGTATTTATCGCAATATGGATCATCCAGGGGGTAATCATCCTCTGGAGTGTCCTGGACGAAGCTTTTCAAAAGTAATATAGCCTTAGCGTGGAAGCCTCCAGTCTGTAGCTGGGTGACTCTCGTAATGAGCTGCGCTTGGCTTAATGTCTCCAGTGATCTTCTGAATCTGGCCGTTTCAAAAGGAATATCGTAACTGCATGTTAGCGCGAGCTCGGAAAGCTTGGAGGTTACAGGATCGTTGTCGATGAATGGCCGATATTGCAGCAGGTCCGAAGGTTCCCCGAGATCGCTTAACGTTCTGAGACTGACCAAGTCAAGAACGAGCAGTATATGCGCGATTTTGCGAAGAACGGATTTCTGGAGAGCTTGATCTGAATAAACTATTTCTCGTTCCTCTGCTTGTTCTATTTCATGGTCAGCTTATGGTAAAAGATGAATAGCCGGTTGGGCGCTTACGAGTCTCATGTTGGAGTGTAGCAGCTGGATACTAACGGCGTCTCCGAAGGATTCCTTGCGTTTCGATCATGGCTAAGAACCTGACACAGAGCATACAGAAAATTAGGGAACTTGGATGGGAAGGACGGGCAGCGAACGCGGACCTTTTTATGTTTGCTGGTTTACATAGAAGGCTCAAGGGTGGCTGAGTCGGGGGCCGGCGCTTCGAGTGTGGCTGAGAGGGGGTCATGGTGCCGACCAGGCGAGGCTCTCCGTACAGTTGGTTTATCGACCGCTCCCCAAGTCATCTCAGATACCACCTGATGCTGACTGAAATATCAAGAGGCAGAGCCGGGAGCAGATTCTGATATCGGTCCCTGCAATGCATTTCTTAGAGTCTTGTAAGAACTATGTAGACAAACTCCCATTACCACGAGATTAATCCAAATCCTGAAATCTACAACCGCTGCAGGCACCATTATATACCTGTCACTGTATTATTATATGTACATATTTTATATTTGTACCGAGGAGCAACAGTAGCCCTTATCAGGAGCCTGATTTGCGGCTACAAGCATTCTCCTCGTTCACCAATTCCGGGGTCTGAAATACTCATGGAGACCTTTCGATTAGATGCTAGACCACTCCTCCTTTGCCCTTCCTTACCAACCAAGAATCAGTTGACAGCCTCCCCTCCAGCTGTTAGCAGACCGCGCTCTTTGTTACGCCGTTGGTGGTGCTTCTGCCGTGGGAAATACACGTGGACGGTATGACTCTTAGCTTTCAAAGAGGGAGTCGATATTGTTAGTTTGTTTGCGTCAGTTTTTCTGCTTGATTATGTGCTTATGGAGGGGCGTTCGACTTGGTGAGTCTCAAATTCTCTTTGCTGTTGTTAGGGCTATATTACTTATTACTGGGATCGAGTACCCTAGGATTCAAGGCGTCCCTCTCGTTGGCGATTGGATACAAATTGCCATTGCTGCGTTTTATTCCTGATGAAGCAATTAATAAGTGGGTGTGCCTACAAATCGATCTTTTGATGGGTGTATTCGCCATACTCGGGGTTTTCGGAGCTTCCTGGATCTGTGTATCTTAAAGAGTGTCACATACATTGGGTTCTGCCTATGCAAATCGCTCACAACTCCTTCATTTTCTGCATCTCGCCCGTTAAGCCTTGAGAATAATATGGACTTGCACATATGCGGCCCCTTCAACAAGATCGTACGTATGCTTCGTACCTATGGCATATTGCATCTCACCTCGACCGGCGGTTGTTCCGGCTATCCGGTTGCGGCCTGCAAATGGCTGTAGATTACGGAGTGACAGCGTCCTTGCTGCGCTGGTTGATAGTGGCAAGGAGGTAATTGTGGTCCTTCACTCGTTCGCCGGCGTCTACGACGGCGGCGCTCTGAAGGGTCTCAGCAAGACTGAATAGTCCCAGCAGGGTACATTGCTGGGACCTGTATCCTCGGCGGAATGAGCACCCTGCAGCTTCTTGGGAATGGAGACGATCTCGTGCCCGAGGTGACACTTGACATAAGTCGCCTTTTTCCGTTCCTTTATTCACCCCTTGTCTTCTCCAGAGGCATCTTTTCTAACGAACGAAAAAAAAAATTATAGGAGTCAACTAGTTTTCTCAGCCTTGTCGATCGACCCAGTCTCGCTCCTCTTTCACAAGTTGCCTGCCGACGAGGCGAGATCCTGCGCGAGCAAGATAAGCCGTCAGTCAATCAAGCCGCTGCAGGACATCGTTCCCTATGCACTGTTCAAGGACGACTTCTACAAGGGCCATTTTTTTTTGGCGTACCTGAAGTGCGCAGAGGATGAGTGCGTCAATCCGCTGGCTAGGCAAAGTTCATCGCGACTGCTGGTATCCAGGAGACAGATGCGCTGCCAACCAGCCACATGCTATGGTTGGACGTTGCGGATGCCACGGTGGAGAAGATCTTGGGTTTGGTGGTGAAGGTTCGGATGTAGCTTGGGAAGTACCTACCTGGGCTACCTAGCCAGCTAGCTACTAGTAGTTAAGTACTTTTGATAAACTGCCCATTCGATCTGGGACTCGGTCCGAGATACCTCGGTAACTAGTATCCAAAGCTCCCTCAACCAGACCAATTAGAGATCATAACGTTGTGTACAAGTCGCTCGTCCTCCTCAACTTCAGCTTCACTGTTTACCTCCCCTAGCTTAAACCCCCAAGCCCGCGCAACGCGCTCATCAGGCCGATACCCGCACCCCCCCTTCCACATTAGCGTGGCAACGTTCCCCTCCCACGCCTCCTCTTTCTCAAAAGCAAAGAATGTATCTAGCATAAAAGTGAAATAGAAGTCGATATGCTCCAGCCGCGGCATACACCGCGCCGCATATCCCAACGAGATGTTGGCGAGGTGGCACAGTTCAGTCTTGAGCACTCCGCGGTAACAGAAGAAATCGTTGGTCATGAAGTCTTCGAGCTGCTCGGTGTAATCCGAGGCCGAGTCGTCGAGGTCGTCGATGCCTGCGTCTTCGGAGTCGGAGGTCGGGTCGAGAAGCCATTCGCCTGGTAAGATGTATCGTTAGCGTGGTGTGAGAATTTAAGGAGTAGAAGTGGAAGAGATCCTATAGCTGGGACGATGTACCCTCTGGAAGGAAGTTTCCTCGCTGGATCTCGAGCTCCTTGAGATTTGGCCAGACGATACGCTCGCCACACGGCTCCCCATGGCTACCGAGGGGGCACAGGAAATCATTTGCCAGTGGCACATCGCACAGTCGCAACTTCTCGAGACGAACGCTTATAATTCGCAGATTGGTGGAGAATAGATCAATCGCGTTAGGCGCTAGAAGCGGTGCTGAGAAGCTCTCGTGGGAAACTGGTTCGGGGGGTTGGAGAAACTCGAATTTTCTTAGAGTAGAAGGTAACCGAAGAAGGCCGTTTGCGAAGGCTATCGTTGCCAGTCAGGTTAGTTAGTCGACGCATCTTACCATGAGAGATAAGGAGTGGATAATAGTCTTAATCTCTTACACTCGCGTCGCTGCTGCATATATTCTAAGTGATCCGGCCGGATATCATCTTCCGCTTCCCAGCGGAAGTGTGAGAGTGCAAGACAGGCCTGTGCGATACAGCAGGCCGCTTCAGGCCATACCGGCATCTCGTAACGATAAGTCCTACCGCCCACGAAATACGGGCCTTCAAACTCAAGGCTGCCAACGCACAGTGCAGGTGGTATTTGCGGGCGCCGCTGCTGGCCCGTGCTTATGCTCTTTGGAAACTGTGCCCTGTACGGCCAAACGACCCATTTTCCTCGAGCATAGTCGTAGTACTCACTAGCACTCAATACGTATTCTGTGCCGGGCTCGACCACGTCTTCGTCGCGCCCTATTGTTCGTAAGCGAAGGGTCAGGCGACCCTCAGAGCTCCACGAGGTCAATATGTTGAAAAGACTGATCACTCCGGCCTTGAACGTGTCATCGTTTGTCATTCGGATAGCGTTGTTGGGTGTATAAGTCGGTTTGGGGTCTCTGGTTATAACGCTCGTATAATCTGGTAGGTCGAATGGCAAAACGACTCCGTAGGTGATCTCTCGAACCATTCTCCGCCGAGCAATGGCATGGTGAGTAGTAGATGTCAGAGACTCGAAACGCGCAAGCGTAATGGTCCCCTTTCCTGTTAAGTAGTCCTCGCTGTGGACACAGAGCTGGTCGTAGATGTAGGGCTCGAAAGCCGCTTGCCAGTTGCGGCAGACCAACGCATACTGTGCCAAGTAGCTGCGAGAGTCCCCGCGCCTGTACTGGGCAATCTGGACTACCAGCTCGAGGGGAAGTTGTGGAGCCATTGTTGGATGTTTGAAGAAGAGAAAGAAAAGGAGGGGTAATCCGCGCAAACCCCACTTGCTTCTAATACCCTCTGCTTGGCAGTCTGATATCAGGCTGTTGCAGCTGAAAAAGGCCTATACATACACAATAGCTACAGATAATCACCAGCATGAATAGAACAGACAGCAGTAGAAACCGAAAATCTGAAGTTTGGTTTTGTCTATGTTGTTTATATATATCAACATCTTCTCCGAAAATCACCAAAACTTGAAGTCTTCGAGTGTATTTGTATGAACAACCAAAGACACACTAAGCTGCACGCTACTATTTCCCCTCGTATCTGAGTCATATGTCGTCTTGTCATCTCATCAACTATTAAGGCAGACTACTACGACGAGGTACTTACTCTCATTGAAAGAATCTCCAAATATACTGTCTATTTCGACTAATGCCATACAGCGATGAGATCCGGGCCATATGTCGCCAAAACAGCCGAGAAGCCCTGGAGGCTTGGATCCAGCAAAAGCAGGGAACAGACCCAGATTACCCCCCGCCTCTCCCTGAATTGCTACAGGGAGCTACAGACTATCACGCAAACCAGATTGCAGCCTAATGTCTGGAAAAGGGCCAGGTGACTCATCAGGGAGTGATGACTTCGGTCGTGGTCAATGACTCCTTTGCCGTTTACCAGTTGTTAGTCAATCATAAGGCTGTTGACATTAATTACTATGTGCCTTGGTATGGAGATATTCTTGGTACAATGGCCTATGATAATAAGTTTCACTGGGTAAAGTTCTGCCTGCAGAATGGTACAGATCCGAATTATAACCTTGTCAAGGAGTTCCAGAGTGCACTGGCATATGCTGCTTACACGGGTAATATCGAGATGGTGACCTGTTGCTTCAGCATGGAGCACGGCTAAAGGACAGTAATGCGATTGTTCGGGCAGTGATTCAGGGCAATTTGGAGCTTGTCAAACATCTCCTCGCGAAGGGGGCGGATACTAATGAAGTGAGGATCAAAGGGCCGGCGGGTGACGAACGCTACTGTGATATGGGAAGCCCCCCTCATCAGGCTGCTACAGAGGGACAAACAGAGACCGCGCTATTTTTGATCGATGCAGGAGCCAATATCTATCTAAAGGACCCCTTGGGACGAACCGCAGAAGACCTGGCTCTGAAAAAAAAACCATACAGAGATTCTCAACGCTCTCCGGGTGTCGTGAAGGAATAAGTCATTATTAACGGTCCGCTGTACTTCAATAAATCAACTCAACTTAACACCTACAGGCCCTCGGATTGACTACCGTCTAGAAAGTAGGTTTGCTCAGGCTGAAGTAGTGGAAGATTAAGCTACATCTCGGGGTGGTCTAGAGAACTGCTCTAGTCTATCTCTCCTTCTGTAATTAAACGATTCATTTATGTATATATAGGACGCATCTTGTTCATCGATCGACTTCGCATATCTCGGACCCAATTTTCACACCGACTTGGGATGGGTTTGATCGGGGGAAATTCTATCGAACAAGTTTTCTGTGATGCGTTGTAGCAGAACTAAATCAGGCCTGGAAAATATGTCATCCTGGGCTGAGACTTAACCTACGAATTTCTGGGGGAAATTGAGGTATGTAGACCTGCTCCGAAGAGCCTTAGTTTAAAGCAATGCGGAGAATCACGGAATTCCCATGATACAGTATTCTAGCCCAGGATTGCCGATCCGGGTACCCACGTTTTACGGCCCTTGTGTCCGGAGGAGATGATTTCTCTACATGTCGCTGCTTCACCAAGCTGCGAGCCCGAGTACTTCTGCTGGAACAGGAGGAGCTCTGTTCTGATTTCCTCAGGAAAAGCTGGGGCATATTGAAACATCAAGCGCAAATCTATCAACTAGGACATTAAAGCTTCGACTTCCCATTACGGGATCTGAAGTCAGAGTGACTATGTCTTTATTATCACTAATGAAGGTGCTGGACATCGCTATTAAACCAACCTACCGTATATTGAGCCCTGGCCCAGCTTACATATCCGAGAGATCTTGGGAACGTATAGATTTGGCTGGAGGGCATCTATCGCATCATCACGATCTAGGCTCGCTCTGCCCCTTCCGGGACAAGCGGTCTCAACGCTCGAAAGCTGGTTTGATGATCAGTCAGATGGTGATCCCAGCGTGCATATATACCCTGGTCGGTGGATCCAGCGAAGGGCCAGAGCGCTCCTCCTATTCGTTCTAACCCCGTGGGAATGTGCGACTTCACCAACGGCTTATTGGTCCGCACAGTGACCATCCTGCATTTAAGATGACGAGGGAGATGATTCTTGCGGGCGCATCGTCAGTTCATCGCAGCTTTGCCCTCGGCTGAAAGATACGCGGCGGGCTTATAAAGATTTTGTTTGTTTCCTTAAATATATTGGACCTCAAGCTGAAGATTGATTTATTTCGCTTGATGATAGGCTCGAGAAACATACTCTTTAACTCGGTATCTTTCCAGGGCAAGGAGAATTAGACTCTTAGGTTCGTGAGTCTAGGATTTAAGCAAGGCAAATTTCCGAGTTTAGTTAGTGAGGCTGAATCTGCCCATCCACGCCCTTGAATCAGCTCTTCAATGAACCTGTATGTGAGAGCCTAACTTTTCCCTCCTTTCAACTCGATTCGGGCTCCGTCTCTCTGGTTGAGCTCGCCACGATGGATGCTCCTTCCCTGGAAGAAGACATCGACCACATCCAACGGGCCTTGCAGACTTTGTCTTGCTCTGATTTTGATTACTGTGCGCAGTACAGCGAACTTGGAAACCATTTTCGGGCCGTGTATGAGAAGACTGGGAACACACAGGAGCTGGACCAGGCTGTTGAATCGCGAAAATTGGCGTCTGAAGCTTCAACTATTGATGATCCATCATACCCGAGTCATCTGAGGAATTATGGATGGTGGCTGGGAGTCCGCTATGAAGCATCCAACGAGACTGAAGATCTTCTGCAGGCCATCAGTACCACCAGGGCTGCCTTGGAGGCCATGCCTGAGGACTACTATGATCGCACTGCCACCTTGAACGACCTTGCCCTCTGGTCTCGGACTGCGTCCGAGGTTACCGGAGAGACAGACCATATTCACCAGGCAGTCCAGTTCGCGCGCCTTGCTGTAGCAGCAACGGCAGATGACGACCCGGATCTGATGCCATTCCTGGAGGCTTTAGCCACGTGTCTCGAAGGCCATTACTACCAAACACTTGAATCGCCTGAAGACCTGGATCAGATTATTGTGGCTAGAGAGCGCATACTGCAAGTGATGCCACTTGACTCTCCGGACCGTGCCGACTATGCCGTTCAGCTCGGAGAATGGCTCTGCACCCGCTTCATGCGTGCAGGCGTAGTCGAGGACATTCGCCGCGCGATCGAGCTTGGAGAATCACTTGCTTATATACACGATCGGCCTCCCGATGGTGATAGGTACCCGAATTGGAGGTTACACCTCGAGGACTACGTGCACTGGCTTCAACATCTGTATTCTAAAACCCAAACACTTGAGGACATGGACCAGGCGATCGAAGCCGCAAAGCGGTTTGTCGAATTCAGCCCCGCGAATGATTTACCGCGGATATCCATTCTAAATTTCCTTGTTGACTGGCTTGAGGAACGCTTCATAATAACAAAGGACTATGGTATTCTCGACCAGGCGATAGAATATGGACGACTTGTTGCTGGTAAAAATACTGCTGACCCCGAGGCAAAGCCCGTATTCGAGTTTTCATCTCCAAATTTGGAGTCGGACCACGATAAACACCTCCTGCAGTGCATTGATTACCTGATAAGAGTCTTGTGGAGGCGCTTCCTAGTCGTGCAGTCCAGCGACGACCTCGACTGGGGGATCACCCTTGCGAAGGTGGTGCTGGATGCTCTCCCGCCAGAGCACGAGGACAGACACAAGTTCCTAGGCACCCTTGCCGATCTACTGCAAAAACGGTTCACAATCAAGGAGGATATGCAGGATCTGGATGACCATATAGAGCTGTTTAGTTTAGTTCTAAGCGGGATGCGCTTGGCCCCCGACCATCCGGATATGATTGCGACTACAAACACATTCGCGGTCAGTCTCCATGTGCGATTCGGGCGGACGAAAGATCCAGTCGACATGGACCGCGCTATTGCGGTCTTCACCAAACTGACAGACGCTCTGCCACGGACGCACCCGAGTTCTTCACAGTCGTTTTTTAACATTGCAATGGCGTATGAGAGGAAGTATGATCATCGGGGCCAGATCGAGGATCTGGACGAAGCTGTCAGTGCATCAAAATTGGCTGCTAGCATAGCAATCGAGCATGACCAGCGGCTTGACTGTCTCTACGAGTCAGCGCGGCACTTGTATAAACGGTTCCAGCGAACCGGAAACAACGCCGACCTTGATGAAGCAATCCGCTCCGCGAAGGAAGCTGCAGATGGTGCCTCTCCAGCCTCCTCCACTCTCTGGCCTGAATATCAAAATAGCCTTGCCACATACCTCGGGGCACGGTTTGAGCTAATGGATGATAGGGAAGATCTGGAAAATGCGATTGCGGCTGTCTCTCGCGCGTTGGCAGCTTACCCAGAGGATGACGTGCGTCTGAGCGTCGCGCGATTCAATCTTGGGAATATGCTCCGTCTCCGATATCAACGAACGGAGAATATTGAGGACCTCGATAAAGGTATCGAATTGCTGGATGCGGCCGCGGAATCACTCCCAGCGACACTCAGGGGGCGAGCGCACGTCCTCAGCGGCCTTGGGACCGTGCTTGGTGCTCGGTTTCGAAGACATGGAAAGATCGAAGACCTGCACCGATCCATTGCAGTCTCCAAGGAGGCTCTGGGGCTACATATGGAGAGCGAGGTGGAAAGATCCGTTATTCTGAATAGCCTGGCGATTAATATCCGTGAGCTATTTGAGCAAACTGGACGGATTGAGGACCTGCAGGAAGCAATGGAATTCCACCAGTTGAGTCTACAAAACACTCCTGATGGGGATATCGCTAAGCCTCTAATGCTAAACAACTGGGCTATCGCCTTGATAACTCGCTATGGTCAGATTGGGGATCTGCGCGACCTCAATGAGGCTGTGACATTGGTCGAGCAGGCCCGGAGGCTCACTCCAGAAAACCATTCGAATCACATATTACTGTATACAACTCTAAGTGAGGCCCTTTCAAAGCGCTTTGAGCGTACGCGAGAGTACAAGGATCTCGACCAAGCCATCATCTACGCCAAGATCGTGGTTGAAGAACGAGGCAAACGAAACCCGCTGCTGCAGGTTGGAACGCAAAACCTTGCTCACAGACTGGGGCTACGGTTCGAGTACAGCGGTAGCATGAGCGATCTCCATGAAGCGATCGATGCAGCGCGCAAGGCAGTTGAGATGTTGCCCTTGGACCGCAAGGGCCGATCAAAAGCTCTCTACCAGCTTTCCATCCGGCTGGGAAACCGGTTTGAACGTCTGGGGGATATAGACGACCTAGACAAAGCCATCGGACTCGCTCAGCAGGCTGTAGACTTCGTGGGTGCAGACCACATTGAGCGAGCCCAGTACCTTGTCAGCCTCGCGGATCTGCTCCGGGTCCGGTACGAGCGTACAGGAGAACGTGAGAATATTAACCGTGCGACCCAGATCGCACGCATGGTTGTTGACGCTACGCCTGCCAGTCACCCTGACTATGCACATCGACTCAATGCGCTTGGTGCGACATTGGGTGCCCTATTCGAACGGACAAAGGACGTTGAAGCCCTTGATGACTCTATACGTGCTCTCGCAACTGCTGTAGACGTTCTTGACATCCCCACCATATCACGCTCTGGGTATCAAATGAGCCTTGGGAATCGCCTAACGCAACGGTATGACTTTCACGGACAAGAAGCTGATCTGAACGAGGCTATCCGGCTCTACGAGTCCGCCATTGAAAACACAGCAGTAGGCCAGGAAACTCGGCGCGGGGCCCTCAATAACCTTGCAGCCAATCTGATCCGCGGGTCTGAGAAGAGCGAGAAGAAACATGAGCAGCTGAGCCGGGCGTCCGAAGCTGCGCACAAGGCCGCGGAGGAAACGCCGCGCGATCACCCCGATCGGGGAACGTACTTGTTTAACTTGGGCTTGATCCTAGCGACGCAGTATGAAATTACGAGGGCTTCCACTGAGTTCGACCAATGCGTCCAAGCCTTCAAAGATGTGTTGGATTGCAATAATACTAGACCGATGATTCGTCTCCGCAGCGCTGAGTGGCTCGGCACGATGTTTGCATTTACCGGCGTATGGGAGCAGTCCGCGCAATTCTTCCGAGAAAGCCTCGATCTTATCCCGATGATCAGTCCTTTGTCTCTGCCTAACTTAGATAAGCAGCACCTGCTGGCCGGGTTTAGCGGGATGTCATCAATGGCGGCGGCGGCGGCCCTTAATACTGCAAGTCCAGCTGTGGAAGCTCTGGGTCTTCTTGAATTGGGCCGAGGAGTTATCGCAAGTCTCGTCATGGATATGCGTGCGGATCTCTCGGATCTTCAGGCTCAGTTTCCCGACCTAGCTAGCCAATTCATTGCCCTTCGAGATGCTCTCGACGTGCCGGAAGCTCAATCAGGGTTCGAAACCTCCCTGTGGGAAAGGCGATCCAGAGAACGCCGCGAAAAAGAGCAACAGTTTCACGAAATATGCAGTTCGATCCGGTTGAAAGCTGGATTCGAAAGCTTCTTGCGTCCGCCAACTCCTGACCAGATACTGGTTGCTGCGGCTCTGGGGAGTATCGTTGTCGTCAACATCAGCAAAGTTCGCTCGGACGCTTTCATTATCACTCCGGCTGGAGTACAGCTGGTACAGCTTCCCGAGGTGGATTTCACTCAGGCAGAAGAAATAGGTCAGAAACTACTTTCCCCTCATCTGTATGGGAACCATGTGGTGACATGGATCCTTGAATGGGCATGGGATGTGATTGCACAACCGTGTCTGGAAGCACTGGGGCTGCATGGACCTCCAGCCGATGACACCGACATACCTCGAGTCTGGTGGATCCTCACGGGGCCTCTCAGCCATCTTCCAATCCACGCCGCCGGACGGCATACCGCGGCGGGACTAGGGGAAACTGTGATGGATCGAGTGATGTCGTCCTACAGCTCCTCCATCAAAGCTCTAATCCGTGGTCGTCAACAGCAACAGAAAGTCGATGTCAGCGAGGAGCGGAAGGGTTGTCCCCCCCCTTCTGCTTTGCTTGTGGCTATGGAAACGACCCCCGAACAGAAGGCGCTCCCCTTTGCCTCGGACGAAGTCGCCATGGTCGAGAAACTCTGCGAAGAGATGGACCTACAGCCCATCTACGCAAAACAAAACCGCAAAGCGGACGTGTTAAGCACACTCGAACAGTGTACCGTGTTCCACTTCGCGGGTCACGGAAAGTCGCACGGATCCGACCCCTCGCGCAGCTGCCTGCTCCTTGAAGACTGGCAGACGAGCCCGTTATCCGTGGCCGACCTTCGCGACAACTGGCTGGGCGGCCACGCGCCATTTATGGCATATCTTTCAGCGTGCTCCACTGGATCTAACAAGTACAACAGGCTCGCAGACGAAGCCGTCCACCTGGTCAGTGCGTGCCAACTGGCCGGATTCCGCCATGTGATTGGGACCTTCTGGGCGGTTTCCGACCGACACTGTGTCGATGTGGCGAAAGCGTTCTACGATGTGCTACGAAGAGAGGTCATGACGGACTTGGCTGTGTGTCGGGGGCTTCATCATGCCATCCACCAACTTCGCCGTCTCGTTATCCAGTCACGCGAAGCAAGGATCGCAAAGGAGGACGTGCGACAGCGCCACGGCCGGCAGGAGTGCAAGAACCCATTTCTCTCTGGCGGCTCCAGCTCTCGCACACAGACCAGCAGCAATGGCAATGGCCACCGTAATAACAACAAAGTGCTTGGCAGGGAACAACCGACCCTCGGACTGTTTGTCAGGTTGGCAGATCGTTGGTATACGCGGGAGGCCCACGCTCCGCCGCTTTCTGGATTTGTTGATGATGAAGGGTGTTCCCTGACTGAGGCACTTGACCATGAGAGAGAAGAGAGAGATGCGGCGTTTTCTGATAGTGATGACGAGGATGAGCCGTCGTTGACTCCTCTGCTTTGGGCCCCGTACTTTCACCTTGGGGTGTAATGGAATATATCCCCTGGACACATGTACATATATAAATGGATGGATATGCCATGATCATTACTGTTCTAATTGTTCTGAATACAGATCTGAGTATTTAGACTGGGAACTAGGAAAGCGGTTAGAGAAAGGGTATGTGGCGGAGAGGCCCACCATGGTTGATGTTGTACGGTTAAATGTTGAGTTAATTTAAGAATACTCAATATAATAGTTTCTTTTTCTTTTTCTATTTTCAAGTAATTAAGTAGATCATGAAATGAAGCCGTCCTTCAACGGAATTGCCCAGCACCTGTAGTATGTATGTAGTAGTAGTACCTGGGGACGAATGTTGTATATGTAGCCGAAAAGAAAAACGAAGAAAAAGGGTGTCCTCCTTACACCATAAGTACACAGAGTTTATCTGACAGTCAGACGAACCTAGCAGCTGGATACTGTATCCCTCCGTGCAACCGCCGCCGCATAATGCTCCCGTTCTCGCTTCGCCCGATCTTCAAGATACCGGTGATGTCTTCGGGTTTCCGCCTCGAGACGCATCGACCTCTCAGGCTCAGGAAGTTGGGAAATGGCAATCTTAGCGTACTTGTGGGTGTGCTGTTCACGGGCGTCGTCCTGGTCAAGCTTTGCTCGGAAGGCTGTCTCGCTTTGGTCGGCTTCACTTTCCGTGTCGGGGTTTTTGTTCGAAGCCTTCCAAGATTTGAAGAAGAACCCGAGTAGTCGTTTCTCTCTCTTCGAGAGCCAGGCGACAAAGTTGACATCTGAGAACGAGCCCGCGGTTGGAGAACTGAGGACGACAAACGATTTCTGCTGCTTTTGGAAGGCGCGAACGTCAAAGAGTAAATCCTGGCACAGCAGGACATCCGATGTCAAGCCATCAAGGATGAAGAACTGTCTCGTCGATGTCCTAGACCGGCCTTTCCTCTTCGCTTTGGGGTCACCGTACACCTGGAAACGAGCATTGAACTGCCCGAGGATCCGCGCACGACTGCCATCCGCCAACATGACTTCCTCATAGCCAGGCCGAGGTTTTTGAATATCTCCCCCACCATGCCGTTTCGCCCACTGCGGCGAAGCAAGGTTCATCTCGGCGCCTGTGTCGGCGTTGGCGTACACGGGGACGCCGTTGACATAGCAGAGCATGCGTTCTTTGGCGATGTTCATATGCAAGATGCGCGGGATCGCTGATGATCCAAACGGGGTCGTCGTCTCCTTCTTTAGGCGATTGGTATACCGCGTCAGAGTTTCCGTATCTTTGAGGAACTTCCGACCTAGGATCATTGACACGGCAAGAGTGTTGAAGACCCTAAATACGACGGGGGCTTTGAGATTCTTCTGCTTGTTGTTCCCTTTTGCAAAAGAAAGTGGAACGCTGACAACACCGCAGCTCTTAACCACGCGGCCGTTAGCTAGTCGAAAGATAGTGTTGCTGCTGGAGGAGCCGCCGGCATCGCGTTCGATTTTGAGCCCCAGACGGCGGGCACACGCAGACGATATGGCATTCTCGTCCGCTCCCGTATCCGGTAGGGCATCTACTTCGGCTCCGGCGATTCGCAGGGGCAGGACGAATCTCAACCTCCTATGTCTGGATGGTACTGTGAGTAGTGGCCCATTGCAGTCTTTTTGCTGACTCTGAAACAAGCTGAATAGATCTCCCCAGCTTCTAACATGATCCTCATTGAGTGCACATTTCCCCGACAAGCCCATCCTATCGAAAATGGAAGCTTTGCTCATGTAGGCGTCCCAGATGGGTACAATTCGAGACGTAAAGTCAAAGACATGCGTAATATCCGACGGCAACATCCAAAGCCCATAAAATATCAATAGGCCGCCCATCAAAGTATGACAACAATCCCGACCGATATCCTTCGTAATGTCTATGGCGCCGTCGCGCCAGGCGAGGAAGGCTGCCCCTATCATGGCGAAACACACGAGGCCAGCAGAAATACCGAGTCCGAGTATCCTCATACACAGGGCAGGATCGTTCCATCGATTCCGGACAGGAACGTCGTGATTCTCTTGTAGACTCATCAGGGTCCTGCCGTACGATGAATAGGGCCCGACAGACGTCACCAGGAAGGCTCCGACGCCTTCCACGACCGTGGCACCGGAAATAATGAAGGGGTCCATTTTGCCACGGATATGTCGCTCCTCGATGGCACGATAGACTTCATGTGCAGGTATTTTCCGGAGAAGGTCCGATTCTCCTGTCGCCGAGGACTCATCGCACTTGACGCCGTGGCCGTCGATAAAGAGTCCATCGACTGGAACCACGTCTCCAGGTTCGAGGTGTAGGACATCGCCAACTAGGATGTCGTGAACGGAGATCATGGTTGTTTTCCCAGAGCGAACGACCTTGGCGAGACGATCTTCTTTCCTCTTATTGAGTCTCTTCCATCTTCGTTCCGAGTGCATATCAAAGGTGGCGCTCACTAGCACCACGATCGAAACAGCCAGGTGTATCGCGACTCCTCCAATCCATTCCCATTTCTCGCTGTCGTGAAATCCAAATCCAATTAGTATTATCGCGGCTATTGTTAGGAGCCCCAGCATCTCGTCTTTATAGGCCACCGTGGCATAATGAAG
The DNA here is from genome assembly GCA_027569055.1 of Aspergillus baeticus. Taxonomy (NCBI): domain Eukaryota; kingdom Fungi; phylum Ascomycota; class Eurotiomycetes; order Eurotiales; family Aspergillaceae; genus Aspergillus; species Aspergillus baeticus. Next base: position 461,933 of record JAPDEI010000027.1, read on the forward strand.
GAAACTCTTCCCTCGGCGTTCAGGGAGCATATTGTGTCCAAACACTCGCTTCCGATCAGAATAAGGGGCATCCCCGTCGTTCTGCGTCGTCGTGCGCGCCCATTTCGAAAGTGCTGCTCCTCCTATTGAACTCGATGGTGACTGGGTATAGGAAAACGATGCTGGCTCTGTCCCCGTTGCCTGCTCAAACCTGACCCTTCCCTCCAATTGCCCGGTAACCATGCGAACTGTCACCCCGGCATGGTGGCATTTTGCCACGGCCTCGGGGACCTCAGGGCGAATGGGATCCTGGATACCAACCACACCAAGGAATGTCATGTCGCTGAGCAGTAGAGCAAGATCAGCCATGGAAGGATCTTCTATATTAACCACACCGTTGGGGGGCCATTCTGCAAAGTCCCGGGAAACCAAGGAGATAGTCCGGAGTGATTGCTCGGCGTAATTTAGAATAACCCTGTTAAGGCGCTCGCGCTCCTCCAAGCCTAGTGTTACCTGGCCCGATGCTGTCCAGAGTAAAGAACTGTATCCAAGAAGGATTTCAGACGCACCCTTGACAAGGAAGCGATATGTACCATTAGATAATTGGGTAACAGCTCCCATCCACTTGCGGCTGGAATCAAAGGGAATTAGCTGTATGATAGTGGCATTGGCACGTTCCTCAGCCAAAGAGGCCATTCCAAGGGTATCACGAGCGAACCCGAGAAGTGCAGTTTCTGTTTTCGAGCCGATAAACCCAGGGATACCATTTTCCTCGCCCTCAAATACTGTGGAGTTGATAGCTACTGATTCGATTATCATTTGTTTGCGCTCGGAGGCCATGTTGTTAGCGAAAACTGCAGAGTTGTTACTCGTCGGGTTCTTATTATCGAAATGGTCGAGGCCAAAAGTGCCGGCAACGACAGTCATGCGGTTCGTTGTGCCCTCATCCACACTCAGACCATTCCGTATATCCGTCCGCAGCCCCTTTTCAATCCCTGAAATCCCACCGAGAGCGTAGAACGCAGCAAGACTCTTCGGATTCAACATTTTGTTTAATTGACCCGGCGAAAACGCGAATGGGTTGTCAACAACCTCGAAGTCTGCTGCTGCTTCGGTCTCGGGGTCTGGGCGGAGGGCGTCGCGAGGATGCACAGTATCCCACTGACTGAAGTCCATCGGCTCATCTTCGTTTGGCGGCTTATGTGCCAGAGAGGGCTCGAGGTGCGACATTTTGCCCAGCTGGGCGATGAGGGTAGGAAGCCCCGCTCCCCAGATGGCTGGCTGCTTGGTAGCGATGATCACGGCAAGGTAGACTGGGGTTAGGCGACGTTCCGCTTGTAGTGAATGCTTCTAGTCGTGTTTCACAATATCAGTATAATGCAGATGGCTGGTGTGCCGATGGAAATATCTTTACCTTGGTAGGGGCCCCAGTGCTGAAGATGTGATGTTGGACGAGAATGTAACGATGCAATGGACTGTTCGGCGAACCGCTGCCAAAATAACTTCGGCGACCAGCTTCAGATGGATGAATAGAAAACGAATCGCAAGATTGAAGGGAAAAGAAGAATCAAAGATGGATGAGTGGGATCAAGATCTGATGCGCTGCGCTCAGCCTCATTCAGTCGTGCTCAGCCCCTCATCTCCAGCCCGGACGCCGCCAAGCAATGCACGATGACGCCCGACGAACGACGCCTTGTGGGATTCATTCCATCCGTTTTCATAATCTCCCCCCAACGGAAACTTGCTATCTCATCGAGGTCCATCGATACATTTCACCTCCCAATCCTCGGGTATGAGCGTCGACCCCGAAAACGACGGATTCGAGCTCCAGTACGTCCAGGGCTTCCCCTCTCTCGCCCAGTTCATCGCCAGGGATTACGACCATAGCACATTTATCTTCAAGCGCTTCGATGAGCTGTCGGCGCGAAATCTGCTCTATCTCCAAAGCGAGCTCGCGGGCCTCCAAGCGCTCCAAGACCAATATGACCGCGAGGATGTCAAGGCGTCGTTGGAGGCCAAGGAAGGTCGACGAGATTGGGACGAATTTAAGAGTAAGGCTGGCTCCGCCGAAAATGGGAAATTCCCAGAAGACGAGAAACGAATGGAGCTTGCGCTGAAGATTCGAGCGGCGTTGAGGGAGTACAAAGAAACGATCTTGTTGGATTCGGCGCTTCTCTCAATGCCCAGACCGTCGAGGCGGACATACGAGGCTTTTCGGAATCATTATTACCATGAGGACAGTTCTCCTTCTTCTTCTTCTTCTTCGGGTGTACCTTCGAACAGGTTCTCGGTGTTGCAGGGGAGCAGTGAAACAATCTACAGCGATCGCGATGACCTGGTAGCCCTCGTTCGCCCGCCCGTGGAAGATCGGATCTCATCCTTCCTCCGAGATCACTGCTCGCTTCTCTTCATGGACCGGAAACGAACAGGAAAAGCGAATGGCAGCCCACTTGTCTATCTCTCTTCAACCCGAATCGCAGTCATCGCAGCCATGCTGAACATCATCCTTGCCGCTGCAATGTTGTTCGGATCCATCTTCAATCTCTACTACGTTGAGGGTCCTAAGAAGAGGCTTGCCATCGTCGCCGCGTACACGGTAGCGTTTGCACTTTGTGTAGGACTGTTGACAAATGCGGGTCGTGCCGAAGTCTTTGCTGCTTCTGCTGCTTATGCAGCTGTTCTAGTAGTGTTTGTTAGTGGGAACCTGCAGAGCTAACCGTCGTCAACCATGAAACGAATTGCTCTCTTTCACTGCAAGCGCGTATCACTGCATTTTTGGTGTACATTCTGAAGCATTAGATTAATTTAAAATCGGGTATATGGTTACATGTTCTGTGTTTTCCTGGCTATGGGCTATTTTATATACGACTGCTGTTGATATAAATGTCCTTTAGTTATCATTTCTCCGTCGCTCGGAGTTTCTGGGATATCTCTGATAAGTAGTGTTTTTCTTTTTTTTTCTCCTATCTGTCCCTCCAGGGTTGTATCAATCACATGCGATATTGTTCACAAGCTTGACCCATGAGGCCAAGTATGCCAAACGGGGCAAGAAGCCAATGGCAGGAAGAGGACGGAGAGTCGAACCACGTAGCTCTTTCAACACATAGAGCGTACTTATACTAAACAATACGATCGGATGGTTCTAAATTGTATCTTCGTGCCATATTGCGGCTCTCAGCTATCTGACCATTTGCATATAAATATCCGCGATGATGGCTTTCCGACTGCGTTTACCACTGCCTGTCGTGGCGTTGCTGTCTCTCATCATCCTCACACACGGCTACAGTCGCATTGACAACTTAATCATCTGTGGCGGCGTCGGCTGCGATGAATGCAGTCCACCCGGTCTACGGAATTCTCCTGGTAAGTGCAAGGACACTGAGCTGGCTGAATAGTCTCTCCCCTTGACAAGATGTCTCTCACTCAGAACCCTCAAGGAATCGGGATCGACCTGACTAGGGAGTATGGGTAAGCTTATTTTCTTAATAGTATCTGCGAGGAAGCCAGTAGTTTTGGGTCATCGCTGATAAGCACTAGAACCGCCGCGATCCGGTACCCGAATGGCACGACAAGGGATCTTATCAAGGTTGATGGGACACCCGAGTATCGGGAGGCTATGAGGGTTCTCGCTGAGGATGCGCTGCGTGTGAGGCAAGGTCTTCCTTCGTCGCTGTGAGTGTGATTTGCCCAAATAAATAGACACCGGGGAAACTAAACATCTACTGGTTTACGCCTGAGCACAGAGAGAAAATCGACTTCCACGATCCGACAGAGAGGAATCCCTACCCACTTAGTGTGTACAACCATCTACCCCGAGCCTGGATCTACAATCTCAAAGCCTGGTGCCGCCACTTCACCTCACTCCGCCCACGACCCACGCCACTACCATCCGACCCTGTGTCAAGCGCAATAGCGAGCCTTCTTTTCGAGATCAAATTGTCGGCTCTAGACAGACTCGACCCGCCCCTCCTTTATAACGACGTCCTCCTGACCGTACCAGATCTCCTCCGGATGCTTTCCCACGAGACCACTGAAAGCTACTACAAAACCAGATTCGGCCTCGCAGCCCATCTCGCGGGGCTTCGGTTGATGAAAATCTCACCCGTGTCATATAACGCGCTTGAACACGACGGCGTGGATTTTTGGGACTACGATCTCGTTGCGGGACGGGATACATTGGGCGCGCTGTTGGTCGTCCATTACAGCGAGGCGAGTCTGGGCGTTACGGTCCACATGCGAGACGAGCTGTATGTACCCGTGCGGCTCTTTGAGTGGCCAGAGTATGGGGCCGATGCCTTGTCCTCGCTTTCTAGTACGAGCGATGGAAGCAACAGGAGCACAGAACAACAGGCCTACGACTATTGGGATAAAGTAGCCGAGTCCATCGCGACGGCCATCTCCAATTGCACTGATCCGATCAGCTACGTCCTCCTCTTGGGTTCCAAAGCCCGTGAACCGGGCCTCTTCAACGCGCTCAAAGACGTATTTGAGCGGCATGACGATATCGATTCGTCAATTCTTAATCGGTATATACCGCTAGCGCGGTACCCGGGGTATGACGAGAACGAGCCCCTGTTTCTCGCTGCACGGGCCGCCGCTGGTTATGCGAGAGGTGTCGTCAAGGATGGAGGGCAAGACGGTTGCTACGAACCGGATTGGTGTGTTGATGCGGAGTATGGACCTGGGTATTGGTTGAGGACTTGAAAATCGATTGATATTTTCTTTGATGGACATGAGGGGGGATTTTCATACTCAATCCATCTAAGGACTCTTGCTTGTTGAATAAAGAATTATCTCCACAGGGACAACTCAAAGATAGTGACATTCTCCATGTGAACTTCCTCCTTCACGTCGGCCCTTCCATCCTCCCCTATCCCCCTTAATTTTAGTGTACAAAATTTACTATTATACATTTAAACAACATACGCCGCCTCTATCCATATAATCATCTAGGAGATTACAATAAAAATACAATTAATTAGACCCTCGTTAAGTCTAGGGGTTCCAAAGCTCAGCACCAGATAGTAGGAGAACTGCTTAACAATCTCGAGTACCAGCGTGGACTTCCCAACGAGCGCAATGTCCTCAGCCCACAGACTCCCCAGCGAGGAAATCGACCGGTGATCTATTGCCATTAGACTTGTCTTTCTAATCAGGGACAATCACTTACTCCTCCATTAGCACCCGTTTAGTCCTTACATTCCCAGTGCTTGATAACATCGTGCTTCGGTGATCCACAACTGTATTTCACGTCCTTTACCCGTGTGCACGCACCGACCCGCGAGCCGTCGGCCTTGTACAGCCCAAAGTTATCAGTGCCACAGTATCCAAGGTGGTCTATTTTTTTTTATGCCATGTAAGTTTAATGAACGTGTTGGGGCAGAGCAAGAGCAAAGACTAAGACTCACAATCCACGTTGTCAATCCAAAAGCTCCTATCGCAGGGGTTCTCGGAGACGGGGGCAAGCAGACGATCGCTTCGACAGGGATCTTGCTTCCAGGCAACGGCGTAGTTCACCCCGTCATTTAACTGCTCGCCGGTGAAGATTTTGACTGCCCCTGCACTGTTGATAGCGACGGCAAGAGAGGTGAGGATAAGTTGGGAGAGCTTCATGATGGCAATGTCCGAGTTTGTGTGTGTTTTTGAGATGTTTCAGCGGATAGGAGTAAGAGATGCACAAAGTAGCAGCCGCCAGCAGGGTTTTATACTCGCCCAGAGACATGAAAATGATTTAGACATATATAGATTACTGAGCCATGTGGTAGAATAAACGGAGATTATCCACACCATAAGAAGATTACTCAACAAAAAAGGGGGAAAGATTACCCAAGACCATGGCAAGATTACCTGGGTGAACTGACATAGCTAGCCTCTGGGCAGTCGCTACCTTTGCGGAAAATGCTCGACTACTTGGAGGACGTAGTCTCAGGTAATCCGAGTAATAGTTTTGCGGTGAAAACTGCATGCCAACTATGTCGACCATCTGTTTGTGGTATTCCTCCGCAAATTTAGGAAGGCTGGGAGGGCTAGATTAAAGGCGGCGTCAGTGAGATAGGAAGAGGATTTCCTTCATTCAATGTCAGTTATGAGGCTAATTACAACTTTGGACAGGCATTGGAACCTGGTAACAATCGGAGAAAGCCAAGAGTATTGAGAGAAGTAACATTTCTGATTACTTCGTAGTGGCAAATCGAGAAGAAAAACAAGACTAACCATGACTGCCAATCCCCACCGGTCTCCAGCTCTAAAGGAAAGATACCCTAATCATCCTCCCATCTCCCAGAGACTGCCATAGTGGGCCACAGCTTTCGGAACTCCACTTCCCAATCGTCCAGCTCTACTCCCTGGTTCTGACGCAGAATCCTGGCCTTTCTGGCAATCTCCCTCACCCCAATCTCAATACTAGGGCCGTTTTCGTTGCTCTGATTCACTCTGGGCTTTGTACAGCTCCACTGCCGCATCATGACAGACGCAATCCCATCAAGGTCAGGGGGGATTACAGCCTTGGATCTTGTCACTTTCAAGTGCTGGACCGAGTGCGCGCCGGATGTTACAATTGTCGTCAATATTTTCCGTGTGAGAGTGTCATCCACTGCGAGATTTAGAAACATCTCTGCCAAAGGGACGGTCGGTGGTAGTGGGTCGCCGTCAAACGGCTCAAGGTCGGGTTTGTGGGCCTCAAGGTGAAATTGAATTAGGAGATTTGTTAGGTGGGTAAACCTTCCGAGAGACTTGTAAATTAAGACCTCGGCGCAGGCACCTTGGGTGCGTAGGACTGGGATACGTAGATCGCGGAGCCGGGGGCAGAGCTTCCGGATCTGTTCGAGCTGGGAGACGGTGATTAGTGTTGTGAGAGATTCGGCTCCCGAAGGAACGAGGGACAGTGTATGGAGCGTCTCTCCATGCTGGTTGAGTATTGTTTGAAAGGCCATTTTGGGTGATGGAAAGCCGGAGAGGTGAACACTTTCGAGTGGCGGAACACCAGATAGGAATGCGCTGGCGGCCGAGTCTATTTCGCATGCTTCCCGAGTATTATACTCTTCTCCTTCGAGATCCTACGGATAGTCGAGGTCTAGTGCTAGCGTTTTGAGAGAGGCAAAGCTATGAGTGCAAAGAAACCTCAGAGTTCCTGCAGGTACCTCCCATAGCTGTAGGAGTCGAAGTGTGGCAAAGTCCAGTCTATTCCCCCATGATTGGAAATACTGCATGATAGACGGGCATAGACTCCAGCATTCCAACTGAATTAGCCCTGGAGCATCAGTGCTTCTGTCTTTCGGATGCACCTCAGGAAAGAAACCTTGCCACGGGGATCGACCTCGGCGCACAGTTGCAGAATCTGAAACGCGTGCTCCAAAGCCTCGGTGTGCAATGTCTACTCGTTTCAAGTTAGGGGCTAGCCCACTTTCTAGTTGCATCACGGCTTCCTTGATATACTCCTCATGAGCGTCTCCATCGAACCCTGAGATAGGAACGAGTATAATGGATGGGTACGGCGATGTGGCCAGAGCATAATCCCGTGGATCAATGTTGTGAAAGTGGTCTGCATGTTGATGGACGCTAGGCAGGTCGAGGGCCCGGTTGTGAAGCCCGCAGCGGGGGAGTTTTTGATGAATGACCTCGATTAAGGAAAAGGGGGAAATAGTTTGCCAGGCCCAGAGCAAACCTTGGAGATTTGATACTTTACCAAGCAAGCAAGCAGCGCTTTCCCAGTCCTCGGCGCAGGGGTACCCGGGTTTCTGTCCAAACAGAACGGAAATTGTCTGGTTGTAATATTGATCCTCGCGAGTCAGGTCATCCGTGGGCCCCTTGTAGTCGGGGTCTTCGGAGTCGTATAATCCGGTAACCTCCGGTCTTGCAGGAATAATTGATAGGTAGCGCACAAGAGTAAACGCCGAGGCAGCCTCGAGGATAGCAGTCCATGTTCTCACCTCGTCAAGATTCTCTTGATCTTCGTTCACGGCGATCGAGATTGAGTGGAATCGATACTTGCTTGCGATAGAGTACCAGCGCCTACTCACAAGAGCGAGGCTAATTAAGGTAGGTCTGTATCTCAGGGTGACATACTCACAGATGAAGTCTAAGCATTCTGAAGGGAGCGACAGAACGGAAGTCATTATATCATGGATGATGAACGCATAAGGGAAATCAAAGCATTGTCGCATATGTGTTCTACATATAAAACCCCCTCTCCCAAGCCCATACCCCGCTTTCCCTCGGGAGCCCGGCATGGATGGTTTGTTGTTTATTGCCTAAACTACGCCGGTCCACTGCTTATGCTCATAGATCAGCCTCCACGCCCGATGACCCTGACCCTCTGAATCAAAGTCCGGATCATACTGGAATAAAAACATTCCACGTCGGGTTGTCGAAGCCAGAGCCACTTCATCTTCAAGGCTGTGGTGTAGACGCGAGTAGACATGAGATAAATAGTTCGAACTGCGCTTCTGCATGAGATAATGTTTTTCATAGTGCTTTTTAGAACGCTGTCGAGTTTATAATGTGGTCCCCTGGCTCCTCGCTCAGGAACTGTCTTATCTTTCTTTTTTTCCTTGTCAGTTCATTGATATCTGTTGCTTCTTTTGATCCATTCTCCGTCTCTTCTCGTTGCCCAGTGGCATGTACTGATACCGCACTTCAAACCAAGCCGTACCATTGCCGTCACCGCAATCCCTTAGCCACGTGACAGCCCAGCCGTGCAAATCAGTCAAACAGGAACCGCCGCTTGAGTCAATTAGCCTCACGGGGTGCGGAGCTGATTACCCCGTTTCCTACCTCAGCCTGCGAGATAGTCTGTGTGTGGACTCCACCTGAAGGCATTAACTTTCAGCTTGTCTCGATTTCTCATCCCGGCTTTTGCCGTGCTGATGATGGCTTCCCTCACGATTGATGACTACACCATCGCGTGGATCTGTGCCTTGCCCATTGAGGCGGCAGCGGCCCGTGCCATGCTAGATCGGATCCACCCATTACCTCGAGGAAGCACGGATCTAAACGCCTACGAATTCGGCGAACTGAACGGTCATCACATCGTCCTTGCCTACCCGCCAAGTGGTATATATGGGGCCATGTCCGCTGCGGTTGTGTCTCACTTGTGTCGGACCTTTCCTCTGCTTCAGTTCGGACTCATGGTGGGGATTGGCGGCGGAGTTCCTAGCCAAAAAAACGACATCCGATTAGGCGATGTTGTTGTTAGCAAGCCGGGAGCAACGCATGGTGGTGTGGTACAGTACGATTTTGGCAAAACAGTTCAGGGTGGAAAGTTGATGGTAACAGGAGTCTTCAGTCAGCCACCAATGGCTCTCCTGACGTTGATAAGCAAAGTGGAAGCAAAGCAAATGACGAGTAGAAGAGATCCTTTGTCGGGCATTATAAGCGAAGTCCTGGAACGATATCCTAATATGAAAGAGCAGTTCTCGCCTCCGGAGGTCCACACAGATGTCCTCTTTGAGTCGAACTATTACCATGTTAACACGGAATCTAATTGCGCAGAATGCGACAAAGACAGAATAGTCAAACGACAGCCGCGGAATAAGAAGGAGCCTACTATTCACTATGGCTTGATTGCTTCTGGGAACCAGGTAATGAAGGATGCTGAAACACGAGACCGCCTGGCCCGCGAGCAGGACATTCTCTGCTTTGAGATGGAAGCAGCGGGCATTATGGACCAGTTTCCAACGCTTTTGATCCGAGGAATATGTGATTACTGCGATTCACATAAACAGAAACAGTGGCAAGGATTTGCAGCGTTGACGGCGGCAGCTTATGCAAAGCTTCTACTGTTGGCCATGCCTGTCTACCAAGGTGATGCTAACTCGCGAAAGAGCGATAACCCCCGGCATTGGAGTGGAGACAGCAATCCAATCCCGGGGTGGAATCGACAGAGGGGAGGTACCTCAATTGCGCCGCTAACAGATTCTGGATACGCATCTACTACTCACCAGAAAGTTCTGCGTGGAGAAGAATACCGCACAGAATATGTTCACGGTGTTCGAAGCATAGCCTCTGGCGAAGAAGAATTCTCGTCAACTCCGCCGGCTGCCAGCCCAAGAAATGCAGAAAACGACCATAGCGATGACGCCGAATCCATTTACACAGCTGGGCCTGGCATTTCTCCTTCAGATCAGCAGAGCTATATATCCGAATTGGTGAATGATTTATTCAAAAAAGTCCAGTACGATCAAAATGACCAACATCTTCCGGAAAGAATTCACGGCATTCTTCCTCGGCTTCTGAAAGCATTTGCAATGAGATTTGGCCAATTTGGCTCGACTCAGATACACCGGGAAATCATGGTGTTCATCCGTCGACATAGAGAGTCAGTTCTTCTCCTAGGTTTGGTATCACCTCCGTGCGGATGCTGATAGAAAGTTTTCTGACAGTGAAATTGCGAATAGCTTGAGAATAAAATACCTAGAAGAAGACCAACCCGAATCCCAAGTTTTAGCACATGACGACACCAAAATAGAATTAGGCGATCTCATGGATCTCTGGCACCAAAATCTGGAGGACGCAGATGATGATATTGGCACCCCACAAATCGACAACGGGGCAGAGAGCTCAAGCATTGACGAGGATATACCGATTGAATATGATGACGAGGACCTCCCTGGACTTACGGCCTATAAGAAGTTAATAACCGACAGCCCAGTGTACGAATGGCTACTTGGAAGTTTTCGGAGGGAGCTTCACTTGCACCCAGCGGAGTCAAATGCTCAAGATGCTATTCGCAACCGAATCCTGGATTCGCTACCATCATCCCGGAGAGTCAGTCGATATGAACAGCCAAGGATATATCAGGTAGTATTCGTTCTCAATTGGGATCCCATGGCTTTCATCACAGAGCAGGAGTATGACATATGCAAGGAAGGCTTCCTTGGGAAGATAATCACAATTACAGGGACTGCCCAGGACGCTCAAGCAATGACTTGCTTGCAATACCTTCATCAGACATGGCATTCGTGTGGAGCCAATATCCTTCAATTAATCGAAGCTACGCTTCTTGATGAGCGCGACTATGAGCATAGATGTAGGCTTTCCCCTGTCAGCACCTGCGGACGCTTATCATGTCTCTAGGCACCCTTCCAGACAACACACGACTGGCGGCATGGGTAAGTGAAAAGGAGTTTCTCGTTGAAGTCACTGGAATAGAGGATTCAATTGCAGAGATTGGAGAGCAACTTGCGTGGCTCGGCTCTGCCCTCCGCTCCTCTCCCCACGACTCCAGGATATCGTACTGCACACCATTTGTCAGCAATACCAGGCTTAAAGATGAATCAATCTTGACCCCGCAAGTACCATCCATCACACGAATATCGTGCGGTATTGATTTTATACTTGACGATCAGGAGCAAGAGTGCCCCCCGTCGCCCATGGGACAGTGCTGGCACCACTTGTTCCGAAATCCAACAGTGGTGATGGGCTTCCCAATACCATACCGTTCCAGACAGGGCACTGGACTTGAAATCCCACTCAACATTTTGGCGGGTCTAGTCCAAGCAAACCAGGTGGATGTCATTAGTGATAAGCTAGTCATCAAAGGATTTTCTAGCTTATTGATACCCACAGAGTACATCAAGGATCAGGATCAGATGATGTGGCACCTGCGTTATAATATGCATGGAGATCGCATTTCGTATCTGGATGGCATTGGAGCTCATGTCGGGCACATCACACTTGCCGATTTGGAGTCGAGCCGGCATATCCTTGGTTGGTGTTCAGACGCAAGATGCTACGCCGGTACGTTTTCGCATGATTTTAGGGTGTAAGAAAAGGGCTTCACCACCTGACTTGCCACTAGGAGCAGCGGATGCCAATTATTCAATCAATCGGTCCTGGTTGCAGCCACCATCCTCTCGCTGCAGCTTGAGCAACACCTTCATCGCGGCAGGGAGGTTGATTACCGGCGGTGATCCAGCTACCTACGGCAACAAAGACATGCCGTACCGACTAACTCGGGACGATTACATTGAAAAGCTCTTGTGGATTGCCAGACAATACGTGGTAATGTGGGATGCGGGAGAAAAACGAGGGTGGTTGGTGAATGGAGCCTGCGCTCTATTGCACCTTCTTCTTGCTTCGTTATATTTCAACAGAACCGATCCACTTGGCTTTGCATTCCAATTGGACCCTACCGACATCAAAGTCCCAGAGAAGACACTCACTCCTAACTCTGCGATAGAGGTCCTGTTGAACCCTGATATCCTATCTCTGAGACTGTACCACGCGAAACAGAGCGAACCAAATGAGACAACGTTGCCTCCAGCACGGATTCGAGATAGAGTCGATCGTCTGTATAGCATCCTCGAGAAGATAATGGACCACCAAGCAGAGATTATGGGACCAAACGGCGGAGCATCACGCAATATGGCTCGGGGAAACCTGGAAGGATGGGATTTCAAGGATTTGGCGACCCAGGAAGACCCGTTGTATCCTCGGTTATGTAAACTAGGGACTAGAGGGAAGAGTTGGGTTGACTTTATCAGAGATATTTGTGCGGCAACGCTGTTTGGGACAGGGTTTGGTGAGATTCTTCGCCCAGTTGATACCAGCCAACCATGCCCTTATTGGAGCACATTACCAGGAGGAAAATCCTACCTTGCAGTCAGTGGCTATGACCTCGCCAACATCATTGATCGGTATGGAAATCCACATACCAACCCGGTCAGACTGACCCGCAATGTTATTTGGTGCAATTCTGTCGGCAATGGTCCCCCAGCTTGCAAGTGCATCGGATGCCCGGAGCAGACAGAACATTCCGAACTGGCGCAGGTAATCCTGCCTTCACACTTCAGAAGGAGAATACCGAAGCATAATGCCGTTCGATTAAGCGGCTGGGGCCATGGCGCGGTAGTATTCGGCTACAATAGAGACTTGCGATGGTCCTGGAACGACACCGGCTTCCCCGAACAAGAAGACGTTTTGTCATATTCAGATGATTCGGGGTCCGATTCAGATGACGAATTCCACGATTCAGGACTTGGAACGAGCTTGGTCCCCTCTGCTACTGTCGATGATTCCAGGAAGTTGCCTCTGTCAAGTTCCCCGCCGGGAGGGATTACTCATGAGGACTACGAAGTAGGGATTGTATGTGCACTGTGGAAAGAGCTTCTTGCCATCCGCGCTCTGTTTGATTCATCCCATCCTGAGCTCGAAAGAGACCGAAACGATCCCAACTGCTATTGTCTTGGACGGATAAAAGGATTCAATGTGGTTGCTGCCGGCCTTCCAGACGATGATTATGGCATGAATTCCTCCACGAACGTTACTTCTCACTTGATCCGAACATTCCCACGGGTCAAATTTTGTCTGGTCGTTGGAATCGGAGGGGGAGTCCCTTCGGCAGCCCAGGATATACGCCTTGGTGATGTCGTCGTCGGCACCGGTGTGATCCAAGTCGATATGGGGAAATGGATCCAGAACTCTGAGTTTAGGATGACGGCAGAGAAACAAAAACCAGCGCCCCTTTTACGAGCAGTCATTACGAAAATCCGGTCCAATGGCTTGATCTCTTTCGACTCTGCTCTAAACCCGCTCCTTGACGATCTTAATCTGATCGCCTCGATGAAACTGGAATACCAATACCCAGGCGCAGACAGAGACATGCTATTCGACTCAGATAATGTGCACGTTGAGGACGAGTCAACTTGTGACAACTGCATTGGGAATCGACAGCCAAGGACTCGACAACATGACGGTCCAAACGTTTTCTACGGCCTCATCGCATCCGGAAACCAAGTCGTTCGAGATGCAAGACACCGAGATCGCCTGGGCCGAGAAAATGTGCTCTGCGTAGAGATGGAGGCGGCGGGAGTCATGAGAACCACCACCGACTGCCTTGTTATTCGGGGCATTTGCGATTATGCCGACTCACATAAGAATAAGCAGTGGCAGGAATATGCCGCTGCCACGGCAGCTGCTTACGCCAAATTTTTCCTGTCTCATATGCACGAAAGTGTTCATGAATTCGCCGTCAGAGTTCCAGCACGTTTGGAAACGCCGACGGCGCCAGTACACTTGCAGAAGCAGAAGCGGGTTGCACCATGTGCTGACCATGATCAGTCTCTGGTGCTGAAGAGGCCTCGACGGCACTGAAGTGTATTAGTGTATTCCATTGCTGACCGGTGATCCGCCTATGCCATCACCAGTGGAAAACGCCGTATGCGGACCGCAAGTCCCAGGAACCGAAAGACCTGACGACATGTCAAACTTAATTGATTTAAACCCTTGTCCGTTGAATGTCCGCTGCAATATGTGGGCACAATGTGGAATCACAGAACAGTTTTGCATTGAGGCGCTTCCGATACTGGAGCTCCAGGGACCGCAGAGCCAGGCAGTAACGGGTGCATTGCAAACTGTGGTATGGATATTGTCAACAATGATGAGCCCCCTGCGAGCTTCATGAGAGTCGGATATTTTGAGGCTTTTAATATGGATAGACCACATGCTCGTAAGTGTTCTTCCTGGCCTCTAAACGTTGTGGTGCTCTAACAACGGCTCTTCTAGCGCCGCCATATTTCAAGCTAGTAGACACACATCGTAAGTTTTGTCTCCATGTGTTTTAAAGCATAGTTCATTGACTGCCTGTAGCATTTTGCCTTCGCCGGCATCTCTAAACGTTTGAAGTTGAACTGGGCGAGCTTCAGGATATGTTCCACGAATTCAAACAGATTAGAACGAGTAAGCGTATTGTGTCCTTTGGTGGCTGGTCATTCTCGACGGAGTACGACACATTCCCAATTTTCCATGAAGGAGTGACACCCGAACAGAGGCAGCGCTTTGCCACCAACGTTGTTCAGGTTTATTTTTTCCTGCCCTTCTTTTGCCCTACACTAAGGTGGTGAAATCAGTTTGTTCTCGACAACGAGCTGGATGGCGTCGACTTTGACTGGGAGTATCCTGGTTTGTCTATGTTCCCTTTTCTGTTGCTTATTGGAACAGCAATTTCAGTATTAATACAAGTCCAGGTGCACCCGATGTTCCAGGCATTCCGCCAGGCTCACCAGAGGACGGGAGTCCCTTCAAACAAACTCATCATTGGTATGGCTTTATATGGAAGAAGCTTTACAATGGCTGAAGAAGGTTGCTGGGGCCCTGAGTGTAAGTTTACTGGCCCAGATTCAGGTGCAGCACCCGGACCACCGGAACGCAGGGATACATATCCCACTACGAGATTCGTGAATTCATCGCCAATGTCAACAATGTTCAACCATACTCCGATGAAGATGGCAATATCCTTGCATACGATGGCACTGAATGGGTCTCATGGCTGACCCGATCCTCATACGACAGTCGAGTAGACTGGATCACTGGCCTGAATATGGGCAGCACATCGCATTGGGCTATTGACCTAGATGCTGCCTACGCTGTTGGAGAGGGTGTGATCCGACAGACTCTAGTGGGTGCCCTGGAGTATGTGGCGGCGGAGGCCCTGATGACAACCAGACAACTTGCTCAACGCGAGAGACCGCATCGTGGTGCGTCGAGAGCTGCACAGTTATGTCCCTCCCTAAAACAACATCAACAACCTACTCAGAGAAATGCACGCGTATCTTCTCAGCCTGCTCCGCAACAGACAGCACTACATCCACTACCACAGCCGTGTCATGCCCTGCTCTACATGTCCACTATCAAGATATCGAGGGCGATGTGATCATCGTGACGAGTTGTTGTAGTGGAAGAGGGAGTCGTGGTGGGCGTGGTGCCACCCCCAACGACAGAGACGCAGACATAGTAGCCCAACCAGAGCGAGGCGCAGCTTGCGCCCACCCTTGAGTTCCAGGCTAGGAAGTCATTCGTGGAGATTCCATATTCGGATGCGATCACAGCACAGTGAGGATCAAAGCAACCCCAATATTCCCAGCCATTCCCTTCTTTGACGTACACCTCCTTATCCGCGTCTGGATTTTCAGACATCTCCTACAGAGCCTCCCCATTCCCCAACCATCCCGTCAGTGTCATATCAACGTAGTACGCCTTGTTCCTGACCCGGAATGGCAAAATCTCACCCTTGTGGTTCAGCGCAAACATGAGTACCCACCCATCCTCACACGCCTTGCGATCAACCACAACAACCAAAATGCGCTGGCTGACCGCCAGATCCGCCCCAGGCCCCAACCCCCCGGGTTGATTGGCCAGCTGGTCCGGGCAATGCATCATGGCCGTCACCACATACCACGGCAAGGACCCGGCCTCTGCAAGGGCGACACCATCGACGATATCCGAATCGAGACTATCCCCGTGCAAGGCACCGGTACCGAACTCGGCCTTGTTGGTCCAGGCCATGCGATAGGAAACTAAATCCTTACAGGCGGCTAGTTATGTGCCAGGGGTTAGTCAGGGAATAGGTATGCCAATGAGCCTGGGCTTGGCTGGTGTTTCATTTGGTGTATTTTCAGATTCTGTTGAGACCAGTACATACAAAGGCGCTGAATGCCTTGATCCAGCTATATGGCGGCCTTAAAACACCAGAATCACCAGATATGCTTCCAAATCTACTAGTACACCCATCCTCCCTTCCACTTTTGATTTTAGATACTGCACTGCTAATCCATGGTCGCCAGCTCTGATATCATGTACGCACTCCAACTGAAGCAAACCCTCACTATTGACGGTAGTCGATCCGAGGGCCTTTAGGTGTCTAATACAATTGCTACACAGCTGATAAGACTGTCCAGGAAGCGTCCCCTCTGAGGCTTCATAGAACCAAATCATGCCCCCCTTGGGTTGCGGTTAAGTTATCTGTAGTTTCATGACTTTGAGCCATCCTTAAGCCCCCCATGAATAAAGTACATTTCCTAGCGTATCAAATCCAGGTGGATTATGCGGCATCTCCAAGTGCTGTGAAGGCTAGTGACAATCAAGCTAAGAATTAGCCAATGAATTAATTTTATGTTATTAAAAAGCTGAAGTTGAATTTATTTTTAAAATTAAAATTTAAGCGTAGGGTCGCTGGCGCTTGGGTGGGGGGGGAACCCCGGGAGTAGGGCAATTGCCGCTGAAGCAGAGTTGGCAGTCCCAGCCCTTTCTTACCAAAAGCTGTGGGAAATGACTTTGAGCGTAGGAAAAACAAGCTTCTTCCACCAATTTTTGTATGCTTGTCATGATGAGGTGTTGACTGCGGTAATTTATGTAGACTAGATAGAGAGATGGGGTTGGATTATTGATACCAGTTTCTGTCTCGGGGGCTGATGATGCTGGCTGTCAATAAATGTCGCAAAGGGATTCCTTCATAGATATTACCAACCGTTAACTTCGTCACTTTTTTCGTTTTGTGGTTGCGGTTGGGATTAAATCGCGATTTCTCTTGAAGGCTCCCTCTCGAATATCTCCCTCACTGCCTTAGCCTCGTCTCTCGCTGCCTCCGCCTCTGAAGCCTCTCGCTCAGCGCTCTGAGCAGGGGACACATTAAATAACTCGGGAAATCGGATCTTAGCTCTCAGCGTCGAGTAGAAAACTTCATCCTCAAGAAGTCTCTTGGCAACAGTACACGTGCGGTCGATATTATGTTCCCGGAGAATGTCTGTCAGGGCAGGTCTGTTCTGTTGGAGCAAGCTCATCACAGTCTTTCGCTTTCGGACGTGGGAGTTGGAGCCATGAAAAATAGGCTGGCAAGTCAGATAAACAAGTCTCTCATCGGGGTCTCTCTGAGGCATTGTGTCGGTTGAGACTTGCTCCTGAAAGTGTGAGAATGACTCGGGATGGAGCTTTTGTAGGCTGGAGCCCGGGAGGGTGGTCGGTTTCCGCAAACGGCCAGCATGCCTTTATAGTAACCATTTTCAATTTTTCTTTTCTTTTTTAGCATTATGCCACCATTGATATTGTTTTGCTCAACCTCATGCTCGGTACCGGACCCTCCTTTCAACTCTGGATGCCAATGCCTCTATTGGCCTGGGAATCAGACACATGCGAAAAACCAGGCGTGCAGGCTTCCATAGCAAGCGCCTGGAAACCAAGGTCCACAAATTAGACTTGCTGCGGATGTCCTTCCAGCGCGTCCTGTTCTCTAGGTATATCGTTCATTGTTCTGTCTTTGTTACGAGCATCCTGCTCTGAGATGTAGGTGATTTTCTCTATTTTCCTCTTTCCGACATGTGGCTGGAGAAGAGTTGCGGTAGTCTATCTCATTGCGAATATCCTTCAGTGCAAACTCCTGACCCCGGTATAGGAGATGTGTGCGAAGGGGTTATGCAGAATTTATTTAATTGTACTAGGCCGACATACTATTTACAAAAGGCTCGGAGAACAGGAGTGGAACAAGCAGAACAACAACAAGAATAATAATGTGTAAGGCCGTGGTAGAATGCGGGGGAAGAGGTCTATGGCAGAGCGATACTATATGTATAGTGAGAAGCATGTAGGAACCATTACACCCATATTAGGGGCGCATTTCTGAACCTTCGGCCTGAAAACCAAGGCACGGAGCGAATAGTCATGGCAAGCTTTTCCTCCTAAAACTTGGCGCAGCTAAGCCCCTTTTAGAACCAGCTCTACGGCTTCTTATTAGGCGCAGAGCCCGCTGTGAGCCCCTTCCATATGTAACGTAAGCCCCTGCAATCCAGGTGGGATAGAGATATATAAACTCCCTGATTTCCCTGCGTGTATCGAAAATCGTAGAATATATGATCTCTAGCCAGATTATTTCCCACATGACCGTCTCCTCGACAAAAAGCACGTCGATAGTTTCAAGCACCGAGTCATGTTCATTTTCTCGCCGACCCGAGTCGACAATTTCTACCTACCTACTTACCTACATCGTCCCTGCGATATGAACAAGAGCTCTTGTTGGCGGATGAATGTTGCTCCTCGGTACGCTTCACTCCCGTCCTTTATTATTGGCGTCTGGCTCATGGAAGTTCAGCCGCTTCGCGATGCCCGCATGATTACAGGCTTCGCTCTTCGCAGCCTGGACGGCCCCCACCTTGCACGAATCAATTCCTGCCAAAACCTGACGCGAAGTGGGTATGGCTCCACCGATTCCCCATCGAATCATCGTGCAAGGCTTGGGCCAGAATCACCATGGCACTCCTAAGCGGGGGAAGGAGGTTCAGCTGAGAAACCATCTTCTTGACATATATCGGAAGGAGAAGCAGCAAAGCGGTTTAAACACGACGGCAAGCATCTCGCAGCGGGGGAAACACTTCCGATGAGCGATCACGACACTCAGCCAGACTTCCTGTTCGTCTTCTACGAGGACGGTAAACCGCATAACCGCGCAGTTAGCCGGCAAAAGGCTGTCTTCGCGCAGAAGGCTCACCAGCGGAAGAAACGGATTGCAGCGGTCGAGAGGTTGAAGACTTCAACACATCCCTTCCGTCAACGGTTGCCGTTCGCATACAATGCGGTACCCGATTCCTCCACGACAAGTCCGGACGCAGAGAGCGAGTACGATGATGGGCCAACGACACCAGAACCTGCTGAAACGCAACACCTGCAATTCATGACAATCGCGCAGCTGAATGATCTCTGGTCACCACAGTCCCAGCTCGGCCAGGGGTTTATAGACCCGTTCTCCACGGCCGCAGTTTCAATGAGCAAGTCTATGAACTTATACTGGCATCACTGTACGTGGACCTTGATAACATGAGAAACTGCCTATTAACCGGATAGACCGGCATTTCATCCTTCCCCTCGCCTATCCACTTAATAGCTCGCCGATGGGTGCATGGTGGTGGCAGAAGGGGCTTTCTGAACCCGTTGTTCACTTAACGCTCCTTGTCTCGGCCGCCAGCCACAAGATCGCGATGGACACGGTCAACAATGCCCCCTCGCAGGATCTGCAGCGGTCAATTGGGGGGTACCTGGGTATACAAGGGGACACAATTAAGAGGCTAAATTATCTCCTTCGGGATCCCGGTGTCATAGCCGAGTCGACGACCCTTGTTGTTGCGGCGCTCCGGGCGATAGAGGTGTGTATTATCGCGCCTTTCTAAATGAGTGTTAATGTTCTGTCCTAACCATCAATTTCAAGGCGATAAGCTGCAATTTTGACAGCGTTTCTGTACACACAGAGGGCTTGAATGCGTTGATCCAGTTACACGGCGGTCTGGAGCACCTGGACCACCAGACACTGTTCCAAATCTACCAGTACTCTCGGCCTTCCTTCCAATTTCAATATCAGATAGTACAGCACTAATCCATCGTCGCCAGCTCCGATATCATGTACGCCGCTTTGACGAACACCACCCCGGCTCGACCGCTCACAGCAAGATGGCGGAGCGAGATTCTGCAAGAAACAAACGTCTTCCACTCGAGCAGCGACCTGATATCACATTTGATTAACAAGCCCAAGATGATGGCCTGTTTATCTACGCTCGGTACTTCCTTTTTCGAGGCTTCCTGGTATATTGGCTTGGCAGATACCATGAAGACGCTTCTGCGCGCATCCCAGCGCCTAATCCAATACTACGAGGCGGCGCGGCTACAGCAATCGACTGTCTTGCAAACAGATAATAGCCTATTCCTGGTTCTTGGACACCAGCTTATGTCCATGCGATATACAGTAATACCAACGCCAATATCAGCCGAAGGAGTATTTGATGACGCACAACACACGGTGGCAGTGTCCTGTCTCCTCAACGAGCCCCTGCGCATCACCCTCTTCATCTACCTGAATATGCGCATCTGGAATTTCCAGGAGTATCCCATGATGGCAATCCTTGTCAACTCTTTACGAGAGACTCTGCTGCGCACCATAGCCACAATATCCCAAGCTCCAGCGCCTTCAGCTCTAGTGCACCTTAAGACCACCGCGCCCGACGTCCTCTTCTGGATCCTCTTCATCGGTAGCATGGCAGCGCGCGGCCACAACGATGCGCATTACCTGTGGTTCGTGCACCAGCTCGTTGAGCTAGCGGCGTTTCTGGACCTGCGTGAGTGGGCGATCGCGCGCGAGGTTCTCGGCGGGTTCTTCTATACCGATCAAGCAGGGGGTGAAGAGCTGTGGGAGCAGATCGCTTCGATTACTGGGTTTGATGGATATCTATCGACGAGCTAGGGAGGAGGCGTTTGTTGTGCCACAATTTTGAGTTTCCAGGGCAGACACTCGGGTTCCAGCTTGGATGCTGCTTAACAATCCGCAGCAGGGAATACGGGTTACCCATGTTAAGCAATTTGGAATGAACTTGACGAAAAGCATCCGAGGGGCGGAGCAGCTGAAGCTCGGGGGCATCTTCCCCCAAGATCGCCACCCCCAGTCAGAGACTGGACGCCCGATTCGAGTTACATCGGCCCGGCTCAATGAAGGGGAAAGGCACTCGAAAGACATATCCTATTGCATTCAAGCACTGTCCAAGCCTTCCTTCCTACTGGCGGCATCTGGTTGGAGAATACTCACGTTAGTCAGCTTATCAGTCATTTGGGGCCAAAATGTGTAAGCAGGGTTAGAATTGGAGAACGGTCGTTATTCATCACAAGTAGGAGAGGAGACACCCAGAGTCGATGGCTTAATTTCAAGGATTTTAATATTTTGCTATTTTAATGTCCTCATTTGATTGGGGAAGGAGATGAACGCTCAGCAGACGGATATTAGGAGGCTACAGGGCTTATTGGAGTATCTAGGCAAGGACGCTTTTCAACATGCTTATGAACCCCTCCAATTACATTGACTTCTAACCATGTTTTATCATTATGGCTTGAGTGCGACGGAGCGGATGGGAAACACTCTTCTTCACACTCTGTGGTCGTATTAAGTAGGATCTATGAGCTCCTGGCTTAGAAGGATAGTCTACTAGTTTAGGTATCAGACCTACCGATTTTATTCGATATCCCTGTCCAAGAAGCTACCCTTCCAAGACTTATAGATCTGGAGGCTTATGGATTAATGCTATTAAATAAAATATAAATCTAAATAACACAACTACATATAGATATATATTTGCACGCAATAACAAAAGAAACCTGGACGTGTACTCTACTCTCCTTCCATTTTCGAAGGCCTTTAACCTTCTGTGTCAGGCAGCTTCGCAAGGGAAGACAAAGAACACCTTTTACTTTCTACTACAGCTAGCCTTGAAGAAAATGCTACGAGCTTGGGGGAGAAGCATCAACACAAACTGGGCATAATCCAGGGAGATTTCTGTCGCGCGTGTCGAGGGCTCCTCGAAGATCTCTTATATTACCGATTGGGGGCGTGCAGAATGTTTGGTTTGGCGGAGCTAGCGCATCTCTGCACCTCTGGTAGTTGTAGAGACTGTCCATATTCGAGGAAAGCCACTAAGCTTATCTGGGGAAATAAAGTGTGGCCGCGATGATGTATCACGTGTGCCAAGCTTTCTGCAGAAAACTCGAGGCTAAGGCGGTGGAGGGTCTGGACTGCGAGATCGGCTCCACCTCCAGATCTGCAGATCTGGAACCGCACCACGTGTGACGCACTCTTCCTCAACCCTTGCCACACGTGCAGATTCAAAAGGCGACCTCATGGACCGTTGAACTGGTCTGAGGATTGTGTTTCGAAATCATCACCGAGAGATAGCGCGCTTCGGGGATACTCTTCTAGTGTTCCACCGCAATGGAGACATTGGGCTCCGTAGGTTTGCAACACGAGGAGCACGAAGCAGACCGTCGTGCCAGAGAGCTGTTCCACTACTTTCAGCCTGATAACCCGGCCTTGCTACCAGACAATGCAACGCGTGATCCGCACGGCGCGATCTCTAACCAGGTTAAAAGCAGCCCCAACCTAGTGCTTACGGCTCTGGCACAATTGGTCTCCGTCAAGGTAGGAGTGCAGCGTGCAATTATCAGGTACGTATGGGCTTTCTACGTTTTCTGCTGGCAAAGATATTGCGGCTGTGAAGATGTGCTAAAGGTTGTCAGCCTGATTGATCGTGAAACGCTGTATGTGGTTGCCGAGGCATCGCGCTCCTTGAACCTTGGCGACAACAGCGTATACGACAATGATGGCGATGGGCTCTGGATGGGTTGCTCTCGAGGCCCCGTGGCCGGAACATTATGCGAGGTACTTATCCATTGTTCCAACCAAAGACCATTGATTGAATATTCTAGAAAACAATCACATTGCACCCGTCCCCGCAGGACAAGTATCCTTTGTTCGTTGTGGATGATATGCGGCAGCACCCCAGCTACTGCCATATACCATGCGTGGCAGAAGCCCCATTTTTCCGCTTCTACGCCGGCACACCCCTTATGACTAGCAGTGGCACCAACATTGGAAGTTTATATGTCATCGATCCGCGCCCGAATATCGTTTTGACAGAGTCTCACAAGGAAACCATTGGCGTTACCGCGACAGCTATCATGGAGTATTTGGAGACAGCTCGCCGGTCCCTCGAGAGCGGTCGCTTGACGAAGGTCCTTTCGGGCTTCAATTCCTTTGTGCAGGACCAACGCCAGGTTAATTCAATGAGTGAATCCTCTTCGATGAGCTCCGACCTCTCTGGTAGTGACCGATCGCCAACCCCTAGTACCAGCACACCTCCTGGTACACCACAGTCTGATGACAGTTCTTACCCTGAAGAAATGGGCTCAACTGTCCAATCATCTAGCCCAGTACAGGAAAAGAACATGTCTGCGTGGGCCTCGAAGTCGCCTAGTCCACCCAAACGGAACAGTGAAACCCCTGAGACTGTTACTACATCCACTACTTCACCACTCGATAGGAGACACGAAGCCTTTCAACGCGCTGCAGACATCATGTGTCAGAGCCTCGGTTTAGGTGAGGAAGGGGGCGTTGCAATATTCGCTCTCAAAGATCAGTTCAATGTCGACGTTGACGAGGAGGAGGACTTACGAAACGATATCAATATCGTACCACGGGATGCCGCCACCGCCTGGGCAATCTCAACCAAAGACAGTCACAGTTGGCCTGGTGGACACGCGCCAGACTCGATACCCGCAAAGCAGGTGACTCGACGCTTCCTGCAGCGGACAGTCCGCCGTTTCTGCCAAGGCGCCCTGTGGTACTTCCATCGTGACGGAACTGCCTTTTCATCTGACGAGGAGACGAATCAATCCAGTAGTGATCACCACAAGATGGCTCAACCACCAGCTTTGCTGCATCCCCGGACCCAGGGTGCCTTGGGTGGCAAGGACACCGATCTTTTACGGACGTATTTCCCAAGAGCTACGCGGATTATCTTTGCTCCATTATGGGATCCTCTGAACTCGCGCTGGTTCGGTGGATGTTTCTGTTGGAGCTCCGAGGAGACTCGCATTTTTAGCCCTAACGTTGAACTTGGCGGCGTGCTAGGGTTCTGCTCTTCGTTGATGACAGAGGACAGTCGCATTCGGAGTCAAGAAGCAGACAGCAAGAAGGCGGCTTTCATCGGGAGCATCTCGTAAGTGTCGCTTTTCTCTACCCTCAAGGGTCGTGGGAATCCAACTGACTAATCTGTGTGTCTAGTCATGAACTCCGAAGCCCGCTGCACGGGATCTTAGGTGCGGTCGAGTTTCTCTCTGAGCAGGCAATGTCCAACTCGGCGATGTTGCTGCTAGACACTATCCGTGCGTGCAGTCAGACTCTCCTAGACGTGTTCGAGCAAATCCTGGACTTCAGCAAGATAAACTCGTTCAGGAGGAGAAGCCGAGCGCTCCTAAGTGCAGACCTGAATCTAGTCACCGCACAGCGAGGGCCCCGGTCTCTCTATATTCTGAAAGACGTGGATATTGTCACTATTGTAGAGGAGGCCATTGAGAGTATCTGCGCTGGAGCGAGCTACCTTAACATCGCCCAAGCGGGTAATATATCAGCACCAAAGCAGGCAGCAAATAGCCTTCTTGGTAGCGTGGGCAACGTTGATATGTCCTTAGATATCGACAAACACGACTGGATTTTCTCCTTGGACCCCGGGGCCTTGCGACGCATCGTCATGAATATTTTCGGGAACGCTCTCAAATATACCAGTCAAGGATCCATCTGTGTGAAGATGGAGATCCAGAAGAGGAACAAAATAACCTCCCGTGATGGCTCTGAGATGGTGCTTCTGACCATCTCCGACACCGGACGCGGCATTTCCAATGATTATATTCGCTATCACCTATTTACTCCGTTTATGCAGGAGAACCCTCTGTCGCCCGGCACGGGCCTTGGTCTGTCACTGGTCAACAACATTATCCGTTCATTGAAGGGCACTATCAAGATAAAGAGCCGGGTTGGAACAGGGACTGTGGTCAAAATTGCGATCCCGCTCATGCGTCCTGAAGGATCCGAGAACGTACTGGATAGAGCTGTGCACGATGGACCCGGCTGCTCGGGGAATATCATCAACAGCATGAAGCAAGCACTAAAGGGGAAAACGGTGGCCTTTGTCGAGCCTGAAGACGCACCAACCCACCCCCCTGATTCGTCGCTTACGATCACGAAATATCTCACACGGTGGTTTGACATACCCTTGCGGAAGTGGTCGACTG
This sequence comes from Aspergillus baeticus, assembly GCA_027569055.1. NCBI lineage: Eukaryota > Fungi > Ascomycota > Eurotiomycetes > Eurotiales > Aspergillaceae > Aspergillus > Aspergillus baeticus. The sequence continues at coordinate 487,274 of JAPDEI010000027.1, forward strand.
GATTATCCCCAGATCTAGTGATAGCGGATGAGACCCAGCTGGACCGCTTGCACGGTCTCACAGAGCAGACCGTTTTGCTCATTCTGCATCGCGAAAGGCGCCCTTCCCCGCAGAAGTCTTCGCAGCTTCATCATCATCTCCGCGCACGCATTGAATGGCTGAGTCTCCCTTGCGGTCCATACCGGTTGGCCCGAACCATCCAGGCTTGTCTCCAGACCCAGTTGCAACCTTTCTCTCTCGAGGAGCGTTTGCCACCACCGATAGATGGACATGCCGGTGGGATCCCGAATGGTGTGTACGCTGGCCAGAACCGCGATATGGCCCTCAATTTCCGCCCCGGAGCGCCGCCACCTTCGTCTGAATCCGCTATACAGGCCATGGTACCAGCCATAACCCGCGATGCAGAACCCGACGATAGCACCCGTTCAAAGACGGACAAGCTTCCACCGCAGCAAATTGGAACTACCAGTTTCAATGCGTCCACCCCCGCCCTCGAAGGAACAGAAACCCGCCGCGTCCTCCTTGTGGAAGACAACCCCATCAACATGTTACTCCTGCAGCGGATAATCGAACGCCAAGAACCCATCATCGTCCACCAGGCAGTAAACGGTAAAGAGGCGGTTGACGCAGCTAGAGCTTCACACAAGGGTTATCATTTCATCTTCATGGGTGAGCCGCTCTCCCATCCATCCCAGCTCAGCGAACCGCGTGGAAGGCCCACCATCTAACTCTCGATTTTTCTAGATCTTTCAATGCCCGTGATGGACGGATTTGAGGCCACGAAAGCAATCCGGGCACTCGAAGCAGAACGGCACGTTACAGCACCGGCGAAGATCATTGCGCTGACGGGGCTGGGCTCAAACGACGATATCGCCAGGGCCTACGAGGCGGGCGTGGATGTCTTCCTGACGAAGCCGGTCTCGTTGAAGAAGGTCATACGACTGATTGATCGGCCCAAGCCCACGGGATGAAGCTTCTAGTTGTGGGCTAGTCGGGGGGTTTTATCTTCTTGTGCAATTTAGAGGGCGTTTCTGTTCTTGGCTGCCTTAATGCGCTGCGTCAGCGGCTGCGATTCACTCGGCTCACCTTCCCATGGCCGAGCTTTGACAGACATCCGCTATAACGCGGGTGACCGGCGGAAGCCATAACACGCGGAAAGCCCTTTCTAGACGAACCGTCAAAATGCGACGATTTTACGGAGTGAGGGGTCTTCCTTACACCTCCAAACACCTAGCCAGTCAGGGAGAAGCAGGAAAGACTTCGCCAACCGGACGCTACGTGATGCCAGAGAGACCCGCGGCTACTCTACCTAGGAGCTCTACGTCAAGGACTTGCCTGGCAATAAAGAGAAGGAGATCCATGATCTCCGGGATAACCCTTGTCTCAGGGTACAGCTTCCTACTGCAAGCGATCTGGCTAGATAACATCCACTCCCATTAGTAGTACATCCAGCAGGATGTTATGCTGAGCTGTGGTGTCACTATGCCCTATCGCATTGCGTTGCGACGAGCTTCTTGTCCCGTCTCTCTTTACCCCCGGCCAACACTTCGTGGCAACAGCTAGCCATGTCTTCCTAATAGACTGGATTTCTGGATACATGTGACTGGGCAATTCCTTGCCTGCTGTTGTTCGTAATACATAGTAAAGATTAACGCATACCACAATAGAGTGGAGAGAATAGGGCGTCCCGCCTGTTCAACGGTAATTGGGTCCTGTAGTGTATGCATTTAGCTAACAGTTAGTATCTACTCAGTTGGCTTTGTATACTTGACATGTAATAGATTGCTGGCGGACCCACTGCTCATTGTGGCCCCCTCAGAACTCTCTGGGCCTGGGGGCGAGCTAACCAAATCGGGTGGTCTATCCGACTGGACCAATCGCAGGACACTGCTACATACCACACGCACGCCCTGCAAGGCCCCCCTGCCTAGGTGGACGGTTGCGAAGTATAAAAACTCGACTTCACCCTGCCTACCTACCTACCTACGTACCACCTCCCCAGCTACAGAGCCGACCTCTCACACTACCTTACCCAGCCTGTCTCCAGACCCAACTATCCATTCCACCACCGTCTCAGTCTCTTGCAAAATGGTGAACATCAAGAAGTTCGAAGTCGAACAGGCAAGTCCCCATAACAAAAAAAAAAAGGTAAGGTAAGCACCAACTAACACCCCCCTCTAGTGGATGGACGACCACGAGACATGGGCAACGCACAATCTCGCAGAAACCTGCTGCGCGTCCGTCTCGCTGCAGGACCTGCTCGCCCTTGCGGGGCCGGATGCAGACTCAGCGACTACCACCACTGACCCCGACCAAAGTGTGGCAGGGCTAATCAACTACACGACGAAACAAACCTACGGCAGCATCCGGGGCTCGTCGACGCTGCGATCACGCATCGCCGATCTCTACGACACAACAGCTGCCGTGGACAAGAACAGGGTCCTGATTACGAACGGCGCCATCCAGGCGAACTTCCTCACGCTCTACTCCCTGCTCAGCCCCGGCGACCATGTCATCGTCCAGTACCCTACGTACCAGCAACTGTATTCAGTTCCCGAGTCGCTGGGCGCGGAGGTTAGTCTGTGGAAGTGGAGGCCAGAGACAGAAGGTAGTAGTGGTAGTGGATTGGATGTGCAGGAACTGCGCGGGTTGATTCGCGAGAATACGAGGATGATTATTCTCAAGTAAGTTTTTGTTTGACTATGTACTTCTACTTCTACTACTTGGTAGTAGTAGTTGGATGTCCCGTCCTATACTAATATGTGTAGCAACCCCCAAAACCCAACCGGCGCCGTCCTCGGCCGGCGCACCCTCGAAGAAATCGTCTCCCTCGCGCGCACCCACAACATCACAATCCACAGCGACGAGGTCTACAGACCCCTCTTCCATTCCCTCCCCGATAACCCAGAGAATGGTGGCAACCCCCCATCGATTCTCGAACTCGGCTACGACAACGTCGTCGCAACAGGCTCGCTCTCAAAAGCATTCAGCCTGGCGGGGATCCGCATCGGCTGGCTCGCGTCCTCGCGTGCGCAAATCATCGACGCCTGCGCGTCCTCGCGCCACTACACGACTATCTCCGTCAGCCAGGTCGACGATGGGATCGCGGCGTTTGCGCTGGCGAAACCAACAGTGCAGAATCTGCTGCGCAGGAACGTTGAGCTTGCGCGGCGGAATCTTGCGCTGCTAGCGGACTTTGTGGATGAGTTTAAGCACGCTGTGAGCTGGGTGAAGCCGCAGGCGGGGACGACAGCGTTCATTCAATTTCGTACCAAGGCGGGGTCTGGCGAGCCCGTGGATGATGTGGAGTTCTGTAAGCGCCTGCAGGAGAGGAAGGGGGTTATGTTTGTGCCCGGGAGGAGGTGTTTTGGGGATCGAGTTGATTTCGCGGGGTATGTGCGCGTTGGGTTTGTTCCGGAGCATCAGGTGATGGTTGATGGGTTGAAGGCACTGCGGGAGTTTATGGCGGAAGAGTATGACAGTGTGCCCGCTGCTGCTTCTGATCCTGCTGCTCCTTGATTGATGTATGAGTTCTAGAATGTGATTATCAAAAGAGAACCATCTCACACCCAAGCGCCGAAAAATAGACATCCCAGGGCAGAGCAGTCTTCGACCCCCAGTAGTCCCCAAGGAGCTGCGCGGCGCGCGTAAAGTTACCCAAACCCAGCCTCTGCATGTGGCGCATGCGCTCGTGGATAAAGTCCCGCTCGGCGGGGCAGCTCGTTTCGCACCCGGCGCTGAAAATCGGCCACAGGATGAGGATGTTTGCCGGCGAGGATGGGCTGATGGCAGTCAGGCTGCAGAGGATATTCGCGATGTCGCTTCGGACACGGGAGTCGTCTTGTGGGAGCTTCTGGATTCGTCTATGGAGGTGGAGGAGTGAGGAGTGGACGAATGCCGAGTGGGTGCTTTGTAGTTCGGCCGGTGAAAGGCCGGAGGGGAGGGGAGAAGAAGAAGAAGAAGAAGAAGATTCTGGAGCTGTGCAGGTGGGCGAAGCGAGTAAGGAGTAGAGCCCACTCTCGATGAGGGAGACCTCGAGTGTCTCTACCCCAGAGTCCAAATCCAGACCGCCGCCATGGACCAAACGAGAGATGCGGACTAGCAGAGGCACGAGGTCCAATGAATACCCGCAGATATTATCAATGACAGTCCCCTCGGTGCTACTGGCGACGGGTCTATACCACGGCACACGCTCGCTATAGAAAACGTCCGTTTGCGCGCCTGACATACAGGCAAGGACGTCCAGAGTGGTGAACCACTTGACTAGACAGTCGGTGTAGGGATCCTCCTCCGCCTGCGCGGTGTAGCGATTATGCTTACTTTTCTTATTATTCAATATTGTAGCAAGCAGGTGCCCCGCGCCGGCAAGATGCGTCCGCCAGACATGCATATTCCCATTGCACACGTCGTTCGTGCACAACGCCATGGCTGTAGCAACCGTCTCGGTCGTTACGGTCTTCGTGTCTTCCGAGCTGGCCTGCAGCGCGGAGTTCAGACTAGAGAGCGCAAGGGTCGTATACCGCAGACACAGCGTCCTCGAGTGTGGACTGGCATCGTCCACGAGGCGCCCGTGGTGGCTGCAAGCGGCGGCCAGAAGCGCATAGAAGAGATGCGGCGTCTCCACGGACGCGGCAATCAGCCTCTGCAGGAAGATCGGGGGAGCTGCGGGGAATAGGCGGAGCGCTGTCTCGGTGCTAAAGACCTGCATATAGAATCTGGCCTCGTCTGATTGGAATAATGGCGATGGATTCAATGTCGGTTGGCGCGGGGTGATAAGAGCGGATGCCAGATGACCAGAGACCTTGTCCGGTACGATGCTGAGAGTATACGTGCACCCCTGCGGATACCGCAGACATCGCGTGCACGTTGGCTTTTGTAGACCACACTAGCACAACTTTTAGTACGGTAACTAGTACAGGCAGGCTGAAGCATATCTACCTACCCTGACTTTCTTTCGCTTACACTCTGTGCAACTATCGCGTCTCCGCCGAATCCCGCTCGCCGGGCGGGGACTGGTATCGTTGTTTGTTACTCTGATGACATCAAAGCCCATTGTAAATTTCACTTGGCGATGTGTAAGTCCAGAATGCAGGGACTTCGAGTTACTCTGCCTTCGCGATACTCTGCCTTCGCGATGGCCTTCTTTGATATCAGAGTGATTGAAGCCGGGGTTGAAGAATCGACTAGTGGCGAGTCGGCCAGTGGAGCAGTCCATCTCCACCACAGCCATTCGAATCGGGAAAAGAAGGCGACTCAGCCAATCGGGTCGAATTGATCTTATCGGAGGTTCCACTAGCGTAGAATTGGGCTTTTAAGTCCAAGTCATTCAATGGAACTATAGCAAGATGACAGAAGGAGAGCTGGCCATCCTATTCCCGCTAGATAAAGACGAGGGACAACTTTATCTAATATAGTCTAATAGTGTAGTGTTTTCCATATATCACCACAAGCCTCGCAGGTCAAGCTGATTAGAGTGAAAGATACAGACGTGGATGGCGGATATTACCCTACGCCTCCTGGACCATTAGGTTTGGTAGCAACGACATCCCCCAGGCGACTGTTAATCTCATGGCTCGACATACACATAGAGAGAGCGTGTATGTGTGAGTGTGTGTGAAAGGCCTTCATGCGCGTTGTCAAAGATAGAAGGGCAAATATTACCATTTTTATAAGAAATAAAACGACACTAAACATGCTGCAGGTCCAGCAAGCATCCCTTGCACGCTAAGATAGTTAGTCGGCCTAGGCCCAGGCCATTTCGGTAAGCCTAGTCTGTCCAAGTTTCTTTGTGCAAGTGCTGCCCGGCGTTCAGCGGAATGCCGGAAGCGAGCGCTGCCTAGCAGCGACCTTAATATTGCCCTAAATCAACAAGCTTAAGATGCCATCAGCGTAGAACAGTTAGAGTCGGTAGACAGCTTACTTTCCTTTTGAAAGTCTCCGGTACGCCGATCAATGTCCGCCCAATCCTGCAGCGCCTTGATATTGGTGGGGGTTCGGCGAACTGCGCTGCACGTCTGCGTAGGACTAGCGCACTCCCCTTGTTGAAGTAGTAGTATTAATGCGGACTGTACGTGCAGTCAAACCAGTGCGTGGTGTTAGGGTTCCATAGATTTCCATGCCCGCGTGATGCCCGCTCGCGGAGTGCTTGTACTACACCACCCGGCCAACATACAGTTAGCGAGTGGGAATGGCACTCCAGGAACAATAAGACCCGAGCAGGAGATACTACAGTACCATCGACCATATTATGACAATGCAACGCCCGGGAGTTCTACATAAACTCGGGCGACGTGCAGACGGAGTCTTTTTCTGGCGATTCAGCTTTCAGGCGGCCCGTACCTTCTCCACTTTGGCTCCAGCACCCCCAAGGTCAGTTATATAAGTAGTAGAAGAGAGAAATATAAAGAGAATTTAAGCACGCTGTGTTAATTTATTATTGTTGGATTTATAAATTGAGGCAGTAGTCAGCCGATGAGCCCGTCGCAACGTGGCTCCTGCTGGTCGCATCTGTTCAGTACATAGTAGAGCAACCTCTGACTGCCTACCAACATCGCGCCAATTTCCTAGGAAATCGACGCTTGTATCCACTGTAGTTACTGACTGTAGAGTGGTAGGCAAGTTTGGGGGCGATACCTTATCAAAAAGACAAAACTCAACCCTAATTGCACTGACACCTTAAGAGCCGCATTCCAAATGATGCCTTCAAAGCCTTACCCTAGTAACAATAGAATGGGTTTGACAAGCCCACACCTGGAGTCTAAGCTGATGTCCGATGTGCTGGGTGCCGGGGATCCTACATACATGACATGCAACTGTCACAGGGATATCGCTTTGCTCTGTTGCTATATTAAAGTATACTATTATGGATTATACTCTATCAAGGGATATTTCGCCGCTTGTGAAACCATCAACCCTTGTATATAAAGGGGACAAACAGTCAGCCTGCGCCAGTCCCATTCTACAGAACAAGACTTCTGCAGAATTGCTGACGCCTTCAAATGCGGGGATGGCGAGCTGGTTGATCAGGGGGATCCACACTGCTACTACCTACTACTATCTACTTCTACTACTACTTGTGCTTTCTTTAGTCAGTCTCAGCCCTCTAATTACCAGGGGCGATATTGAGTACTATTAACTTCATTCTTGTATTATATCTCACTCAACTATAACCAATATTTCTCTTCCCTTAGTATGGCAAAATAATACCATTCAGGATTAGGCTGACTCTGGTGACAATATGCCGCACAAAATAGCGAGATGTTCCTGGTAATACAAACCCCACCGCAGCTGACAGGCGGCTTGGGAGATTAGCACTATACAGGTTACACTATCTTCCATACTCAGCGTAAGCCAAGCTAGCTTACCTTCTGCGAGCCTCTCCCATGCTGCTGAGGACCCAGAATGTTTGGAAACAGTACTTACTGCCCGATCAGATGGGTACATAACCAGTTCAATTCCATTTTTCTCCACTCCTCAAAACCACATAAATAGGGCCACGAAATCCGCAGTGCCTCTTGAGTTCTCACCAGCTCAGTTCCATATCAACCTTCACGATCTCATCTATACGTCTACCCTCAGTCCATCCCTCAAAATGCGTCTTAGCCTTGTCCTCGTCGCAACTCTCGCCTCTCTATCTGCTGCCGCTCCTTCCGCGGACGCCCAGAACAACAACTGTGGCTATCCCAATGGCAACTGCTACGATAATAACTGTCATGGGGAACTGAGCGTGGACGGGATTACCTGCGCCTCTGTATGTGACCCTTTCCCCGTCCTTTTATCTCTTGCGCCCATGTTGGCGGGACGGTGGGGATGATGGCGTACTGACCGCGAGAGCGCAGGGTAACTATCTCGGATGCCCGTGTGGATATGGCTGTGGCCGTCATACCGGCAAGTGCAATGAGAACGGATGCAATGGACATAATGGGCGGTGCATCACCAATTACAAGGGCTGCAGCTGCATATAGATAGATCCTAGCATGCTATGTGACGAGGAGAAGGTAGTATGTGGTTTCTGTGCTTGAATTGTGTCTTCAGTGAGGTAGTGAGGAGAAGCATAAATATAAAAATATCTTTCGCTCGAGGTCCTGCTTATATTATTCCTCTTCCTCCTCTTATTCTTCCTGCTTGATCAATCTCGCTGGCCGAGTTCATTGCTCCCAAGACATGTACATGCCCGTAAGGCTAACCCGGAGTAAGGGCTAAACAGAACTCCACCGAGAGCGAACTTGGCTTGAAACCTTAGCAGCATAATTGGCCATGACACCCGGAGCATTCAATCCTCGGCCTTTCTCATCCCGAGCAGTCATACCCTGGGAAGCGCCATGAAACGTTTCAGATCTCGAAATTTCACATGCGTCTGCATACTCCGCTTCGAGTGGAACCATCAGCCGGCCGCGGGCCGAATCCTGATCCCCTGCATTCCCCACCGCATGACCTGCAGGAGCTCGATCCTTTGAGGAAATATGTATAGCTCGAGATGGGACCGAAGCTCAAGGGCTAAAAGTATCACACAGAGATCTTGAACAACCGTGCAGCATGGCAGTCCCACCGGAAATAACCATCGCGACTCTTGCAGGCCAATTCATCCCAGTGCATATGCCTACCCATTTCCTGCCCGTTTATTACCTCGAGTATCTACTTACCTCGGTGCGTAGGACAAAGCACTTTCCGACGACGCAGAAGGCTTCCTTAGTCTGGTATGTACCTTTCCTTCATGCCCTCTTAAATGCAAAAAGAAAGAAAATAGTAGAGAAAGCCACTAACGATCACAAAGCAAGGCGTCCCCTGGCTCCTGCGCAAAGCCATCGGCCTCACGAACCCCAAGCTCACAATCGCGCAGTCGACCAACGACAAGGACGTCGCGGTCGTGGATCTCAGCGTCGTTGGAATCGGTGGCCGCACTGTGACTGAGCAGCGCGTTCTGGATTGGGAGCCCGTCCCGAGTAATAATCCCTTGTACGGGAGTACCATCAGTACGTACCTCTCTGCATGTGCCTATATCTACCTACTTTCTGTCCTGCCAATGGCAGACAGCAACAATGGAGAGGTGTAAGTAACTAACGAGATCACCAGTCCGGTCACGCTTGTACACCTCGACCTTCGAGAAATCACCGAACCAAAGCGACGAGGACTACGCGTACCTAAATGCGCAGATTGCGAAAGATGGGTCTCCGAGTAGTTGGGTTGAAGACGAAGATGGGCAGCACCTGCACTGTGTGATTACGAATGAGGAGGCCGGGTGGACGATCGACCAGGTCTGGGGGTTTGAGGAGATCAACGGGAAGCGCTATCATACGCGCCGCTCCGTGTTGATTAAGGGTGATGCGGTCGAGAGGGGGAGGATTGTTTATAATTATATCTCGTAAGGGGTATGTATCATGGAGGCTCAAGTACGGCAACTGGTATCCCTTGTCGATGTGGGAAGATTATGCTATTTATTATTGACAGCCCGTTCCTTGCCAGCCTGTGATATCAATGTTAGCCTTGACACTGATTTGAGCTCCGTGGGAGGGAGGGGCTTCGATGGGGAGGGGTTGTAGGTGCAACGAGATGGAACTAGGATTCTCTCGCTGCCACCGGCCTTTCGGGCGCCAAGTGTAACAAGAATAATGTAGGCATCGATGTGGGCATGTCGTCGCCAAGGAGTTTACGTTGGTAAATAGTGAAATATACTGGAATAACTACCTCTTCCGTAGTAGACAAGCTTCCTTATGGCTGTTGTTCCAGTTATTGAATGAGAGCCAGCCCACTAGCTTACTTCTCTATGTTGAACTTATACTAGTAATTAAGCGTAGCAGACTAGAATCATAGAGTACATCAGCCGGTGTATGTTGGCATCCCACAAGCCAGTATCACCATGTCTACATCTGTATGTTCTAGTTTTGCTTCGCGGGCCTTTAGGATACTACATGCTTAATCTATACACAAGCTAGATAACGTCTTCTAGACAATAAAACCGAATAGACAGGCAAGTAAGTTAGATCAGCAAAATTAGTCAATTACAATGGTGGGGTGACCCGTTGGAAAATCAAAGTCAGGCGCAATCTCGTCCACGCAGGTATGTCTACCTCGAGTCCTGACCCTAGCTTATCTCCAGAAAATCAGCTCAATTATTGTCTGACTGGTGAAAATTGTATGAGTGCAGGTCCGTGTTACAGAATAAATCAAAGCAGCGGCCCTGCTTGCGACTTGCCCTGATATATGTATTCTGAAGCTGAACCCTCTACTCTCGCAATGCTTTCAGGCCGTTTGATGACATATTAAGTTCTACCTCTTCTTATTAAGCTCTCGCTTGGTGGAATTAGAGCTCCCGGTATATTAGTTCCCTTAAGTTCTCTCTCCAAAAACTCTTCGCCTTCTTCCCACATCTCCTCGTTCATACCAATCCTCCAACAAGCTTCTCTGTTTTCTCTATCGTCTCCGTCAACTCCAAGGAAGCTCTATTTCTCAACTACGGTCAAGTACCCCTTTACTTCGACACACCTACGCACCCAAAATCTCCACCAGGCACAATGGAAGAAGCTACACCTCAGGTCAATTGGGAGGACGAACACGCAACTACGACGACGACAGACACAGCCCAGAACCCGTGTCCAACTCCTACCACCCCCGAGACCACCCATCCAGACCCTCTCAGCCCTCTCAACGCCATAAGTCGCATAGCCAAGTCCCTCAAGTCCTTCAAGGGCAAACGCTATAGCATGCGCACGCTGATCACGAAGGAAAAGGTCCAGCGGGCGATCGAAGTGCAGGGCGACTGGGTGCCCGGCGCGAAACGCACGATGCAATAAATGGCGAGAGTCAGCATCATAGCCAACGAAGCCGTGGATAAGCTTCTCAGCGTAATTACAGATGAAGAGGGCAGGCAGATTCTCCGCGAAGTCATCTCGAGCTTGGCGGAGGTTGGGCATGGATCGTGGCCAGGCGAGGAGTGTAGGCGTTTGTGTGAGGAACATGCAAATGACTCACGTGGGTGTACTAAGATTTCATTGTGCTCAGTTGATTGCTGGGTTGGGGTAGTGTTTAACGGAGGTAAGGGGGCCTATCGCTGACTGATCCGGAGCCCATTCATCTAATCTTTTTTTTTTTTTTCATTTATCATTGTTATCGTTCAAGACTCTTTCGGTGTCTATCCAATCTCGAATTCTATCCTCGAACTGGAAAAGACGAAAGAATGGTTATACGCTTGGGAGGCACATCATTATCTAGGGCACAAAGCGTTCACAAACGGTGTTGGTGCAATCTTGGGAAAGTTGCCCTTAAAACTCCCAATTATATTCTTGCTGGCTCTTTCACTATTATTATACAAGTTTGGATAACAATAATCCAAAAAGTGGATCTGGCATATCATTGCTTTCCATGCAACTTGATCCCTCGAATCTATATTTCCATGTGAGGAAGTAGAACCATAGGCGGTGCAGCAAGTCAGACCAGTCTGCCTCAATAGTAGCCTTGTAGATTCCGGTATTTCTGTCCTTATCCCAAACTCCACTACCAAGCCGTAGCTAGGACTCTCTCTCTTGCAAGTGGATGAATATACCCCAAACGAATAAAAAAAAGTGGAGGTACATCAAATAGGTATGTCCTTCGGAATCGATTTCCTATCCACATATTCGAAGATGCAGCATCCCTCATTGACAAGCGAGATTCCTTCACAGTACAAAATATGTTTAGTGGTGGTTCATTCGGGCTCGAAGCCAACTACAGCAACCCCAATTTCAGACCGTCACAAAACAAACCCAACCCTCACCCTTGACGCATCCCGTATACCCACGTCTCTCACAAGCGGATGCTCCGTACCAACTTCAACCATCTGTACGCGTTGCCGCCGCCGGCGCATCTTGTTGTCCAGGTAGCCCAGTCCCAAACGGAAGCCTTCAGCAAGGAGGAGTGCAATGAAGAAGACGAAGAGGAGGAGGGGGGTGTCCATATTGGGGGTGGTTGAGGCTGAGATTTTTTCTTTCTAATTAAAACTCTGGTCTCGGTGCTTTAATCTGTATATCCTTATGTGTTCTCCGGAATAGGTGGGTCGGTGATGGCGTGTTGAGGGTCTGCGAGAGGTTGTGTTAGCAGACTGCCCTTGTCGAGATTGGAAACCGGGATACTGGATAGTTCTCTTACTCAGGTGGTAAATGTTTCAGCAGGAATTTAGCTAAGTCTTATGGGAGAAAAGGTATCAACGGTTCGGATACAGATGCTGGCGAGAAGATGGAGTAACACTGGCCACCAGGGCCCCGCGAAAACACTTACGCTGGTGATAGTATGATTGAAAAGAGTCATTGCATGACTTGTTTGTTCGAGTTCAGCAGTCAATATGCGAAGTATAGATGAAGAAACTCAGTACTTATTATGTACTAGTAGCCTTTTCTCCGATCCCAGTGTCCCCTCATCGACGGGAAAGGTAATGAATGGGTAGGAAAAGAGATGTATGTCTAGACTTCGTTATGGGATGATGAGGGTGGAGGCGTGGGAGAAATCAAGGCTCTCGGGTTGCTATAAAGCTGCTTTGGGTAATTAATTTTATCTTTCTTTTAGGCTATAATTACTATAGAAGTGTACTCGGCAAGATCAGAACAAGACCATTTTCAAGAGATGAACAGTTTATTTAGTACAAAGCCAAGTAGTCAAAAATATACCGAAGAGATTATCTCTAATAAAACACAATAGAATCAACTCCTATGATACAATGCCCAAGAATAATGCAAAGAGGTACTCCGTACTGTAGAGACGTAACCTTGATCACCTCTGCTTCTCCTTGGCAGCGTTGGCGCGATTCCACGCCGTGCGAGCCTGCTCTCGGTGCCTCTCCATAGCCTGCAAGTGCGCCTCCCTGCGCGCATGGTTCTGTTCCTCCCGCCTCCACTCCTCCTCCTCTCTCCGGCGCTTCTCGTAGTCCTCCGCCAGCTTGCGGTCCTTCTCGCTGAGGCGGTCCGCCTGCGCGGTTGAGCCGTCTGCGTTCAGCTTGGGTCCCTTGCCGCTCAGCTCGTTAACCTTTTGCGTCGTCTCGCGAACAATCCTATCTTTTCCCTCCTTGGCGGACTTGAGGGCGCGGTCAATAAAGCTCATCTGCGTCTCGTGGGCTTCGTTGGCGGGCGCTCTGGCTTCAGCCTGTGCATGTGCTGCGGCTTCCGCGAGGGTGCGGAGTTGCCGGCTCTGCTCGGATGCTTCAGAGGGTACAGGAGTTGGGAGGTACTTGTTGGGGATGGTCATGCCGGTAAGTTTCCGGAAGGCGACGTTGTTGAAAAAGAGAGACTGCAAGAGACCGAAAATGGCTGTGCTACAGAAGTATAGTTGCAGAGCCGCGGGCCACCACACAGTGAAAGCAAAACCGACACAGGGCATCCCGAATTGCATCATTTTTTGTAGTCCTTGCATGTTCGGGTCGGTTTGCCCGAACTCACCTCCTCTCTGCACACCCGCTGAGTTAGCAAACCGCAACTGCTGAGGACAAGGAAAAACATACTTTGATTGTGAAATATTGCAATATAGCCGTCGCTATAGGTAGAATGAAGTAGGGATCAGACACCGTAAGATCGGTAATCCACCCAAATTGCTCCACTGCCAATGAAGGGACAGGCAAGTGTGTCATGCCTTGAATGACACGGTAACATCCATAACCTAGGGGGATCTGAGCGAGCATTGGCGCAAACATAGCCCAGCCGCTGATCCCATGTTCCTTGTTGACTTTTTGCAACGCCGCTTTACACCTTAAGATTTCGGTCTGGTTGCGCTCCTGGCTAGCGCGCATCAACTCCATGCGGATAGGTTGAGTAAGGTGTCTCGTGTTGGCAGTTTTTGTTCCGTTATCTGCAGCGCGGAAGAAAAGAGGCAGCAGCGCAAAGCGGACGATGGCACCGGTTGCTACAATACTCGCTATCCAGGGTAGCCCACCCCAAATGTGAAAATGTTCCATTGTCCACTGCATAATCGACGACGGGCCCAAGCCATAGTCCAATCCTAACTCCTTCAGATAACCAATCCTCTCTGGGATGGCGTTGATGTCAACGTTCGAAAGGTCCAAGTCGGGAACGGTGTATCCGGAGTCGGAGGGGACTACGTCCGATAAGGCGCTACCCGTCGCGGGGGCGGTCGAATTGAATCGAATACCAGCGGCTCCAGAGATAGAGGGCAATGATGTCCTCCATGTCGATGTGCCGGTGAGGGTCTTGCCGGGTCGCACGGGGAGTCTTGAAATCTGCGGGCGAAACGAGGACATCTGCAGAAAGTCAGCACCAGCTGTTAGCCTTCTTGGAGATACAAACGGACCGATCGACTTGACATTGCAAACGCAGCAGATTTCTGCTGGGCAATGCGCCCTGTTAAGCCATGTCTCCCGAGCATTGTGACGAACGGCGGCGGAGCAACGGAGATGGGCAGATTCAAACCAGCGGCCCCCGAGCCCGACTTGGATGGATACACTTTTTTGTGCCAAGACTTGGCTTTTTGCCGGGCGGTCGGCGGCCATCGGCAAGTCGGAATCAACATCCAGACTCCCGGAGAGCGAGAACAAGCAACCTCAGCTACGGTGGGCGTCGAGATGTGGATTTTCCTCTGGGTTGGGGGGTAGTAAAGTAGTCATTCATCCAAATTGTGGTTTAGGATTTTGCTCGCCAAACGCCATAAAAGCTACCGCAATTACTGAGTGCTTCCTGCTCGGTCTATGTATGTACATGTAAACATCACTCCAGGTGCAGCGTTTGAGAAGCAGGAATAAGAAACGGAAAGATTTTGGTAATATGGAAGTAATGCAGATGCCCAGTCTTGGATGTCTATTACTGCTCCAACGCGCAACCGCTGAGAGAGCTCACAACAGCCATCCCTCCATCCCCTGTGTCACAACCAACTCCGCAAGTCCACCTCTTATAATCCCAGGCCTGCAGCCACCGGACGAGATCGCCGATACGTGGGGAAGATCTAGACATATAGTCAGCCACCTGCGCATTTCGAATAACACAACAGGGCTCATACCTTTGTCCCGGACCACCCAAGCCGGAACGCGGCCTCGTGTGCAAATAGCTCACCGAATCCCAACATCAGTCCGTTCACGAAGGGGAGGACTAGGTTGATCGCCGCGCCGCGGAGGATTCCCCAGAGTGTTATGGAGGGCTTGTATAGGATCAGCGGTGAGTCTGACGAGGTCGAGGAGGAGATGTCAGGGTTTGCGGAGTAGATTTCTGAGTCGGAGGGAATCGTCAAGCCGGATGCGTATAGCTCCGCCGTTGAGTGGGAGATTGAAGGCTCGTCTGAAGCCATGATATGATATTGTGGGGAAAGGAGGTGGTAGGAGAGCGGTCTAGGAGGGACGCGTCTTGGAGATGGGTCGTCAAATAGCCTTATCCGCTCAAGGAATAATTTGCTGCAGTTCCTTGCGAAAGTGCTAGTACGTGGTGGGAAGGTGAGTTATGCTGGACGGTTCTTCGTGGCTCCAAAGCTCATGACCAGACGGATCGCTGATGATCTCCGCGCGAATATGAGTTATGTAAGCAGGATATCGTGGACAACACTGAGCAGCATGGCAGCAAAGAGCAGAGGTTGGTAAAGATGATAGAGAGCAGGCGTATAATTTGATAGAGAATACGCTTAGTATATGACCTGTAAGAGGAAGAGATTACATATGCAGACTCGTTAATGGGTGTGATGAGGCTGTACTGTAGTTCTGTTGGTTCCTGAGGCAGCGCGGAACAGGGTTGGTCCGTATGACCAATCAGGCAGCAGTGACGTACTGTTTGCTTTTACTTAGTCAAGGCCAGAACTCCGAAGCAATCAGCTCCCCTCACTCTCCCCTCACCTGTTCAGCCTTATCTTCCCTCATTGTCATATCTTGAGTTGCAATCTAGACACTCTTTGTCAAAGTTAACACTCAGAACAAACGACACCATGAATCCCGCCGACCGCGATGAGGTCGTCTCGCAGTTCTGCGCCATGACCAGGGCGCGTCCAGATGATGTTTGTGTTTTACCCCAGTGAGAAGCCGAGCTAACCCAACCTAGGCCCAAGAGTATCTAGCAACGAACGGATGGGATCTTGAGGCCGCAGTGACAGAGTTCTACGCAGAGCAGGACGAGAATGCGCATGAAGGCGGGGCAGAGCCCGCAGGAGAGTCCTCTTCATCCACGCCGCGAGAGTCCTCCACGTCGCGCAGACAGGCTCCAAAGAAGTTTGCCACGCTGGGTGACCTCGCTTCTGGTGCGGGTGACAGCTCCGATGATGACGACGACGAGAACCAGGACTTTTTCGCTGGTGGTGAGAAATCTGGGCTGGCAGTGCAGAACCCAGACGACCTGAAAAAGAAGATCATCGAAAAGGCCAAGAAGTGAGCTCTTCAATTTCCGGCTGTATATATAGGCTAACATACTTTAGGTCTCAACACCAACTGTCCGATGACCCTGAACCCCGACGAAACTTCTTCACCGGTACCGCCCGCACATTAGGTGGTGATGATACTCCCAGCCGAGTGATCTCCGCCCCAAGCGCCCCGGCCCAGGCACAAATTCCCCAACGCGTACGGAGAACACTACACTTCTGGGCCGATGGATTTTCAGTGGATGATGGCGACCTGTACCGCTCTGACGACCCTCAAAACGCCGATATTCTCAACAGCATCCGCCAGGGCCGTGCACCGCTCTCCATCATGAACGCACAACACGGCCAGGATGTGGACGTGGAGATCAAGCAGCACGACGAAAAGTACGTTAGACCGAAGCCCAAGTACAAGCCATTCGCAGGACAGGGGCAGCGACTCGGAAGCCCTACCCCCGGCATCAGCGACCCCGCCCCGGCTGCAGCGACTCCTGCCGCCCCAACCAGCAACGAACCCCCGAAACCTGATGTGGATGAATCACAGCCTCTGGTTACTCTACAGATCCGACTTGGAGATGGAACCCGTCTCACATCCCGTTTCAACACCACGCACACCATTGGCGATGTCTACAGCTTTGTCTCTGCTGCTAGCCCTCAAAGCCAGGGTCGCCCTTGGGTCTTGCTGACGACATTCCCCAGTAAGGAGCTCACTGAGAAGGAGGCAGTTCTCGGCGATCTAGCCGAATTCAAGCGTGGGGGAGTTGTAGTACAAAAATGGCAATAAACTAGGGTATCAGATCCGACGTCTGGCTCGCGAGTAGCCTCGTCGGACACGACGCTAAACGATTGATGAATAGCTACCAGACAATGGCACAAATAGAATGAAATAATATTCATCACTATGCTTTCCCAAAGTAAAAATATGTTAGATACTGTCTCTCAAATTGTAGACAAATTTCTAACCTCCGCGCAAAAATGCAGCGATTGATAAGCAGCTCCGCGGAATGACGCAGAAACAACCCACTGCGAGACCGGCTTCCCCAACTTTTCCTTTTTCTACACTCTCCTCACAAACTCCAATCCCATACCCTCAAGATGCCTCTAGAAGGAGTCAAGAACATCGTCCTCGTACGTGCACCTCGCCCCCGCTAGTCTCCCTCCACGACACATGCAGCGCTAGACAAGAAAAATCCCACAACCCCTCCTCCCTCTTATCGATAACATCACCCCCAGCACCCCTCACCTCCAAGCACCAACGAAGCCCATTAATCAACTAACAATAATGGTAAATACCAGGTCCTCTCCGGCAAAGGCGGCGTCGGCAAATCCTCCGTAACCCTGCAGCTCGCGCTCGCCCTCACGCTGGAGGGGAAATCCGTCGGCGTCCTCGACATCGACCTCACCGGCCCCTCCATCCCTCGCCTCGTCGGCCTCGAGGGCGCGAAGATCACGCAATCAGCGAACGGATGGGTTCCCGTTCCCGTTCACCCTGCTGGGCCGTTACCGGCACCGCCGCAAAGAACCATAACGGGGCGGGGAGATGGACATGCACACGGGGGAGATAAGAAAGCGGGTGGCGAACCCACAATTACAACTACATCTACATCTACACCAGCAATTAGCACGCCAGCGCCCGCAGACCCAGAGCCAAGTGGAAATGGTACAGGCACGCTCGGCAGCCTCCGCTGCATGTCGCTAGGCTTCCTACTCCGCGACCGCGGCGACGCCGTGATCTGGCGCGGCCCCAAGAAAACCGCCATGATCCGCCAATTCCTGACGGACGTGTACTGGGGCGAGACGGACGTGCTCCTCGTCGACACGCCGCCGGGGACGAGCGACGAGCACATTGCGCTCGCGGAAGAGCTGTTGAAGATTTCGACTACAGATGCTGCTGCGGCTGCAGGAGCAGGAGGAGTGGGAGGTGCGATGCTGCCCCGTCTCGCCGGCGCCGTCCTCGTAACGACACCGCAGGCGATCGCGACGTCCGACGTGCGCAAGGAGGTCAATTTCTGCGTCAAGACGAATATCCCCACGCTCGGTGTGATCGAGAATATGTCGGGGTATACGTGTCCGTGCTGTGGGGAGGTGAGTAATCTGTTTTCGAGCGGGGGTGGGGAGGTCATGGCGCGGGAGATGGGGGTTAAGTTTCTTGGGCGCGTGCCGGTTGATGTGCAGTTTGGGGCGCTTGTTGAGGGAAAGGTTGAGGGGTTGGATTCAGATGGCAGTGATAGTGAGGAGGAAGATGGGGATAAGATGGAAATAGGTGAGGATGGTGAGATCGATGAGCGGCCATTGGTGGAGAGGTATCGGGAATGCTGGTCGTATGAGCGGTTCGAGGGTTTTGCAAAGACTCTTATTGCGGAGATTGATCGGTGATAATATATATTTTTTCCAGCATGATGACATTTAAGGTGTATACGGGGGCTGAGCTACTAAAAGCTGCGCTTGTTTATGTATAGCATGGCATCTACGAAGATACCTCGATTAGACAATATATATAGATTATTTATGTTCATCGAGTCCAGCAATTTGCAGTTGACAAAGAGTAATGAGGCCACAGGGCGGAGAGTATATCGTTCAGGTCGTATCCTATATACGTATATCATATATGCCATGTGCGGGATGATAGAGTGGTGAGACAATCATTCAGGTAGCCTGCTCTGTCTGTCGTTCGAGCATAGCCCGTAACCGCATCTCGGCCGTCTGATGTTCAACATCGCTGCAATCGTTCCATGCAGCTTGTTTCAGCCAGCGGAACAGCGATTGTATATCGGATGGTTTAGTTGGATCCGACCAGCGGTTGGATGCGCCGGGACTTTGAGGCGGCTCAGGTACGTCGGAGTTTAGTAGGTGGCCGTTGGCTTGGGCGTCGAGCAGTATTTCCGAGACGACGGCTGGAGTTAGGATGGTTTGCACCCGGTTGTCAACGTCTATCTCTGTAGAGGTTGCCAGCAATGCTCGACCGCCGGCTTTGGGTTTCGAGGCGAACTCGCGGGTTGTAGGGAGGGAGTCTATGGCACCCTCCTCATTTTCCAACTGGTCCGATAGACCTATAGTATGAGACGGACCCGACATGGGAGGAAGGAGAGTATCGAAGAAAGTGTAGTTCGAGAAAGGGCTGAGCTCCCCTCCATCTGCAACGTTATCATCGTCGTAGATGACTACATTCTCGCCAGAGTACGCTTCATGGTCCGAGTCAGCTTCTTCAACGGGTAAAAGCCCACCAGGTGGCGCACAAATCTCGCCGAGAGGAGCAATATGACTGCCATACTCATTGGCGAGGCTGAGCTTGCTTCGGCCGCAGATTTCCCCGATCGAGTCGAGTGTGCTGCAGATATCAGGCTCAATGGCGCGAAGGATGCCGTCTATGCTAAACTCCTCGTCGGACGGAAGCCCTGGCTCCCGCCGTTGCTGTGAGCGTGAGGTCGAAGTCGAGGTCCCAGGGAAGATAAAGGACCGCCGAGTAGGCATCTTGGATGAACCGGAATTCTCATCAGGACCTCCAGAATACGACCTGACTAGAACAGGCTGCGATGCTAAGCTCGAAGACCTGCTGCTGCCGCTGCCGCCAGAATTTTTGGCTGCTTGGCGCGACTTCCAAGACAAGGGTTTGGGATTGCCGTTCAGGTGGCGTAGCGCGGTGGTGTGATAAGCCCGGGTAGAGTCATCTATACAAGGGTTCAGCCGCTGGGAGGAGGAGCTAGCAGCAGCCTCGGGGATGGGAGAGAAAGACGAGAAGGAGGAGGCGGAGGTGTGAGGAGGGAACCGCGACCACCTTGAAGAGGAAGAGGGTGGTCGCAATGCGTCGAGGTGGGAGGACAACCTGTCGGACGGCGTCTGATCCATTTCAGGCAGGCGAGCGACGGTCGACAAGACAGCCAGTCACTATCAAGATGCAGCAGAGGTTGCGTCTGTAGCTCCAGACAAGAGCGTCGTCCAGCACCTCAGTGATGCAGGGAAAGACACGGATGGGACACGACAACAACCACCACCGGCGCGGAAACCCCGCTTCTCGCCTAGCAGGATGGCAGACCGACTGTCAGGCCGCAGACACGTAGGTAGCGGTGCTCCAGCACATTGCAGCAGGAGCACAGGCACTGCATGGGTTCAGACGACGTGGGACAGGCTGGCATGCAGCCGATAAGCATAATCGGCTTTGTTGATGGCAGCTGATTGACGGCCGGCGGATGGAAGCAGACGAGACAACTCATCGGCACCAGGCCGGAGCCCCGGTTGTTGCTGTATGATTACTGCGTTGACAGGCCTAGTCCAGTGCTGGTGTTAGCGCGGAGACAGCCAGACCCGCCGGCCGACCAGCGGTCTACAACGGAGTAACCCAAAGTTCTCCATCCAAACTCCGCATTTGCCAACCTGCTATCAATATCAAAGAATTTGAGAGACAAAATTAGCCTTCACATGCAGAATCCTCTCTCATTTCGCCACCTGTTCGACACCCTGGCACAATGACCGCCAAAACAAACCGATTTCGCGTATGCAAGCCCCTCCCTCCCTTCCCCTCTGCTCTCCACCCCGATTGGACTGCGACAATCATCAGACTGACCTCGATCTGAATCCTTCTGTCAACATTATAGTTTGGCGATTCCGATGAGTCCTCTTCCGACTTCGACGATGATACGTCCGGCCTCCCGTTCCCTGAGCCTCTCTCGCGCGCCTCCTTCCTCTCTCCGGACTTCGACCCCGCGACCTACCTCTCCTCCCTGACCAATCGGCACCAGAGTCTCGAGGACTTGCGACAAGAACTGCGAGAACTCGATCAATTGCTTAGCCGGCAATTATTGGATCTGGTCAATGAGAATTACCAGGATTTCCTCTCCCTAGGGAGTGCGCTGCAAGGCGGAGAAGAGAAGGTTGAGCAGGTCCGCGTCGGGCTGCTTGCGTTCCAACGGGACATCCAGGCGATCCGGGATAAGGTTGAAGCGAGACAACAGGAGGTGGCACAATTGCTGAATGAAAAGAAACGGCTCAGAGCCAATGCGAATATCGGGCGCGCGTTGCTGGATTATGCGGATCGGGTTGAGGAATTGGAGAAGCGATTGATGATTGGTGAACATACTGCGGAAAAGGGCGCAGAACAGTCGGACTCGGACTCGGATATATTGGAGAGTAGCGAGGAGGATGACACGGACGATGATGGTCAACCAGGTGAAAACACAGCTGCTCTCGTCTCGCTCAAGCGATTGGAGCATCATCTACAGAAATACGTCTACCTGACGAGATTATCATCCCGAATTGGTAGCGAGCATCCGTTCCTCCAAGCACAACAGCAACGCATGTCGAAAATACGCGCGGCCCTGCTATTGGATCTGAAGAAAGCGCTTGAACAAGCGAAGCAGGCAGGGGAGAAACGGGATACCAAGACGCTGGCCGTTTTAAGTCTCTACAAGCTCATGGGAGAGGACACGAGTGCCGTGTCCGCTTTGAAAAACCTAGCCATATAGATAGACTTTGTTACCTGTTATTGCATAGCGCTGGCGTTGAGAGTATATTTCTAAACGAATACCATTATTGTACAATCCTTCCCAATGAAACATGCTTTATACATCGAAACAATGACTTCTACGCGCCAGTCAAGACGGCAGGGTCTGGCGACGAATCAGATGTGAAGTCTCCGGTTAGGCTGAGTCCAGGGCCATGGGTCGAGCTCAGTACCTACAGCGGGTCAGTCAAAGCTCAATCACATACAGTTGTTGAACTTACCACTTCATAAACTTCCTTTGTGAACTTATCCGTAATAGCGGAAGCGTCCTTCTTCACCTGGTCAACAACGGTGCGGAGGTTATCACGCAGTTGCTCCGGGGAGAAAGCCAGCTGCCCAATAGCAAGTCGGACAACCGCATCACGCTCCCTGTATACAGTACCTCCGCGAAGGTCCTCCACACGAGAAGCCACATCTTCGACGATCGTGCCCATCTTTGCATTGGGCATCAGACCCCTAGGACCAAGAATCCTACCCATCCCAGCCTTGTTCATCGCGTCTACACTGTCCGGGTGGCATAGGCACCGATCGAATTCGATCCGGCCGTTCCTGACAGCTTCAAAGACTTCCTCTTCTCCAACCAATACAGCGCCTGCTGCAAGGGCCTCCTTTGCAATTCGCGAGTTGGGCGGGCAAATCACGCAGATGCGGGATTCAGTCTGAACGGAATGGGGGAATCGGATCATGTTTCGAATGACAGGACCGTCTCGCTTGGACTTTAGTCGGATGTGGACTTCGTATTTTGTTACCTCGGGGGACCGGCCGGCCTCAAATGCGCGGATATATCTGCCATGGGGCGATCGATTAGAGAAATCATAGGCAATGGCTTGACTAGTTTGTTACCTCATAGCGTCGCAGAGCGAGAATTGCATCATCTGTGACAGGTCGATCTGGTCGTAGTTTTTAGGACCCTTCTTTTTCTTCTCCACTTTCCCCTTCTCCTTGAATTTCTTCGTCTTTTGTTGTGAAGCTGACGCCTTTCCTCGAACCTGCTGATAACCGAAGAGAGGAGCCGCCATTGACCGTTGTGGAAGCGGAGAGCGGCATATTGACAGCATTGTCCTTGCCCCCGAGGGCATGAGCGACTTGATTGAGGACATGATCGATGTCGGACCCGCGAATGTGGCTGTCCTGGCACTGGGGATCTCCGTAAATATTGTCGGCGAAGCTTTGCGCTTGCCGGGGATGAGCCCGGGCGGAGACACGTTCTTCCGCCCGAGTCTTTTTTTTGAGTCACCGCCTTATACGTGCCCCTCCCCAAACAGGATCATCCCACTTGAATAATTCTTGCTGGACTTTGCCTGGAGATAGTATTCAAAATGTCTCAATTCCAGCTGACCTTGGCTGCCAAGGCCAACCAGGCTGCTCTGCTACCTGTTCTTCTTGTTGCGACCTCCGTCAACGAAGCCCGCCCCACGCCCATCATCGCCGTCAAGTACGAGGATGCCGCAACCCTCCAGCAGGGCGACAAGGCTATTGTCGAGTTTATCGGTGCCAGTGGCTCGCCTGTGTACGGCTCCCAGAATGCTCTCCAGGAGCTGCGCACCACTTTTCCCTTCCTGAACAGCAAGGAGGAGAAGCTCGTAGGGACATCAGCCCACTTTTTGACAAGAGGTATACTAACCTGGCAAGGAAAACGACTGGATCTCCCAACTCGATGCCTTTGCCTCCCTCGACTTCAAGGCAATTGACCCGAAGCTCCAGCAGCTCAACAATCACCTCATCCTCCGATCGTTCGTCGTTGGCTATGCCCTCTCCACGGCCGACATTGCCCTCTGGGGTGCCCTCCGAGGAAACCGTGTTGCTATCGGTGCCATCCGCAAGGGTGCACTGGTCAACTTGACTCGTTGGTTCACCTTCTTGGAAGAGCTCTGCCCCTGGGCCATTGCCGCACTCGAATCTCTCAACGCTTCCGCCAAGGAGAAGAAGACCGCCAAGGCCAAGGAAGGCGCCAGCTACGACATTGCCCTTCTCAACACCGACAAGGGTGTCGTTACTCGATTCCCCCCTGAGCCTTCTGGCTACCTCCACATCGGTCACGCCAAGGCTGCTCTGCTGAACGATTACTTCGCTCATGAGAAGTACAAGGGTACCCTGCTGGTCCGCTTCGATGACACCAACCCCTCGAAGGAGAAGCAAGAGTTCCAGGATGCTATTGTGGAGGATCTCGCCCTCATGGGTATCAAGCCCGACAAGACTAGCTTTACGAGTGACTACTTTGACGAGCTCTACGAATACGGCCTTCGCATCATCAAGGAAGGGAATGCCTACGCAGATGATACCCCTCAGGAGACTATGGCTACCCAACGCATGAACGGAGAGCCCAGCAAGCGCCGCGACGCTTCGATCGAGGAGAATTTGGCTCGCTTCGAGGAGATGAAGAAGGGTACTGAGGAAGGCCAACGCTGGTGTATCCGTGCCAAGATGTCTGTCGACAACCCGAACAAGGCTATGCGCGACCCTGTCATCTACCGCTGCAACCCGACTCCTCACCACCGTACCGGCGAGAAGTGGAAGATGTACCCTACTTATGACTTCTGCTGCCCGATTGTCGATTCTATGGAGGGTGTCACGCACGCTCTCAGAACCATTGAATACCGTGACCGCAACCCTCAGTACCAGTGGTTCTTGGACACTCTTAAGCTCCGCCATGTTCAAGTTTGGGACTTTGCCCGCATGAACTTTATCCGCACTCTCCTATCTAAGAGAAAGCTCACCAAGCTAGTTGATTCGGGCGTTGTCTGGGGCTGGGACGACCCTCGTTTCCCCACCATCCGTGGTATCCGTCGTCGCGGAATGACCATTCCTGCTCTGCGTGAGTTTATCCTCAAGCAGGGCCCCAGCAAGAACATTGTCAACCTTGATTGGACCCTTATCTGGGCCACCAACAAGAAATACATTGACCCCGTTGCTCCTCGCCACACCGCTGTTCTGAAGAACGGCCTCGTCAAGGCTACTATCAAGGGCGGACCCACCGAGCCGTACACCCTTGACAAGCCCAAGCACAACAAGAACGCGGAGGTCGGTACCAAGAAGGTCACCTTCAGCAGCTCGATCCTGTTCGACCAGGAAGACGCCAAGAGCTTCAAGCAGGACGAGGAAATCACCCTGATGGCCTGGGGCAACGCCTTCGTCCGCAAGATCGTGACCGACGCCTCCGGCGCCGTTACTGAGCTTGAGCTCGACCTCAACGAGCAGGGCGACTTCAAGAAGACCGAGAAGAAGGTCACTTGGCTGTCTGCCGACCAGGACCTTGTTGACGTCGAGCTCGTCGACTTTGATCACCTCATCACCAAGGACTCCCTGCAGGAGGAAGACGTCCTCGAGGACATCCTCAACCCCAAGACCGAGTTCCGCGAGGCTGCCGTGGCTGACAGCAACGTCGCTTTCCTCAAGCAGGGCGACATCATCCAGTTCGAGCGCAAGGGATACTACCGCCTCGACTCGCCTGCTGCGCCAGGCAAGCCTGCTGTTCTGTTCAACATTCCTTCTGGAAAGACCGGCAAATAGATTAGAATTGTTATGAGATATGCCGAGCATGATATGATTATCTAGTGAATACATATGAAACATATATGATGACTATATGATGACACTATGTTCGTCAAGACCCTAATCTCTAGCTCCAAGGGAACCTGATTCGGCGAGCCAGTTGAGTAAAGACTCGAATAGATATTCAAAGCCGTCAGCGGTCTACCCTGCCATTTTCCATTCCCAACCGGAGCATAAGCAGAATTTTGGAGCACGGCGTAAGCCAAGTCAATGAAACAAACACGAGCTGTAGCCTTCTGCGAGAAACGAGGCACAGCCCTCTCTGTTATCCCGTGACTGAGAGCGGCGGCTTCCGCAGCAACTCCAGTACACTGCAATTCCCACATGGATAACACGGCGATATGGCGCTGGCTCGATTGAACCAGGAACCTGGAATATCTGTCGTTCTAAATTTTAGGCCTGTGTACATCTACCTGGCTTGGAAGGGATTGACTGGACGCTAGATATCGAGATGGGCTTCGAGCCGCTGCACGAGAACAAATATTCCGAGGCCGAGGCCGCGAGTGGCAACCTTGATACATATTTGCAATCATGTGCTCTTTCTTCAGTGAGGATGAACAAAGAGAAGGGGAGCGAGTGGGGGCATGGATGTACATCCATACCATGCGCCCAGGAACACCTAAATTCGCGTTGTGAATGATATGAATAGACCAGGATTTCCAATATAATTCAAGAGGCGAGAAATAATATCATTAGCCCCTTTCGAGGTTCTAGGCATTCTGTTCCGCTGTTGCGAAATGGCAGCAGCAGATTTTCAATGTGAGGGCCTTTGTTCAAGACAGATACTCTGGTTGACCCCGGTGATTTTGTTAGTACGGTGGGTCCTTCTAGGATTATGATCCTTCAAATTCTGCCAGCATCAAAATTGAAGCTATTCCTAAGCTAGCTAGCTAGTATTTTGTGTGGCCA